>CM076582.1:1344433163-1344902025 GCA_034641835.2 Pinus albicaulis | reverse complement strand
CTTGGATGAGGATCCATCCATGGTATTCCACCACAACTCTTCTTGTATAAAATCCGACCATAATCGCTCCCACTTTGGTAACTTCTCCCTCCCATTCATAGAGTCCTGGTAACTATGCCAGCTCTTGGGAAGGCCTAGAAGTGCTAGGCTCACCAAGTCATCATAAACCACAGTAATCCCAACACTTCCAAGCTCATCTTGACATTGAGTGAACTTGGTCAAGTATTTATGGATTGTGTCGCCCTTCTCCATTTTGATTTTCCTGAGCCTGTCCTTGAGTGCCAATTTCCTCTGGTCACTGCTGCTTTGAAATAGATCTTTCAAGGCCTTCTACATAGCATATGGAGTTTCCTTGCCATGGAGACTCGAGACAATATGATCTCGAACTCCCTTTAATAAGATCTTCCTCACATTTGCAACATTCTTTTTCCATGCTTCATGCTACGCAACATCTGCCTGAGGGGGTTCAAGAATATCAATGTCAATGTACTCCTTTAGCCAGTTATCCTCCAATACTACCTCCATCCTGTCCTTGAAATTTCCTCGAGTGCATATTCGAGTCTCAAGCTAGTGAAAGACATCCTGGTCAGGTGTTAGGTCCAAAGAATGAATCTCCAAATTTGAATATTGTTCAACACAAACTCAATTTCTTCTCTTCTATTGTGATTCTTGATGCTCTGATACCATGTAGAAATTATACCAATGGATTCAATCTGATCATGTAATGTAATGAAAAAAGATACTGAATCCTTATACAATATTTGCGCAATATAAAATACGGTCGCTCAACCACATGCAAGTAAGAGAAAGAAGTAAATCAATCACACAACACAAAATATTCCTGGGGAAAGCAACTGCTCAAAACCCCTCTATCATATATTATATAAAGTCAAGGAATCATGAAACAATACAATGCATTCTTGCTCACAAGAATATCTTGTACTCTACCAATCGTCTCACACTGATCTAGGCAAAAATGGAAAAACACTTAGCCAATTACTTACCTTCATCCAACCTTCCTTGCTCACGTAATTCCTAGAGAAATAAATCCCTATTAAATAGGAAATTCAACCTTCCTTGATTGCACAATCCATCATAGCCTTCTTGTGGTTTTTTAATTGCATCCAGCGATTTTTCTAATAATACAACTGATCGTTCTGTTCCATTTAACCTCTGTCTCAACTGGGTCTTCATCAGAACTTACGTGCATGCAACTATTAATAACGAATCATCAGTTATATGATTGATCAATACTTGTGAATTAAATCTAATTTAATTCACTAGACCTCTCACTAATTCTTCACTCAGTTAGAACTAGTTAAACTGATTTTAACTCAATTAATTTGAGTTGACTAATTACACTCACACCACACTAGTGCTACAACTGCAACTGGACCCCCAAAATATTAGAATCACTCTACATGCCTCAATTTAGACCCTCAACTGAAAATTCTTGAGCAAACTTAGTCTTCATGACTTAGTTAAATGATACAAGTTGTTATGAGATGAAATTAAAATTTATTGTCCAATTTATTTAAGGGAAAAATAATTTGGACACCCACATTTAGCACTAATGTGTAGCTGAATTCCTCACCAATGTGTGAATAGAATCCACACTAGTATGTGGTGCATTTTCTTGTTGAATTTCAACAATAGGTTATGAGACACCATCATAACCTTTTTTTAGAGGGTTTATCTTTGACAATTTCCATTTTTTTTTAATATTTTTCTTTAGAGGGTTATTTATTTATTATTTTTTAAATTTTAATTTATATGTTTAAAAAATGTATATATATATATATATATATAAAATTTGGTTTAAATTTAATATATATTTAAATTTTTATTTATAAGTTAAAAAAACAATTTTTTTTTTAAATTTAAATTTATAATTATTTAAAAAAATTATATTGTTAAATTAAAAAAAATGTTTAATTAAGATATGTGTTTTTAATTAACTATATATATATATATATATATGGCATCAAATAAGATCTCTGTGAATGTGTCTGGACTAAGAGAAACAATTGCATCATCTAAAGTTACAACTGGACGCACTATGGACACTATTGGACGCACTACGGATACTACTAAACACACACGAACTGAGAAACATAATAAAATTCAAGCAAGTGGCCCATCAAGTACATTCAAGATTATTTCAGAATGGAAGAATACACGAGAAATAAATAAAACAAATTTTTCATGGCATATTAAAGACAACGAAACCGATGATGGTGTACATATTTATATGTATTGTGGTATGATTAACTTTGGTGAATCATATGAGGTGATGGGCAGAGTACGAGACATATGTTTGGTGTCAAATACAAACATTGTTTATGTTCTTACAAGGTTGGTCAATACTCACGAAAAGGTTAGATATTGTCTCTCAAAGGTCCAATATGACACATATGAAGAATCTACACAGTTGAGTGAAGAAATATCAAGAAACATTTCAAATAACATTGTAATTATGCTTATTTATATTTATGTGTTATGCATTATTGTAAGGATCATTACATTGTTTTATAGATTATTAATCATTGACATATTATATTTTTGTTTCATAGGATTTTGCTGAGATTATTTCAATCATGTTGGAGGGTATTTATTATCTTGAGCCAAATATTATGATCGTGATTAGCAATTTCCACACAGAGACAAAATAAAAAAGGAATAGTGAGTAAATATCAATAGCTCGTGACACTGCAATATTACACACAGGAGATCAATAAAGAATCACTAAGGTGGGTCAATCTAGTAATTATAAACCCGTTTCTTTTGAAGATGTGGAAGTTGAAGAATATGTTACCATTACTGAGAAGGAGATTAGAACTGTTGTTGAAAGGGAGAAAATAAATAAAACACCAAAAAGAAAAATGGCCATGACTATCACTCTTTTAGCTGGTGATGAAGAGCTTGTTTATCAAGAAGAAGAAATGTCAGCCGATAAGAAGAAGAAATCAAATGTTGGTCAATCTGTAAACATCATGGGCAACAATGAAGAACAAAGTGAAAGCTATAAAGGCAACAGAGAAATCATAACACCAGTTTCCGAGTTAGAGGATGAAATTATTAAAACAAAACAAAATGTCATTCGAGATCAGTTGAGGAAGAATAAATTAATTAATATTGTTCAAACATTTCAGCTTAACGCCAGCCAATTTTATAGGAAAAAAGAAGGAAAATCTCAATATCAAATTAGAAAGGCAAATCACCTACATGTACACAATTTGAAAACATTATTCAGGTTCAATCCATATGCGCATGTGGTGGATTATGTGGTTCTTGTTGATCCAAATCAGGTTCCCAACAAACAGGAATTATAGAGGACATGATGTTTTAAATATAAATATTATGTAATTGGAGGGAACCATTCAACAGAGGCTAAAAGACAATTGATTGAGGAATATCCCAATAACTCTCTTTTTGAAACAACGATATGCATCATTTACGCTTGTTTAACAAAAACATAAGAAAAATTATTGGCATGGGATCATAATGCAGATAATGAGTATATAATGTCTATGAGTTTCATCCAAAGGGTCAGATTTATTCATAATGAATTTTTAGAAACATGTGGTGGGGATAAGACAAAAGTCAGTCTAAACTTTCGGAAGGAATGTTTAATGGAAATAGGTTATCAAATTGAGGATAAAATCAATTCAAAAGGTGGCAAAGTAAATTCAAATTTATTTAGAAGCATGGATACCATTTTCCATTTGGCATTTAGAACTTACGATATATGGGAATTGATTGATGATATTTTTGAGCAGTGGGAGAATATTTCCATAAAAAATCAGAAGGTTAAAAAGTGTAAACCCATAATATGTACCAACAGTAAGACAAGTCCTAAAATGAAGCAACTTCTAGATGATATGACTATCACACCTTGAATAACAA
The DNA here is from genome assembly GCA_034641835.2 of Pinus albicaulis. Lineage (NCBI taxonomy): Eukaryota > Viridiplantae > Streptophyta > Pinopsida > Pinales > Pinaceae > Pinus > Pinus albicaulis. The sequence goes on along the minus strand of CM076582.1, from coordinate 1,344,898,119 downwards.
TACAACGAGTGAAGGATGAGAAACTAGTCAAATCAGTACTATGTCATGTGAAGTCAGGTGAATTATCAATGGATGAAATGTGCTTAGAATTTCTAAAGTAAGTTTGTTCAATTATTTTTATTTTTTTCTTTGATTATAATTTTCTTTTAAATATAACATATTGTTGTTAGTTGAATTTGTTATACATATCACTATATTAACAATTTTTACTTTATTTATTTAGCCAGAATATTTATATGAAAATACAAGAACATATGGTTAGAATGTTAAATGAAGACAATTGGGATGATGTTGTTGCAACTACCCAGAATCAAGTCCTACAACAACATTTAATTTTTTTTATCTTGCATTCAATAAGATATATTTATTTATACATTCATTTTATTCATATGTAAACTATTTTTATTTTATTACTTATATAGATATATTTTTTTATGTCATTAAAGATGTCAAAGAACGATGTAAATGGAGTACCAAATACTTTCAATAGCTTTATTGAAAATATTAAATTGGAAAGGATAAGAAAGAAATGTCTTAGGAATGTTGAACTTGATCCTACTCTTACTAATTTCATTTAGAATGGGCTCGAAACTATCTAATATAAAATAATACAAGGTGATTGTGAAGACATTGCAAAACTCATACCTAAAAGGGAATATGCCCTAGTTATTGCAGATATTCCTCATGGTTTCAATTTCCCAGACAATGGATGTGATAGTGAACCTTATACTTATAAAATTTTTAGTAAAGTGCTTACGAGTTTTCAAGAAGTCACAACATCACCACTTTGGAGATTTGTGACATTTCATTTAGAACACAATTTTCAATGTTATTAACAAGCTTCAAGGGAAAAACAAACTTAATGATGCAACTTATATGGTAAGAAATTGAAATTGTATGTTTGATTAGTGTTAATTTTTATTTATTTATGTACAAGTTAATTGAACTTTTACTATGTCATGTTATGTTACACGAAGAAGTCAAATCTTGTTTCTTAAGATCAACCTATTATAAATGATTGTGAGTTCATCCATATTGAATGTTGGACAAAAGATGATAAATATAAGCCCGCTCTTCTGAATCGAGTAGATGGAAAGAGTCATAGTCAAGTACTGGTTCATGATGTTATCATAAGAAAACTAACATATGAGGATAAATATGAAAAATGAGAGACAATTAACATTTATAAAAAACTGCAAGCATTGATTAACTATCTTATATATTTATGTTCAAATGAAGGAGATTGGGTTTTGGATTTATTCTAAGGTTTAGGTAAGTTTTATTATATAAAATTGAATTTTAATATTTTTTTTTTAGTTTTTATGTGCTTATACTAATTTACTTAATAGTATTTCTTTTGTGCTTGATTATTAGGTACAACACTCGCATGTTGCCTACAAAAAAGAAGAAATTGCATTTCCATTGAAAAAGACTCACTACAATACTATTTTATTCAACAAAGAATTAATGCTCTTCAATTTCTTCCAGATGCAATGCAAGAAGTTGGTTTGAGGAAAGGCGATTTTAATGAATCATGTGTGGAAAAAAATACAAAGGAACCTCAAACATCGTTATATGGAATGATTGGAAAATAACACTTTGGAAGATTTGCACACATCAAAGATCCATTAGAAGAGGACAATGACCAAACTGAAGCAAAAAATGTTGTGGAAGAAGACATTAATGAAGGTCTAGAAGATGCTGAACATGGATTAGTTGATATTATTTATTAACTTTAAGTTATGCTTGTAAATAAAGTTCAATCTTGAGAGATATTCATCATTTTTACTTGTAATGTTTATACTTTGATATTTTTGAGAAGAATGAGTATTTCATTATTGTTGTTATATGTTTAATATTTGTATTATTTGATTTTCACTTTAATTTTTATGTGAATCATTATTTTTTGCAAAAAAATTGTGATTACTATTAATTTTTGACATAAAATTCATAAAAAATGATATTTTTTGTAAGTTTTTTTGTTAAGATTTTCCCATAAAAATTGTTTATTTAACATGTTATTTTTAACAAAAAGTCTCAAAATGTGTTTTTTTTTCATTGTATTTATATTGAAAATGTGTATTTTTTTGTCATATGTTTAAAAATATTGGTTTTTTAGCGACAATTATTTGACATGCATTGAAATATTAATTAACAATACATAAACATATATAAAATCCTAACTTTAAAATATTGACCATTTTTTTTTATAACAAGAAAGGGTATATTTTTATTTATGAGAATAGGTCAGGCTGCAGCCTAATCAACCCATGATACATATTCTGATTTTCCATAATTCCCTTTTAGATAGATTCTGATTTTCGTTGCGAAATCTTAAGGTATCAGAGACCAAAATGGAGCATCGTCGTTTTTTGAGAGATTTCCCTGGGCCAAATGATAACCTGCATTTGTTTTTGCATCAACTTCCTTGTTTAAGTTTCAGAGGATATGGAAGAAGGAGCTGGAGGTGTATTTTTGTAACACTTTTCTGAGTCTCTGCAAATTTTTTTTGAGGGCAGGGTTATTGAAATGGTCTTCTGCGTTTATGATCTTGATCAATATTTCCGAAACTCTGAAAACTTGAATGTCCTCTTCTCCATGCTCATGCGTGATCTGGAAAGATTTGAGTAGTGCTAAAAATTTTTCTTGGTTATTGGAATTCTTTCCAAGACCCCAATTGAAGCTGATTCTGCTTTGCCCAATCCGAGGATAGATGACCCCCTCAGTTCCAGAGATACCCGGATTACCCTTAGAGGCTCCGTAAAAAAATATTGTGGCTTTATCATGGGACTTCCACTAGTTTTTAAATTCAATCTGAGAAATTCGCAGCCTCCAATCAGGATTATTATTGGGTCGAGAGCAAGATTTAAGACTGAGAGTAGACTTCAAAGGCACTCCGATCCAGTTTTTCACATTAGAGGAGAGATTACTGTCTTTCTTGTAAGGGATATTCGACAAGGATTCAATAAGCAAGGCTTTCCCCTTGGTTGCCACCATCATGGAGGACTAGGATCTGTTATTAAAAATGGCATCGTTCCTGGATAGCCAGATCTGCCAGCAAACGAATTTGGGAATTGCGAACCAGATAGAGCTCCACAAGGACTTGCTGCGCAACACATGCTGAGAATGCTCCTTCCACGCGGTGAAGAGGTAAGAGATCGGGCCCGTCGATGGGGGCTGGACATTTAGCCCAAAAAATGCATTCGCCCAAACATTTTTGGAAAAATCGCACTCCAGGAACAAATGTTCCATGGACTCCAACGCTGCGCAGCAAAGAGGGCATTGGTGAGGGCCTACGATACCACGCTTGAGAAAAATTTCACCTGTCAGTACACGCTTGTGTATGAGAAGCCAAGTGAAGAAATTCACCTTAGGAAGACTGCCTTGGTCCCAAAATTGTTTCCATAGAGAAGGGGAATGGAGGGCAGTGTTGTGATGGAGGGTAGCAAAACCTAGCGCAGTAGAGTACTAACCAGTTTTTCCCTAGCCCCATTTGTCCCGGGAGAGCTGATGAAAAGGAGAGAGGCCAACAAGTGATGATAGGAGGATAGAGAGCTGAGGGAGAAGCCATTTAGGGGGGCGCAGAATGTTCCAGGAAATCCAATGTCCAGTAACATCCTAGGATGAAATGCCAGCCAGTGTGGTTATGCCACGATTGGTGAGCCACTGACGCAGGTCAGCAAATTCATGGATTGAGTTGAGAGGAGGCTGACCCATAACATTATCATCCCAAAGGTGGATGTTTTCTCCACTGCCTGGAATTCTGAAAAGTAGGTATTTGAAGAAATCCTAACTGCGATAGCAGAGTTTCCAGAGAGTAGTACCCTTCTGAGCAGTTCCTTCATCCATATGTAACTTAGAGAGACCATGCATGTATTTTTTAATAAGTACTTGACTAACTAGGTGCTAGGTATTCGAGAATATTTTCCAAATCATCTTCCCTCCCAATTCCAGATTGGCCAAATTGGGATCTCTTACTTGTAGAACCCCATCTGCAAGAGCTCTTTTCATTATGTCCCAGCTAACTAGATGCATTTATTATTATTATTATTATTATTTTTTTAAATTTCCCTTACTGCCTTTCCAAACAAATTTTCTTAGGAGCTTTGAGAGTTGGTTAGTAATTTATTTAGGGGCCAGAAGGAAAGTATCCTGATATAAAGGAAGAGAGGAGAGGACTGATTTTACCAGGATAAGCTTTCTAGCTGTGGTAAGTCACCGTCTGCCCCAAAATTTCATTTTATTCTTGATTTTGTTGAGGATATCAACCCAATGGAGGGCCTTGTTAAAACCCTGAGTCAAGGGCATGCCCAAATATTTAATTTTATCCCAGCTTGCAGAACCCACATAGCTAAGAACATGGGCTATCCGGTTCATGGTGTGCTGGTCAATTTCCCAGCTGTAAACTGCACTTTTTATCCTATTGATAAGGGCTCTAGAGACTCTGCAGAAGCTATGGATGACCTCTTTAAAGGCCCTTGCAATCTTAATGCAAGCACCCCCCAGGAGAAGGGAGTCATCAGTAAACAATGCATGGTTGATAAGCTCAGTGTCTCTCGCATCCTTGATTCCAGGAAGAGAGCCTTTAGAATTCTTAGCAGTCAGCTTCCGACTGAGGGAGGCAGCCATCAAGATATAGAGGAAGGGGGGTAGAGGGCATCCTTGTCTGATACCTCGCGAGGCCTTGAAGAAATCGACTGGCTTGCCGTTTATGAGGGGGGAAATCCACGACTCTCCAATAAAAACATTGATTAGCCTAATGAAAGCAGAGCTGAAACCAAAAGCAAAAATAACTTGAAGAATAAAGGAATGTCTTACCCGGTCAAAGGCATTCGCCATGTCAAGTTTGATGATCATCCATTTTTCGTGGTGCTAGATGCTGGAGTGGATGGTTTGGTGCACCAGAGCCACATTTTCCAAGATGTGCCTACCCTTGACAAAGCCACCTTGGTTGGGTGAGATGATCTTTTCTAACATAGGCTTGATGCTATTAGCTAAGAGCTTGGAGATGATCTTATATGAAGCACTGCAAAGCGAAATTGGCCTAAAACATTCAAAAGAGACAAGGTTCGCTTCTTTGGGGATCAAAGCGAGGAAGGTTGAGTTTGTGCATCCCCCCACTTTGGCTTTCTACTGGAATCCCCTTATCATTATGATCATATCAACCTTTATAATATCCCAACAAATTCTGTAAAAGTGGATGGAGAATCCGTCTGGACCGGGAGCTTTATCTGGCTCCATCGCCCAGACAACTTGGCTGATTTCCTCTTTCGTGAAGGGCCTCAGAAGACTGATATTTTCCTCCTCCTTAATTAGCCTTGGGATATGAGAGAGGAATTCTGAAGTTTCCTTCTTATTAACATCTTTGCTTTCAATATAAAGTTGTTGAAAGTGGGAGGTAGCAGCCTCACGTATCGCATATATTCCTTTATACATAGTCCCGTCCGAAAAAATGATTTATGCAATGTGATTTCTCAAGAGGCGTATGCGGATTTACTTGTGGAAGAAAGCAATATTTTTATCTCCATATTTGAGCCAAAGGTTACGAGATTTAAGCCTCAAGGAGTATTCCTCAATTCTGAAGGCCTAGAAAGTTCTTTGTTGGGTAGCTTGCTTTAACTAAATTTCTGAGGAAGAGATATTCTGCTGTTACATATTCATTTGCAGATCCAACAACCTCTCGATGGCCTACCTTATAAGGTTTGAAGGAGAGAAAGAGGGTTTTTTAAGCCATTATTTCAGTGTTGATTTAGTGGCTTTGAGTTTTTGTTCCCACACATGGCTAGTCGAGCCACTAACTGGGGCAGACCATGCTTTCAATATAGTCTCCTCGAACCCATCCCTTTCAATCCATAATGGGTTGAATCGGAACAAAATGGGGTCCAAATTTTCCTCTTCTTCTAGCTGCAGTAAGATAGGTTTATGATCATAGATTAGTTTAGGCAGAATTTTGGAGGAGATTATTTTCTTCTCTGAGAGAAGGGAGCTCTAGAATAGAAATCCGTCAAGCTGAGCAGAGATGTGCTCACGCCCAGTTCTGTTGTTTGACCAAGTGTAGTGCCCATATTTTGGTTTGAAATCTAATAAGTCCCATTCAAGGATCAACTCTTCCACAAGAGGGAGGATGGGGTCTTTGCTAGAGTTTCCTCCTCTTTTCTCCTTAGGTTCGAAAACTAGATTGAGGTCTCCTGCGAGGACTATATTATTGGGAGAGTAGGCTTCAAGGAAATCAACAAGAGTTTGCCAATAGTCCTTTTTTTCGATGTAGAGAACTGGAACATAAATATTAAAGAGGGCGAGCGAGGTCTTACTCACAATATGCTGGAGCTCGATGAAGATCCAATGCTGCGTTTCGAAGGAGCTGACTAGATCGAATTTATCAGCTTTCCAGAGAGTGGCAAGCCCACCACAAGTACCCCTTGCACTGACTTCTTTCCCAGCTTTTGTTGTCCATTTGTCTTTAATAATCTCTAACAGGGCAACCCCTTCAATTTTGGTCTCTTGGAGCAAAAGGATCTCGGGGGTATTAGATATCAGGAGGTTCTTCACTGCTTCCATTTTTGTGGGGTTCCCCAAGCCTTTGCAGTTCCAAGAGACAATACACATTATTTACATGCAGAGGGGTGGCCTTTATGAGGCTTGGTTCGATTGCTTCTGCCTATGGACATCTCAATTGTGGACTGGCTGCCTTGCATTTTTTGCTTCTCGGCCTCTTATTCTCTTGCCACTCTGTGTGACTTTCTCCCGGATCTTTTCAAGGGTCTTTCGAACGTTTCTTCATCCGAAGATCTAGAGGATTCAGGGGGCTTCTTCTTTGTCATTTCTGCATAGGTCGGGGATGTGGAATCTCCTCTTGGAGATCCAGTTGGTGCTGAGGAAGTTTCTTGCTGTATTTTATTTTCTTCTACTGGTTTCGGCTACTGTTTTATCACTTCCACTTCTGGCGCATATTGAGGCTCTAACCGAGTGCTTAGAATGTCGAAGGGATTGGAAGTTGCCTCTGTGCTTGCAGGGAAAGAGGTATCTTCCCCCTGTTCTGCCGAGGAAGGGCCAACATTCCTAGTGGGCTTATTTTTCCTTTTGTTTCTAATGCTCGGTTTATTTGAGGCACCTTTCTGCACTTGAGTCCATTGTTCCTCTTTGGAGGTCTCAGTCTCCTCCACTGTTTTCTTTTTGCATTATCTGGAAAAGTGTCCATAGCCATGGAAAAACCGACATTTGAATGGGAGTTTTTCATAATAAAGCTCTTTGATGTGATACCATTCAGCCACCAGCCTTAGGGAGGCCAACCTCCAAATCGACTTCGACACAAATTCGAGCACATGAGAACTGGTCTCTTCTTTCTTCTCTGTCAATATACTTACCCAATTTGTTATCAATGGTTTCTAGAGATTTAGGGTTCCAACAATGGAGAGGAAGGTGGGGCAAGCGAGCCCAAACTGGGACAGCTGAAGGGACGTCTTGGCTTGGATCAAAATCCAAGGTCCATTGGTTCAGGTAGAGGCCCTGAGGCCTGATGAAGTATGGGCCATTGCGGAAGATCAGGTTCTTGTCTTCCGCTACTTCAAAAACAAAAACAAAAAAACCCTTACCAAAAAAATAACTTCCGATGCCATCTTTAATCACAGGGGTCCAGTTCCTCTAGATCCAGGCTTCCACAGTTTTTGGCGAGGGCCAAAGCCCTGTGAATTGCCCAATGAGACCACGTTCAACTAGGTTAAGTGCCAATTTACAAGGATCTTTAGTCGGCGGATCCACAGTGGGGATCTGTTCCAATCGTTTCACGAATTTTTGCTGCTGGGCGCTTGGAGGCTGCTTGTTGCTGTAGGCCACTAGCCTTTTGAAAGCTAAGAGATCAGAAGGAAGGGGAGGGTCGGGCTCATGACCCCCTCTTGGGGCCATGATGGCGAGGTTGTAGCAGGATCACAGTGGAGATCCGGCAGCGTGCAGGTAGATTCCATACACTTAAATTTTTGGAGTGTGATCAAAATATTGACCATTTTTTTAACTATGCGAAAAAATGAAGGTTTCATTACAAAAAAAATTGAAAAAAAAGAGACATAAATACACTTAAAAATAAATTTCTCAGGGAAGAAGAAGACATTAAAGTGTCAAAAATAAACCCTAAAAAAAGGGGGTTGATGTTGCATCAACACTTTTCAAAATCAACATGAAAATCACTCACATTTAAAAAAAAATTTCATAAAAAAATTTAAAGTGCCAAAAATATGCTCCAAAAAAGAAAAAGATTATTCTGAATAACCATTTTTCAAAATCGGGTGGTTTTTTTGCTACCTCAAAAAAATGGGCAATCGGTAATTTTATTGTTTGATCGGTAACTATGTTATAGGAGGTGCCTCTTCTTTTTGTTTCTCAAGTTGTATATGAGTTTCATTTTCTTTTACTTTCTCATATTGTATATCTTACTTCTTCATATAAGGTTCCTCTTCTTCTTCCTGAACTTCTACCAATTCTATAGGAAATTATCCATGTTGCTTTGTCAGGCTATGTGTTTCTTCCATTTGGATCAGAGTCTAAGGGGTTTCTTTTTGTTAGGCAAAGGTCTTTGTTTTGGGCATATTTCTTGAAATTTTTACGCTCACATTTGATCACTGATGTCTTCTACTTTGGCAGTGTCCTCTCTTTAGACGATGTTCTCTATTTAGGTGGTGTACCCACTTTTGATAGGGTAGCTACACTCTCCTTTTCCATCATATCTATTTCTCTAGTTGAACACACTGGTGCGGTTTAGGATGATAAATGCACCGAAAGAAAAACATCCGCAAACACCTCCACCCGCCAACCTCCTCTAGTAACCTTCGCTACAAACGAATGTCTGGGCTATTTTTATAAGGGGCTCCTCAAAAACCTCCGCTATAGGGTCTTTTCCTTGCAGTGTCTTATTATTTCTCTTAGAAGGCCTGAGGTTAACAATGGATTTTTCTTTTCCATTTTTCATAATGGGAGGCCATAGGTCTTTCAAGGCCTCTTGGGCTTCCAAGAAGGTTTTTTTTTTTTTTTCCATATCAATGAAATACATCCATCAGATGGGTTGTTGCAATCTATCCAATGCATAAAAAAGCTATTAGTTTGATCATCCCATGATGGGCTAAGGACTCTTACTTGCCTCCATTTACCTTTCCATTCATTTAATTTAGAGATTTCAATAAGGAATTTTGAGGTTTTGATATGGCTATAGGTGTGCCTCATGTTTGATTTGATAGAGTAATCTAAAATTATAAGCATACATGACATTAAGCCCCCCATTACAAGAAATAGACTCCAATGTATGATATGCTACTTCATTCTAGTGGAGTGTCGGGCTCTCCCTCTGTATTTCATTGTTATCTTCCACAAACTATTCATTCTACAAGAAATTTTTTTTCTTCGAAATAGTTTCCCCTTGCCTCTCTTTCTTGTCCCAAGGGAGGCCCTGAGGCATGCAAATGAATTTGCTAATTATTTCATTTTTAATGTGAATCTCTAGTCCCGTTTTTGTTTTAATGTATTCTTTCTCTTTGTAGTTTGGAGGTTGGAGGAAAATTCTATGGATATATCATCATCCTACCCTCTTAGTTTTTTAAAGAATCCTAACCATTGACTTATTTGGAAGATATTTGACACTCCATGGTTTTGATGTATCCTATTTGTATTAGTTGGCTCCCTCCAGTTAAAACTTTCCCCCATTATGAAGTTCTACAGAAGGGTTATAAAAAAACCTGTAGGAAAATTATGTTTTAAAAATATGCACCGAGGAGAGTTTCGTTTAAAAATAGTGGAAGATTTTACTGTTTCAGTTTAAGAGAGTATTTACTCCTAAGTAAGTCAAAGAGTGTCTCCATCTAAGCTTAAATTGAGTGACACCATTTTTGTAGATGGTATGTAAAAATATATAGCATAGTGAAAAGAAATCAAACAATGAAATGAAAACAACCAACCTCTCACAATGCAGGTTGTGAGGTTGAGACTGTTTGCATGATCTTGTAGTGTGTTGGTCTGACAATATGCAAAGAAAACTAGCATTGTATCATTCTTGTAGAACTTGTATACTTGGACATTGTAGAAATTGTAGACTTGAACCTTATAGTGTGCAAACCCTGTAGCATAAATTTGGTAGTTTGAAAAATTTGAGGTGGAAAAAACAAAGTTGTGAGATGGAGTAAGTCATGTGCATGGATATGACACGTCATGTTTCTATCTTCCTAAATCGGTAGGCTACAGATTGGCGCATTGTGTGTGATAATTAATATGTTAAGCATTAATGACCTGTTGATTACTGGAAGTGACCCTTATCTTCGCGTGATTATGGTTGCGATCATACATGCGAGTGAGAGATTTATTGATGATCATGAGTTGGTGTTGTTGTCACTTCTCAACATGTGTGGTGATCTTGGAAATACCATGTTGATTGTTTTTACCATCTTTTCTAATATTTTCTTAAAAATATTTTGACCTTGCGCTATACATGGTCTAATTCATATGCAAATCTAAGAAGATCAAAGCCTTAAGTAATTCATACTTGTTGTTTGGTCAGTATTACTAAATCAACTGAAGGAGTCATGCAACTCAGATTATTGCAATGCCAAAGGCCACCGTGGCATTTTCCTAACTACAAAAGATCCTATAAAAAGACAATAAATCCTATAAAAACTTTATATTATTAATTATAATATGTTCAAACTATATTTTATGTTTTACATTATTAATTATAATATATTGAAACTATATTTTATATTTTATTTTGTTTGATAATTAAAAAAATATATGAATGAACTACAAACTTTGAATGTAGGAGTGGCTAGTAATTTGCTAGAGCTTTCGTGAGCTTTGCTAAAAGAATGGTTGGTCAAACAAAATCTCCCCAATGGACTTGCCATTTAATTATACCATTTATTCTCCCCAAAAAAATTTAAAAAAATTACAACTTTAACATGTAACTTTCTTCCTTGTAATGCATTCACCTTCTTTATCAACTCTCTATAGTGGCTTGGCATCACATTCATTTGCTTTAAGATGGGTCCATCATATCAAAACTCAAACTAATCCTTTGACTAAAATAATGAAATCTTGGCCCAAAGCAACAAATCTTGGCACAAGGGTGTTTTTACCTTTTCTAGAAAGAACATACTTAAAGAAAAATGCACTAAAAATGCACTAATGCACGAAAAAACCACCATTGACGCTAGCTAAAACTAGGTTGGTCGATGCAGCCATATATCAAATAAAATGTTCAACATGTCTTCATTTCCACTCGCAAAAATTCGTTATATTGTTTTATCATTTGACGTTAGAACTCCTCTCTGCGAAAATAACTTGGTTTTTCTCTACTTTCCAAAATTCTTATATGCTCTTATCCTTTTAGCTACATTTATCCAAAAATATCATCATGGCTATGCCTACTTTTCAAAATTCTTATATGCTCTTTTTCCTTTTAGCTACGTTTATCCAGAAATATTATCATGGCTATACCTTGGAAGAGAGAGGAGATATAGTAAAATCTGAAACGAATGTCAATCTTCATTGTGCTTCCAGAGAGTCCACTATATGATGACTTTAAAAAGAGTATTTCGTAAAAATGTTGATATCGATGGTAATAATATTGGTTGTGTATTCGATAGTGTATTATAATCTTAAAAAAATGTTAAGTACGATGTGCTAAGTCAAGTCAATGATTGATTAATTTTGTTTGAATTTTGTTTATTGGATGAGAATAATATTCAATGAAAAGGATGGAAAAACAAGAAATCAATCATTGACTTATTGTATGGTGCTTAAAATTTTCTTATTCGGGAAAGGCCAACCGAATTGAAAATGCATGTTACTCAAACTATGAATGAAGATGCATCATATTGCATATAGTACATACAATGAAAAACATATGGAATGACAAGATTCACCATTTTCTAATGGAAAAATGACATGTTTTGATATGCCTTCAACATATGAAATGTCAAGGGGAACTATAATATTAAAAACCCCGAGGCACTTAGGTTGTATAAACTTAACAACTCAAATTTACAATTTCAACGACTTCTAGTAAGTTTTCAAACAAAATTAATTGGAAAATATATTTGGAAAAGCATCAAAATGTAGAACATTTAAATTATGCTATGTTGATCTTGTTATATTGATTACAACAATAGTTTAACACACTTTCCATTGTCGAAGATGGAAATTAGAATCTGTTTCAAAGGAATGGCACTTAAATCAACATTAATTGTTGAACATTCATCAAATATGTCAATGCATGAATATAACATAGAATGAAACAACTTATGATTGTTGTTACACGTCCTCCACACAATTCCAACCAATCACTAGCACAGTAGGTTTCTTGCATAGCATCCATTTTCTCTATATGAGGTTCATTGAAAAATACTTTACCAAAATGTGTATGAAGCATGGTAGACATCCAACGAGGTGGAATGCCATCATGTGCAATTGTCACCCTCCATGGGAATTTAAAAATTTTGTCCCTATTCGATTCCTTTTTGTCACCTCCTACACAAATGGGGACAAGTGTGGTGACCATGTATTTGGGATAAAGGTTAAGGGAAAGTGGTGGGAGGAAGTGTGGTTGAACTTTAGTGGCATTGGTTTTGGTGTTCACCATGGCCCTTAAATGACAAGGATCAATGTTTCTTGAAATTTATGATGCTAGGCACTGATTGTTGTTACTCATGTTGCTAGTAAGACTTGGTAAACATAGCCTCCTTACTTTGGGTCTCTTTGATGTTAGGAGGATAAAGTTGTATATGATAGTACACACTTTGATTGTAGCTTACGTGGTGTAGGTCAAGCTCAACCCTTGGCCTTAAGAGAAAAATTTCCATTCAACGAATCTATCTCTCCCTTCATCAATTAAATCTCCTAGGTAAATATTATATGGAAAAGTGCCCAAATACATGAATTGTTCTATCTGTAAATCACTATTCTAGATAATTTCTAGTCCTCTTTTCCAAACCCAATCATAAATCATGTAAATATGAAATTTGATACACTAATTAGCCACATAGATTGCTAATGATATGATTGATGTTAGATGTTACATCTTATGTTTCTTCTCATTGTAGTGTTCACTGCGATGTAGGTCTAGGTGTTGAAAGACCAGGAGTTATAAGTTGCACATCTCAAAATTGTTGGAACAACTTTTATGGCTAAGGTAAATGATGATCGACGAATGTAGTCATACATCTTGAAAGATGGAGATCTATAAATTGCACCTGTCAATATTTTCTATAAACACTACATTACTTTAATTATATTGTTATCAAACATTAACTTAGGGAATTTGCCAATACTACATGTATAATTTATGCCAATAATAAGTAACTTTTTAAAAAAGGTCATTACTAACGTTAAAATGAAATACCAAATTGATAAACCAACAAAATAACAAACAAATAAATTTAATTATTTAAAAGGAAAAAAATCCCATACTTATAACACTTCAAAAAAATACAAATTTTAATTCTAACTAACAAAATAAAGAGTTAAATATTAGGATATCTTTAGAGGACAAAAACATCAAATTAGATATATGCAATGATAATTAATTTTGAATATTTGCATCAAAACTTTTTATTAATTTAAATTAATTTACTGAAAGATTTTTCATAATAAAATTTTAGTTATTTGTATATGGGTTTTGGATAGATGGTGATTAGGTGCTTTGTTAAGACACTTCTTGATGTGAAGTTTGAAGTGAAGTCACTGGTTCAATTCCCGGCCCCCATAGAAATGATATGTATTGGACATAATGATAAAGATGTAGTTCTACCCAACTTACAAAAAAAATATGTATAACTTTTTATTATATATATATAATTTATAGTTGAAATAGTTTTTTTATCTGAATTCATCAAAACCCGGTAATACAATTTCAAGAATTTTTGTTGTTTAAAATGCATTTTTGAGTGCATAAATGGATTGAACACCATAAAAAACCACTATGTCATTTGAATGATGCAGATTAAACAATTTAAACTCAAGTTTTAAAATTTCTCTCTCAAATTTTGATTAAAATTATAGAAAAAATAAATATTGAAATACAACTAATGTAACTAAAAATTTTCTTCTACAAAACAACATATATACATCCATATAAAGTAAAAACATTTATCAAAAATTACGTATAACAATATAATTTTATAGAAACATTCAAACCATTTATAAAATTAATAATTTAAAAGATTTAGTACAACTTATAGACTAAATTTTGTTAATTTTACTCAAAATTAGGTAGAGATTTTTAAAAATATGAATTTAAGTTGTTTAATCTATAGAATTTGAGTGCCTCGATTTTTCTGGTGCTAAATCCATTTATGCATTCAAGAATGTATTTAAAATAACAAAAAAATAAAAATGTTGCTTGAGATTGTATGGTCAAATGATAAAGCCATTTACACCAATTTAAAATATATAAATTAAATTTTGTTTTATTAATTATGTTTTGTATCTTATTAACTATTAACCATATTACTGAAAAGAGATATATTCAAAATCTAGTTTTATTTATTTTCACTATTTTCTTTATTTACCGTTTTTCTTTTCTTTTAAATATATATTTTAAAATACTTTTAAATCAAGTTAATAATTTTGTCATTAAAAAAAAATATAAATTGTAAATTAACTTTAATTTTTGATTTAAGACTTTTGTGATCCATAATGTAGATGAATGTCTTTCAATTAATCATATCATTAGGATTTGGTCGAAGTTTTATTAGATGGTTCTTCCTATGGACAAGGTGGAGAAGCTAATCGAATCTTAATGCATAAATAGTGTGGATGCATCATTGCCCGGAAATAGCGGTTAAAAACTATCTGGAATTATATTAATTAATTAGTTATAAGGAAAACTATTAAAAATATTTTTAAAATAATTTATCAATAAATAAAATTTTAAAATAATAATTCATTAATAAATAAAATTTTATTTAATAATAAAAAAAATATTTATAAAAAAAGGTGATTTTTTTTAAAATTAATTAATTAATTAATTGTTTTATTATATATAATAACAATAATAAAAACATTAAAGAAAATAAGAATAATAAAGAGGGAAAAGAGAAAAATCCAAGCTAGGAGGAAAAAGACTAGACGCACCAAGAGAACCATCACAATAATAATAATAATAATAATAATAATAATTTATCTGGAGAGAACTAGAGTCCAACTCTTACTGAATTTCCAACCATCATCTTTGTTGAGATTCTTAAAATGCCTTTGAATCTCAATTGCCTCCCTCAACTTCCTATGGTAGAAGTGATCAACTTTAGCAACGACTTTGGAGTCCTCAATGCATACATGGTGACACGATTTTTCTGCATGTTCCCTAAGAGGTAAGGTGCGTCCACAACATGCTCTTGGATTATTTGTCTAATGGATCTACATGTTTCTCCAATATAGGGAGTACTATAGGAACAAAGAACCATGTAAACTCCTTTCATGTTTTTGAGATCGATAGTGTCCTTAACCGAACCAAGAGAGTTTCTAATAGTACAAAGAGGTTTGAATGAAAAGGAGACATTATTCCTTCTAGAAGCATAAGCAATTTTGTCTGTAATCCCTTACATAAATGGGAAATGGACCTTAGAAATAAAATTCATCCAAATAAATTTAATTTTTGAAACATTTTTTTTTTACACAATATTCTCAAACATATTACATATTTACAAATATTTTGAAAGTTTTAATAAATATGTTAAAAAAACTAAAAAAAAAACCAAAAAAATAGAAAAAAAACACCCTTATTCATAGTATAAAGTTTTTTTCCAATATTTGAGTGGTTTTATAAATTTTTCCGTAGTCACATTTTCAAAATAGAAAGAGACTTGGTTACCATGTAGATAATATATATAAAGTTCTTTTCCAATATATATTTTGAGTGATTTTATAAATTTCTACCTACACACGTTTTCAAAATAGACAAAGACTTGGCTGCCATGTAACTCTATGTGGTTAGGTAGTATATATTTTCCTTAAATTCAAATAAATGGCTTAGTTTTTCCTATCTTAAACATAAAATGTCAATTTTTTCTTTAATGTACTCCACCAACAATATAATATGTATTGGATATACTTTCAGTGGAGTTATAAGTATTCTAAAGTGATACTTTAGTTTCCTCCACGGAGTAATGGATAAAGTGGCCTTGATGTGGCCATATCTTCTATACAATGTCACCGTATGTTTTGGTGTGGTTCTATAATGACAAATCACCTTCAACCGCTTATTCGTATCCATATGATTTTGGATTAGCCTTAGAGATCGAATGGAGGTTTGCTAATTGTCATTTTCATAAATTTATTATCCAAAATCATAAAGTGGTAAAACATTGATAAATAATTATAAATAATTAAAGTTTAAATTATTAATTATAATTTTTTTGGAAAATCACATAATGAATTTTTAGAACCAACGCGTTTCAAACTACTAATTGTAGTTCATCATTTTTTTACAGTTGGTAGTTTGAAACAATTAAAGTTTAATTAAAATTATTATATATATAGAGGTATAGTTTAACTTATAAATGAAATGACATTTGTAATGATATTTTTTATTAGAGGTTTTTTAAAATTTATTTAAATTGTTTAATTCGTATAATTGGAGTTTTTGGTTAATTTCAATCAAAATTTGCCAGATTTTTTTTAAAACTTGAGTTTAATTTGTTTAATCTACATAATTCTAGTTCCCTAAGAATTTTTCATGGTGCCAAATTTATTTATGCATTAAAAATGTATTTTAAACAACAAAAATTCTTTAAATTGTATTGCCAGATTTTAATGAATTCTAGTGAAAAATACTTGCATATGCAAATATCGCAAAATGATTGCATATGCAAATATCCTAGTGGTGATATCTTGTAATATACACCTAAAATACAACAAAATTTTACTTGCATGTAGGGTGAATTAAAGGGGAGGATGTTTTCTAGACCTGGAAGAGAATTAGGCTCCATAAGAGGAGCTTCTATATTTAAGTTAGGAAAAGAGAAAGAGAAAAAGAAAAAATAAGTTGTAAAAGGAGAATGAACTTGAGTTCCTCACAGATCAATTAGTTTTAATTCCTCAATTTGACCTTTGAGATAGTTGATTTCATCTTTCCCCTTTGGAATTGTTTCCTCTATTCTACTAAAATATCCATGGTAGAGGACCACCATGTTGAAATTGGAAATACTTCAATTCAAGCTGGGCCATGTTTTCCTTGAGATTGAAGATCTTAAAAGAAAGAAAAAATGAGATTTTCTTGGACATGCATCATCATCTTTAGTGTGACTCCAAGGAAAAAAGAGGTTTTCTTTCTACTAACTTGAGCATGCATCATCATCTTTACTGAGGCTCCAGGGAAAAATGAGATTTTCTTCCTACTAGCTTGGGCATGCATCATCATCTTTTCTGAGGCTCCACTCAACTCTCCACAAACCAAAGGAACCTTGTTGATCGATGTGTCAAGGCTTGTATCCATGCTATTTAGTTTGAGGGGTTGAGCTAAGTAGATATAATGAGCAATTCAAAATTACATGCCCCACCTCCATCGAATTGTGGGAAAGGTTCAAAAGTAGGGCTCCATAAACTAAAGAGGTGACATCATTTTATCCTTTTGCTATATCGTTGCAATGAAATGCCTCCTTATTCACAATGTATCACGAAGCAAGGCAAGGAAGAACAAACAGAGGGAACATCATGTCGTTTGTCAACATACAGTGCCAGTGTTTCTAGGTGTAATCATGATCAAGTGAATGGGGAGTGGATATCTCTCCCATCGATTTTTAACATTCCTCTGACATTGCAAATAGTTAGGTTGGCTAGTGCATCCACCCTATGTTTATAAACATAGGGTTTCGAATTCCACAATAGAACAAAGATCTATTCGAATCCTTCTAAGGGGAAAATGGATCAAGGGCAAGTCTTCCAATCGAACCAAGAAAAGTATACCAATATTTGGCATGGCGCAATACGGGCAAATGAGAGGTATAAAAGATCGGAAATGTTCAAAGAACCAAGCCCTCTAACTAACATGTATCAATTTTGAAAAATGGTCACACTTGTATCACTAGCAGTTTCCTCCAACTCTAAAATGGGGGTTTATATACATTTTATCTAGGAAGGGTTCCAAAGTTTATTAGATACTTAATGACGAAGTTTATTAGATAGTTAATGATGAGAGTTGGGTCTCCCACAATAATTAGTTTGTAGATATTTAGTGTGGTTGCTTGT
Source organism: Pinus albicaulis (assembly GCA_034641835.2). Taxonomy (NCBI): domain Eukaryota; kingdom Viridiplantae; phylum Streptophyta; class Pinopsida; order Pinales; family Pinaceae; genus Pinus; species Pinus albicaulis. The sequence continues at coordinate 1,344,879,903 of CM076582.1, read as the reverse complement.
TTGATTTCTTATGAAAGTGCAAGTATTTTTGATTGGTTGTTGGTAGCTCTGTTCAAGTTTCATGGAAATGTTAGTTTTCTTATTCTTTAAGGTGTACTAGCAACCCTCTTTCTAAACAAAAACTTACTTTTTCTAACTTAATAAACCGCAATTTATTATCATATTATTTTTTCTTTTTGTTTTTTTCTAATTTTTTATTATTACATTTGTTCTTAACTTGTTTATTAAATTTTTAATAAGAATTCGCTTTCATCATTTCAATAACTTATTATTTACTAATATATTAATTTTCCTTCGACATTTTCTTATTAACTTTATTACTTCTTTTTTTCCATACACATACACATATAGCACTAAGGTGTGTTCTACATCTTAATATGAGAGAGATGTTGTCACGTGACTTTACATAAAAATAATAAAATAATTTTTACAGTAAAAAATTGAAAAATAACAGTAACAAAAAAAATCAATGTAGGTTATAAACAAATAACTCAATTTATGCCTTAATTTTACATTTTATATATAATTGGTATAAGGCAAAGATTCAATTTCTTAAATACTTAATATGGAGATGACAATGCCATGTAAAAGTGATATTTTTTAATATTTAAAACAAAAATATATTAATAGCAAAATAATATTTTAATATTGGGCATAAATAAAATATTTCAATGTGTATTTTTTTTTGTAAGTAAGCAATGAATCATTCTATTAAAAAAAACTCATGGTACATAAGGAGTTACAATCAAGAGACACAAGAACTGGGGCAGCAAGAAATCAACTGTCCACCAAGGTTTCACAAAGATGTCAAGATAATCAGAAAGAGCAAGAGAAGCAAAGAAGACAGACACAGAGCTCTAACCAGAGAGGGTAGAGTCCTCAAAATGAATTTTTTTGCCTTTCTTTTTTGTGACTTTGACCCATCCGTTGGGGGGCGGGTGGAGGGTGACCACTTGAAGGTTGTTGCGGATCAAAGGTGGAGCGTCTTCTGGAAATTCGAGGAGACAGGGGGCCTGTCAGGGACGGGCGAGGGATGCGATTGCTGCTGAGTAGCAATCTCATCGTTCGAATCACTTTCTTCATATTCTAAGCTGGAGGAGTCAAGGTCCTCCAAGGGGGGCGGGTCAAAGTGTTTCCAAATTTTATCTTTTGGTTTGCGAGTGCCAGATTTCTGTTGGGATAGAAATTGACCACAAGAATTCTGAAGATGACCGGTTTGATGGCAATGCCGGTAGCGGAATACTGTGTTTTCATAGTCTAAAGTCTGAGACCAAGAGAAATCCCCAATTTTGAGAATGATTTGGTCAGGTAAGCCTTTGCTGATATCAATATCGACACATATTCTACCATAGGTGTAGAGACCCTTCAGGCCTCTTGAGGGATTTGTAGCGAGAAAGCATCCCAGAGAGTTTCCAATGGCTTGGAAGACTGCACAATGCCAAAGGTGAGCAGGCAGGTTAGGAAGCCGCACCTAGATCAGGAGTTTGGTGATGACTGCCGTTGAGGGATCAAAGTTTGGGAACCAGGGGGTTAGGAAAAGCCCTGCTTTTTCCCAGAACCAAGGACCACCTGTGAGGGCTATTTGGTATTCCTTGTTATTATCCAAAATAACAATGAAGAATCCCTTGGAGCAGAAAATGACCTTGCAGTGTTTGGTTCATGTGGAGTGGACCAACTGTAAAGGTCTTCTGAGCGGGGCCAGAGACCATTGAATCTGCAGATGAGGGCATTATCTGCATAGAGTTGAAGCTGATCTTCCAGGTTTGGGTGGGATATTTCGACTGAAGGTGCTTCCTCCATTTTGTTGACCAAGAAAAGCTTGGGAGCCTCCGGGGTAGGGGCAGATGGATTTGAGGATTAAGCCTTAACAACTTCTTTGTAAGAAAAACCCTTGGGTATAGAGGATTCCTTGTTGCGCCTCCCCTCAGACAGAGGGAAATTCCCACCATAGCATTCTTATCTATATTGTAAAATGAGAGTGGAAGACTATCGTTAAGTTTTTTACCTGCGTGAAGGAGATACAGAGATGAGGAGGGGATCCCCAGCCTGTGTTCTAGGGCCTTGGAGAGGTGAAGCACTGTGAATGAGGATTGGACCCACAGAAGCAGAGTTTTTCCTATTAGAAGAATAATCTGTATCTAAAATGTGTGTGGTTGGAGATGAGGAGGATCCTAGCTGCCAGAGTTGTAAGTCGCACCTGGTTCGAAGTGGCCGTGGGGCTGCAGGGAAATCTCCTTACTCTTGTTGTGAAGCCGTATCCTTTGGCCGCCCAGGATGGAGGTTGCAGAGGGATAGAGCCATAGTGTGATGCGGTAGAGGTAGCTGTGTCGGTGGGCAAATAATGTAACGCGCACGCACTTGGACAACTCGATTAAGAGCATCCGAGCCGCAACACTACGAGATAGAGACATTGAGTAGACTTCATGGGCGAACCTTTCCTACTTCGTGCGAAAGATTTCGATGCATGCTGCGGCCAGGAGGGCCGAGGGCTGGGCGGCTAAGAAGGTGTCCGAGCCTCCAACGTGGCCCCAATAGCGAAGACCAAGGGGAGGCTCTCGTGGGAACATCTGAGCAGGGATTTTGAGACCACCATGGGCGGCCAGGTTAGACAGGATCGAGGCAGCGACACTGGATCTAGACGAGCAAAACCTACAAGCCATTGTTCGACATCCTTTCTTTTCTTGGGACTTCAATGTGTATATGAAATAACATAATTTTATAATAACTTTATATAAAGAAAAATAAAGTAATTTAAATAATTTGTTTTCTTATATTTTTACTTGTATTGTGAGGATGATATGTAATTATTTCATTTTTAATGTGGAATTGATATGTAACATTTAAAAAATATTAATAATTTTTTTTTTTTTTAAATGTGGGTTATAAATCAAATATTTTAATATGCAGGTTGAGTAAAATTTTTAACATCAAATATATATAGAGATATAGAGTTAGAGTATTCTTATTTCATTAATAGGTTCTTTCTAGTTCAAGCTATGAGGGATATATGTATTTCCTTTTAACATTTAAAACATTTATTTAGTGTGTTGTTCAAAATCATCATAAATTTATCTTAACTCCATATCTACCAAGAGCTAAGAGGAATAAAATCTCTCAAGCCTAATTTTTTTGCTCAAATCTACCAAGAGTTAGAAGGAATCAAATCTCAAAGTGATTTTTTTTTCTCAAATTTCGCACTTAAAAAGAGGTTTTCATTTGGAAAGATTTCACCTCTCTAAATACTTGGTAGATCTAGATTTCACCTCCTGTAGTAACCTGCTAAGCCCATGAATGATCTGACTTCCTCCACATTTCTAGGAGCTTCCCACTCCATGATAGCATTTATCTTCTCTAGATCTACTATTATTCCATTCTTGGAAACAACATGTCCCAAGTAGTGTACTTATGTCTGAAAGAAACTACACTCGCTAAGATTATCATTAAATTGATGCTCTCTTAGAAATCTCAACATTGCTTCTAAATTCTCGGCATGCTCTTCCTTATTCTTAGAATATACCAAGATGCCATCAATGAATACAATAATAAAATTGTCCAGATAAGGACACAACACACTATTCATCAGACACATAAAATTAGCCGGAGCATTTTTCAAACCAAATGAAACTACAAAAAACTCATAATGTCCATACCTGGTCCTGAATGTAGTCTTATAGATGTCCTCTTCTTTGATGCGTACTTGATGGTATCCTAATCGCAAATCTATCTTTGAGAACATTGTTTCTCCCTTCAACTGATTAAACAAGTCGTAAATCCTCGGAAATGGGTACCTGTTCTTAATTGTTACCTTGTTCAAATATTTGTAACCAATAAATAATTTAAGAGTACCATCCTTCTTCTTCACGAATAACACTGGTGCACCCCAAGGCAATACACTTGGCCTAATGTATCCCTTATCAAGCATTTCCTTCAACTACAACTTTTGCTCTACCAACTATGGTGTGCTATCCTATAAGGTGCCTTTGATGTTGATGTTGCCCCTGGTACCAACTCAATAGAAAAGTCTACTTCCCTATGCAGAGGAAACTCTGGAATATCTGTTAGAAACACATCCTAAAATTGTTGCAATACATGGTAACTCTTGAATATTTTTGCATCCTCAACGTCTTTACCCTTGTCACTAGAAATATGATGTTAGGTCCCTATATGACTAGTATAGTCCCTTATTGTTGTTAGTGTAACCCCCTTATTGTTATTATTGTACCCTTGTAACCCCCATTTTGTTATTATTGTGCCCTTAAATTATTATTGTAGGTCGGCTAGGATTACATTGTGGCCCACTAGGATTACATTATGGCTCCATGGACTCCTATATATAGAAAGGAGGTTTTGTAAATTGTATCATCCAAGAATTGTTAATTTATGTAATGTATTGGAGGTTTCCCCCTCGAAGTGGCTCATTTCTAAGGCATTGATATCTCTTTTCTTCTATTTTTGGAGCTAGTTACATAACATTTGGTATCAGAGGTTTGGATTCTAGGGTTTCGCTGCTCCAAACAGGTCATCGTGGAATTTTCACTATAACTTTTTTTCTACGAAGTTTCAGAAGATGAAATTTTTAGGGTGAGAAGACGAAATCTTGAGGAAGGTTTTCTAAAAATTTCAGAGTGTGGTTCGCAATATTTTTGGAGATATGATCTGTGGAAGTTAGGTCTTTTTTCAGGCTCCTAAACAGGTCATCGTGGCATTTGCGATATAACTTTTTTTCTACGAAGCTTCAGATTCTGAAATTCGTATGGTGCGAATTTAAAATCCTGAAGAAATTCATAAAAAAAATTCAGAGCTTGGTTCGCAATATTTTTGGAGATATGATCTGTGGAAGGTAGTGCTTTTTCAAGCTCCTGAATTTCATCTCAAAGAGGTGATCGTGGGAAAAGTTCAATAACTCTCTCTCTGGGAATCGGATTGGATTGCTGTAAAAAGTGGTCGCAAGTACACGGACTGTAGTTTCTTGGCAATCAATTTCAAAGACGAAGGATGAAATAGTGACACGTGGAAAGTCATACAAGTTCGCTCTACTGAACCAGTCCATAATTAGGTCATTGTGGGAGATTGGACACAAAGTTGTCTTGAAGAATCCAAATCAGGTCAGACCTGTGGCATTCAAAAGATAATTCAGAGGGCTCCGTTGGTACCAAAAATCAAATATTGAAGTGCTGCAATCACAAAGATAATCCAATTTCAATATCGAGCTCCTCAAAAGCAAGAAAAGGGTGTGTATTTTTTTCCGAATTGCATAAGCCTTGTTTGAAGAATCAATTTGAATTGATTCCAAGGGCATATTGTAGAATAGATATCAGTATTGGGTTCTAAAAGATGCACTGTAAAAATAATTCAACACCCATTAAGCCTTCAGAAGGCTCTACTATGACTCATGAAGATGAAGAATTGCAACATGATCTATCAAAATTACAAGAGCAAGTGCAACAAATTTCACTCTCGCAAAGAGCAAAAAAAAAATGAAATGGAAGTTTTGAAGAAAGGCGTGGAAGCTAAGATGGATGGCGTGCAAGCTAAGATGGATGGCGTGGAAGCTAAGATGGATGGCATGGAAGCTGGCATGGAAGCTAAGATGGATGACATGAAATACAACATGGAAAACATGAAGAATGATCTAAAAACAAACATCGAAGGTTTGACAAAGTTGATACAAGAAATGTTTCCTAATGGTGAAAAGATAGTAGAAGAACCTCATGATGAGAACAAAATCAATGTTAATCGTGATTTCATAAACTCTAATGTTGGCGGGAAGAACCACCATATTCCAAAAATAGATATGAGGAAGTTTGATGGAAAGGATCCTGTAACATGGATACTACAGATGGAGCAATATTTTGATCTCCATAACGTGCAAAACACACAAAAGGTACGCATTGCAACTTTACATTTAGAACAAAATACATTTGTATGGTATCGATGGCTTTGCCCCCGTAAAAAAATTGTCACTTGGTCAATTTTTACGGAAGAAATGATAGCACATTATGAGGATACAAAGAGCAACACCTTCTTTAGCCAATTGATAAATCTCAAACAAAAGGGTTTAGTGGGGCAACACATTGAGGAATTCCAAAAATTGAATATAAGGGTAACTGATATTGCAGAGGAACACAGGATCAATCTCTTCATAGGCACTTTAAAGGATAATATCCAACATGAAATTCGCGTTTTGGAACTAGATTCATTGGAGAAGGCATTCAGGTTGGCAAGAAAAGTTGAATGTAAAATAATGGCGACAAGGAAGCCTACCACTCAATTCTATAAAGAAGGAAGTGTTGCTACGCCTAGATTTCCACAACCTACAAGGTTGACACCACAACAATTGGAAGAAAAGAGAGCAAAAGGGCTTTGCTACAGTTGTGATAGAAAATACACTAAAGGTCATAAGTGTGCTGAGAAGAAATTATTTTACATAGATTGTGAAGAGGAAGAAGAAAATGAACAAGAAGAGGATATACACCAGGAACCAGCCCTAGAAGAGGAAGAAATGAATCCCACCATATCGTGTAATGCACTGGCAGGAATTACCACTCCTCAAACTCTCAAGATAGAAGGAAAAATCAAGAAGAAAAAGGTAATAGTGTTGATTGATTCAGGTAGCACCCATAATTTTATTCATTGTAAGGTAGCCAAGGAATTAAATTGTTTCCTATACCCAACAACAGAATGTCAAGTGATGGTTGCAAATGGAGGAACTATAAATTGCTCTGGAAAATGCCATAATATCAAGCTAACCATGGGGGAATATGTATTGACTAGTCCAATGCTTTCCATTCCTATGGGAGGTGTCGATGTTGTACTAGGAGTACAATGGTTACAATCTTTGGGGACGGTAGCTTTTAATTTTCAAGAACTTTTCTTGAATTTTTTTTCAGAAGGAAAGGAAGTCGAATTACAAGGTATTGTGGGGAAGCCAGGAAGGATAATAAGCTCTAATGTCATGACAAAGCTTCTAAAGAAAGAACAGCGAGGCGTAATTGCACAATTATGCTCACTAGAAGTTCCAACATCAAAATCATCTATTTCTGCAGATCTCCAACAAGTCCTGGACAATCATTCCAAGGTGTTTGAAACTCCCAAAGGACTCCCACCTATTCGTGATCATGATCATGCTATTCATTTGATTCCAGGAAGTGTTCCTCCAAACATCCGGCCTTATATATATCCTTACTTCCAAAAGAGCGAAATTGAACGTATGATTGCAGAAATGTTAGAGGCGGGTATAATTCAACCCAGTCAAAGTTCTTTCTCTGCTCCTGTAGTATTGGTACACAAGAAGGATGGATCATGGTGAATGTGTCTAGATTATAGGGAGCTAAATAAGCTCACCATTAAAGACAAATTTCCCATTCCTGTGATTGATGAATTATTGGATGAATTACATGGAGCAATTTATTTTACCAAGTTGGATCTTCGTTCAGGATATCATCGAATTAGAATGAAGACTGAAGATATTCCAAAAACAGCATTTTGAACTCATGAGGGTCATTATGAATTTTTGGTCATGCCTTTTGGCCTTACCAATGCACCTTCTACATTTCAAGGGTTGATGAATTCCATTTTCAAACCCTTCCTTAGAAAATTTGTGCTAGTATTTTTTTGATGATATACTAATCTACAGCAGGTCTTGGAAGGATCATGTTGAACATGTTGACAGGGTGCTCAAACTATTGCAGGAGAAACAATTATATGAAAAAACATCCAAATGTTTCTTTGGAGTACAAGAGGTGGAATATCTGGGTCATATTATATCTCACGAGGGTGTTAAAGTAGACCCTAACAAAATTAAAGCCATTAAGGAATGGAAAGTCCCCACGACCATAAAGTAGTTGCAAGGATTTCTCGGGTTAACAGGGTATTATCGCAAGTTTGTTAAGAATTATGGGAGAATAGTAGCACCTCTAACAACATTATTGAAGAAAGATGCATTTTCATGGACTCCTGAAGCAACTAAGGCCTTCGAACATCTTAAAGAGGCAATGTGCCTAGCACCGGTCTTAGCTACGCCAGACTTCACAAAAACCTTTATTGTGGAATGTGATGCCTCAGGAAATGGAATTGGTGCAGCTTTAATGCAGGAAGGAAGACCCATTGCTTTTGAAAGTCGTCCAATCAAAGGAAAGTATTTACAGAAACCTATTTATGAGAAGGAAATGTTAGCAATACCGCATGCACTAAAGAAATGGCGAACTTACCTAATGGGAAGACACTTCAAGGTAAAAACTGATCATGATAGTCTTAAACACTTTTTGGAACAACGACTATCTTCAGAAGAGCAGCAAAAATGGGTCACAAAGATGTTGGGTTATGACTTTGAAATAATATACAAAAAAGGAAAGCTTAATGTTGTTGCAGATGCACTCTCAAGAAAGAATGAAGAGGTGGAAGCATTGCTTTTTGCCATTTCTATTATCCAACCAGATTGGATAACCGAAGCAAGAGATGAATGGAAGAAGGAAAAAGATGTATGGACACTCATTCAAAAGTTGCAGCAAGATCCTAGTACATCCGATACATTTAGTTGGAAAAATGATTCCTTATGGTACAAAGATCGCTTATATCTTTGTAAGAATTCCCAACTAAAACAAAAGATTCTTCTGGAATTGCACACTTCTCCTTTAGGAGGACACTCAGGATTTTTAAAAACTTACCACAGGTGAAGAAAGAATTTTTTTGAGATGGCCTTAAATCTGATATTCAAAAGTTTGTGGCGGAATGTTTGGTTTGCCAGCAGAATAAATTTGAGACAATTAAGACCCCGAGACTTCTACAACCTTTATCCATTCCAAGTCAACGTTGGGAGGAGATTTCAATGGATTTTATCACAGTTTTACCTAAGTCCAAAGGAAAGAATGTCATCATGGTGGTAGTTGATAGACTTACCAAGTATGCACACTTTTGTGCATTATCTCATCCATTTAAAGCAAGTACACTTGCTACTACATTTGTGGACAGAATTCAAAAGCTACATGGAAGCCCAAGGGTTATTGTGAGCGACAGAGATCCCATTTTTACGGGAAATTTTTGGACGGAGTTATTTTCTTGTTTGGGTACTCAATTAGCTCATAGCTCATATTATCATCCTCAATCTGATGGTCAAACAGAGATAGTAAATAAATTCTTGGAAGTATATCTTCGTTGTTTTGTATCTGATAAAAAAACACAATGGGTCAAGTGGTTACCTCTCGTTGAATGGTGGTATAACACTTCCTTCCATACTGCAGCAAAAATGACCCCATTTATGGCACTTTATGGATATCATCCACCATCCATCACATCATCTTTAAGGGAAAATTCGAAGGTTCAAGCAGTGGAAGATCACATCGAGCATCAGCAAGAAGTTCTCCAACTCTTAAAGGATAACCTGAATTTGGCACAAAATCGAATGAAACAACAGCAGATCAACATCGCAGCGAGAGAAGTTTTGATGTAGGAGATTGGGTATTTTTACGGCTACAACCATATAAACAAATGTCCCTCAAGCAAGCTAAGAAGGATAATAAATTATCGCCAAAGTACTATGGTCCTTACAAGGTGTTGCAAAAGATTGGTACTATGGTATACAAATTGGAGCTTCCTGCTTTTTCGCGAGTGCATCCAGTTTTCCATGTTTCATGCTTAAAGAAGGTTATAGGTGAAAATCTTCCAGTTCAAACAATATTTCCAGAACTTGATGAGGAAGGAAAAATCATATTGGAACCTGAAGCGGTCATGGAAACAAGAACTCGAAAACTATGGAATCGATCAATTTCAGAGTATCTCATCAAGTGGAAGAACTTACCCACTGAAGATTCTACATGGGAGGATGAGAATTTTATACAGAAGCACCCAGAGCTACTCAAGCATCGAGGACAACACTTTTTTGAAGGAGAGGGGCATGTTAGGTCCCTATATTACTAGTATAGTCCCTTATTGTTGTTAGTGTAACCCCCTTATTGTTATTATTGTACCCTCGTAACCCCCATTTTGTTATTATTGTGCCCTTAAATTATTATTGTTAGGTTGGCTAGGATTACATTGTGGCCCACTAGGATTACATTATGGCCCCATGGACTCCTATATATAGAAAGGAGGTTTTGTAAATTGTATCATCCAAGAATTGTTCATTTATGTAATGTATTGGAGGTTGCCCCCTCGAAGTGGCTCATTTCTAAGGAGTTGATATCTCTTTTCTTCTATTTTTGGAGCTGGTTACACAACATATGAACTGCAAACATCACACACCCTTTCATGCAACTATGCTTAGCCTGCATAATTGTGACCATCCTCATTGATGTAGGATTCTTCTTTCCTTGCAATATTATTTTTTCTCCATTATCATCTAGACACTCAATAGCCTTGTCATATCAATCTACTTTGGTCCTATGAAGATACAACCAGTCCATACCCAAAAGCGTACTATACGATCCCAATGGCAATACATTCAAATGTGTTGTTGTAGGCATACCATTCAACTCAAATGCATAAGATCTTACCCAATGATGAACTCTCTTCTTCATACCTGTAGCCAACTACACCAACCAAGACTCTACATGCACTTCTTTTCTTAAGCCACAATTATCCACCAAGTCAGGATTAACATAAATATAATTAGATCCAGGATCAATGAAAATAGAAATAACTTGATCACAAAGCTTACTGTCCATCTCAATGATAGATTCCTAGTAATCCGTCTGCATGTTGTCCCAATTGCATAGATCCGTGGAATACTATGACCGACATCCCCAACTGTTTGCGCCCCCTGAGCACTATATATATTAGGCCTACCTCCCTAGTACAATGGACAATCCTTCTTATGATGATATTTGGCACATATCCAACACTGCAATGGTGCTCTACTATCACCTCTAGTCTATTTCTCTCCAGGTTGCGACACACATCCCTTCTCAATTGCATTGAACTTCTTGTAAGGAGAAACATTTTCTTTCTCACGTGCATCTTGAGGTTTTCCCCACTTCGGTTGCCATTTCCCTTTCACTTTATCATTTCCCTTCAAGACACATTTAGGATCAAATTTTTTCTTTGACTGCTTATAACAATACTTCAATTTCTATATGGCTTCCTCTAACGATCTAAGATCATAAAACTCAATCCGGTCTCTATATGCCGCTAGAAATCTATTGATGAAACTCTGAATCTTAGCCTTCTTCTCCTTGAGATATGAAACATACCTCAACAACTCCAAGAACCTGCAAGTATACTCACCATTTGTTAGAGAACCCATCTGTAGCTCATAAAACTCCTTAGCTATGTCATCATAATACCTCTCTTATATGTACTTCTTCTTGAAAATCCTCTCAAAATAATCCCAAGTCAAGTATTCTTCCCGAATTCCCTTGAAATTCTTCGCATATTCCCACCAGACATCTGCTTTCCCTTTAAGACTGAAGGTGGCTATCTTGGATTTCATGTTTTCTGAATAGTTGTGTAATTTGAAGAATTTATTCATTCCACGAAACCATGCCTCTACATCTTCTGGTTCTTCATCTCTCCATCAAATGTAGAAGGCTTTACTTTCTTGGACTCCTTAGGTAAATAATCCCTCCTCCTATAAGGATGATGACAATGGTGACTGTGATGATGTATCTTGGATGAGGAACTAGAATGATGCATATACATACTAGTCCTTTTGTCAGGTGTATCTAGTGATATTCCACCTCTAATTGTGTCCCTTTTATCCAACCTGTATCCAGACCGAGATCTGCTACCATAGGTTCCATTTGTTTTCTCTTCCTGCTCTTGACAGATTCTCATCTATCCTTGTTTTTGAAACTTTGAAAAGCTCTGAAGAATCAAGGAATTAGCCTCTACCTGCTCTCCTAACCCATTGTAAGTATTTCCTGAGCCTCAAACAACCTGTCATTGTCTTCTTTGAAACTTCTAATCTCTTCCCTCAAGATCCTCAATGTATCTTCTATACCAGGAGAATACTCTTCTCCTTGCTGCCCAACTGATATGTAGGAAATGTCACGGGAAATGTAGTATACCATTTCTCTTTTCATCTTGGCTTCTCTTCTTCCTACAAGTATACCATGTCAGATAAACCAAATAGATACCAAAATCAAATCCATACCTTAGTGATGTTCAAGGGAGATTTATCTCATATGCGATATCAGTCCACATTAGCATGTAATGTATAATCATAGCCATATCCATATAATAACATAACATCAGAAAAACATCATGCATGACCATACCAAGTATATAGAATGATCCCATGCATGAAAAACATAACCTTGAAAACATCAAACTTACTCGAAGAGGGTGAAACCACACTCTGATACCACCCTGTAACACCTCCTCCCACATTTATCCACTATCAATGGGTTTCCCGGGGTAAACATGAGCTGAGGGTTGCTATGATAAGACTCAACCTTCTAAGTGACCTTAAGGAAATGGAGCCGACAAATTAATACCTTATTGACTTCCCTCAGGTGCTACAAGACCTCCAGGAGTAACCCAACCCCTCTTGGTGACCAACCACTGAGAAAACTCACTTTTTCCCTGAGCCAGAGTCCCAATCTCTCCCTTTCCAAGGCCTCCATGCGACTATGGTTTCCCATTCACACGCATAGGAATGCCTCCATGTGATTATGGACTTTTATGCTCAGTTATATGCCAATGACTTTGAATGTTATGCCACTTTTTTAGGGCCAGGACTCAGGTCTTTGCCTAGAACTTGGTGAAACTTCCAAAGTTGATAAATGACATAGGAATAATGCTTGTAAACCAAAAACTAAAACTATGAATTGACCTGACCATCCCCAACCAGGACTGACATTTTGTCAAACACTTGGTGGATATGCAACCTACATGTCATGAATGCAAGTCTGAACATGAGAGGTTGAAAACTTATCTGAGGTTTAACAAGAAGGGTCATTTCCTTCTCACATTAGTTGTCATAACACCAATTAGGTTTTTCATTCATTATTCATTCAGTTACAAGTAAAAAAAAATGAAAAGAGCTGTGACTAAGATCTGTCATAAAATCATGCTTATAACCAACATATAACTAGATAAGTTAAAATAAGAGAACAACCATTAAGGCCACATAATAACCAATACATTTCCTCATCAAAATCAAGAGAAACTTAGATTTTATTAAACATAGGAAAATACTGATTGGGTTTGGGACTTCCACGTTCCACCCGACCATATATTGGTTGATCCAAATATCTCTTCAACCAATCACTCCCGCGCCATATTCCAAGCATGAATGTGGGATATCATGGGATAAAAAAATCCAAAAACAACCAAGGGAATCCATAGGTTAAACCACCTCCACCCTCTCCATACCGTGATCACACCTAAATCGGTGTCGAGATCACAAAACCAGACTGAGGATGGATGCCTCAAAATTTCTTCACCAATACCTTGAGGAATTTTCCTGTCTCCACCCTCAGGATTTATCGTGTATCCCTCCATTACCGATCAAGGGATTCCTAGGACTTTGGGAATTTTTTTGAGACCACCTCACCCAGATCCAAAATATTCCGACAATCCAAAGCTCAAAACCGAGAACAATCTCATCACACCATGGCTATCTGGAAAAGGAAAGGCTAGGTTAAAATCCACTGTCGAAACCCGAAAAAATCCATGCCAATGAAAACAAAATAACCAAATACCAACATGAACCTACCATGCATGTCAAAACCAACTAAGAAATCATACATGCAACCTATTACCTGCAAGTATTCCTGTTGAAGCTGCTTGATCCTTGCCTTCCTTTGCTTTCATTTTCCTTATTTTCTTTTACTTTCCTTTCCTTGTTTTTCATTTCCTTTCCTTGCTTTCTTTCTTTCTCCTCTTAGTGCTTTCTCCTCTCTAAGAATAATTCTAAAACTAAACTGACAAAAGGCTACCAATTGATGCTCTGAGGTCTCTAATTTCTTCAATTTTCCATTATTTTCCTTCATTTTCCTCCTCACATGCAACCTGTGACCTTTCACCTTCATTTTCTCCTAATTTCCATTATTTTCATAAATAAATGCCAAAAATACTCTTTTCCCTTTCCAAAGCCTTAGCCAGTACCTTTGCAAATTTCCTTTGGCCATAAAACACAACAAGTGATGCCCACTAGGATATTTGCCCAACATTCAGCTTGTGGTCTTATTTTGCCTTTATTAACTTTTATTACATGAACATGTAACCCAAAGCTGTTACAAGAGCCTCATCATATAATTGTTTTCCATAAAATGTGCTTTCTCCAAATCCCCAGGGATTTCCAATATTTTTATAAGTCAATATAGCCGATATGTCAATATGTCAATGTGGGGTTGGTCAGAACCTTCAATATGTTGATATGGTTGTGGTCAAAACCTTTGAAATGTCGATATATCAATATGGTTGAATTCTTCCAATATTCCCATATAGAAATATCCCAACATAAAATATCATTATATCAATGAATTCTTTATAATTGCAAATATTTTCAATTTATAAATAAGTCAATAGGCTAATGTCTATCTCAACATTCCACCTCATATCTCTGACATGTAATTGACATCTAACATGTGGCAATTGTTGATGTTCCAGACATGTGGCGCTGCTAATGTGTATACATGGATGTTGGGATATTGATGATTTTCCAAGACACAACTCTAATGAAGTCTTGAAATGCCAATATGTTGATATGATAACTTAGCTCACCACATCGTCCAAAATACAATCACCACTTGACACATGGTAGATGTTGAAGTGAACCCTGCCATGTAACATTTCTCATATGTGTGCTATGTGTCACTCATATTTTCCTAGATGGAATTCCAAAAAGGTTGAATCCAGATGACTCATGTCATACACATGGAATCACTACATCATCATTTATGACATAACCCTATAGGATTACTCAATAATTTTAGGTCTGATGTATTTAGTTAACACGCCCAAAAACAATGTTATTTCAATCAAGTGTTGGCTCATTGATCAAAGTCGTGCCATACAAGGGGTTTCCATATAGTGTGTATTTTCAAACTCTCTGGTAGCTTGGTGTTCGGTAAGCCCCCTTCTAACTAGATCTTAGTCATGGCTCTTGTTGTCCATATGACCAAGGGATAAGGTTATGATTCCAAACACCAAATTTCTAAGGAAACGAGGTAATTATATGCAGTTCCACTTCCAATAACATAGATGTATTTAACTTCTTCGAAACAAAAAAATCCACTGCCTTTAACTAGGAAGTTTTAAGCCTCCTTATCTCTAATTCTTATGCCATAAAGAGGCCTACCTATTGGATTATCTTTGGAAACATAAAAAGCCTTAAGATTCTACCAACATACTATATTTGCTTCACCATTATGGTATACAATAATTCAACATGACCACATTCATAATACAATAAGTATCTGAATCCATTATAGTCGAGGTTAACTTCCCCGTTCATGAACGTACAACACACAATGATCTCAAATAACATAATTTAAAAGCTTCCATTTCACACAACATTCATATCCATAAAAGGAACGCAATTCAATATTCAAGCACTCGATGTTAGTTACTCAACACACTGATCATGCATATTCAATATGACAATACAACAACTTTTAGCCTATCATTGCATACATGTATAGTGAATCTAGCATAGTATTTTAACATGAATTAGTTATCAATATTTACATTTTATTTAAAAGGAAGGAATACACTTATTTGTTCCACTTGAATTTGTTGGAAACTAAGGAAGGGACAACCACTGCCCACCCAACAATACGAACAACTATACTTCAAACTTCTTGTATTTAACCACCCCTGAGATGGAATAATGTTTTAAGGATGCTTCAATCAGGGATATTCAAGAAGGATTTAACTCATGGTACATAATAGTAAGGCCATTCTCCTTCAATTGTAGGAAATAGCAGGGCTTCATCCCAAGAACTAGGTCTAGGATAATTCACACAGAAAAATATGGCCATTGAAGGGATGCAAAACAAAAAATGAAATATCTTCACTACTTCTTATGGTCCCTCAGTGTTTCTCCTTCTCCTCAACGCTTCATGTGCACAAAAATAACCAAACAATTGAGTTCCTCTTTGTCCACTGGACTCAATATTAGGGCCTCCTCATTGGTTTTCTCAACTAACACAATTCATGCATGGACTCTTTAGTCTAGATTCCAAACACATGCTTACCAATTTCCTACTAACGATGGGTTCAAAGGTCACCACCACTCTATGGCACATGATAATTTCACAAGCATTCATGTCCACACTCATTCACAGTCTCCCCAATGCTCGACCTCCAATTGGTTCCACAAACTTCTCTTGTCTCTAATGGATATCATCCCATTCCAAATGAGCATTTCCTCACGTATGGGAGGTTTGTGGTCCCTCCTTAGGCTACAAATTCATCCAAGATCTGTTGTATGGTACACAACACATGCTTGGATAAATCCAATACCTCCTCCTCCATCTCTCTCGTAACTTCTTGAAAGTTAAGTATTTCAAATTGAACATCTAGAATAAAAAATTATCATCAATTTTAGGAAAAATAGGAAACTTCCCGATACCACTTACAGGATTCCTCAAGCAACCTATCCTTTTAGACATCAAAATATGTATAGGATGGTCCTCCTCTTCAGCTTCAACATTTTAGAATTTAATTAGAATAATATTTACATTACGTATTTTTTGCAAGATATCCATGTTGGCCCTCTAACATTATCATCCCTTAATTATCCTTAAAAACTTCAGGATTAGAGAAAGAGATGTTGCATTCCATATTAGCGAGTGAGGGAAAAAAGTCCCTATTTTTATAGTGCTCTAGTGGAAGGGAACTCGATTCTCCAAAAACATATCAAATTAATCTGCTTAGACTACCAAAAGTCATGAAAATCATTAGTATGATTACACCACTTAAGCATTCACTCAACACAATGGATAACACATAAATCATCAATAAGCATATTGAAAAGGTTAAGAATGCATGTTTTTAAGGTGAGTATAGGTTGTAGATGGACCTGTAAGCATCCATTTCTAGGGCCCATCATACACCCCTTCTTAGACATATTCCCATTTCTGGGAAGCTGTAACTTTTCTAATCTTTCTAGTCCCTATGTTGGTCCTTTTGGTTATACTGTTCTTGCACTTTTCTGAAAAATTGTATAACGTCCCATGTAATTTATCTTGGCACTTTTCCAGGCTAATAAAATCATGTTGAGCCCTCTATCTTTTTATATTCCTCATACTCCTATTTCTAGATAGTTTGTTCCATTAATTTCAATAGCAATGGCAGATTGAAACTTTGGCCAATCCATTATAGACCTATCCTACATAGAATCCTCTTATAGAGGGGTGTCCTTAATAAATCATAGTGCAACCTAGTAGGGGAATGAACCTATTTCAATTATAAGTTGTAAGGTAAGGCTTGCCATTTCCTCCCTAGTAGTCTAAACAAATCCTCTAAATGGAGGATGAATTCTTCCTATTTTTGTTTCTAAATATATGCTACCTACTAATCCTCGATGAGGATGTTGTGGGCTACAATAAGCGTTTGAGAACTAGGGTCATCTTCCTAGATCCATAGTGGGGTGGTTATCTCCTATTATAATGTTTTCCTTACCTCTTCAACCCTCATTTAGACGTTAAGGCTCGAAGTTTCGCATCCCATACATAGGGGTTTTCATCCCAAGATGGTGAGTCTCACAATACAAGATTTTGTAAATAAAATTCACACAATCTATCCTTCTCATATATACTAAATATTTGACATATTTTGATGAAGTCTTTGATAATTTGAATGTAGATCCCCCTTATTGTCTAAGCAAAATATCTAAAATTTGAACCATTGTTCCTTTAGGGAAATTTTGTATGTACTTTTTGGATGCCTACAACTAGCCATTTCCAAGAATAGTTGAGTCATCATCCCTAAGGAGATATCCACTTTTTCAACTCTGCCATTATTAAATATCTTGGTTATATAAACCCGCTCCAATTGTCGTTTGAGATTTTTTTTTTCCCTTTACCAAATATTCCCTCTTGTTAGCTTCTTAAAATATCAAAATCTTAATTTCTTTTATGAGGTTGCCAACCTAATCCTCCAATCTAGCCATGCCTTCAACATCTTTCTCTGCTACAATCATTTTTTTCAATGGGTCTCAATTCTAGACTTTTTTAATTTTAGCATCATGTGGGGTAGAAGATGGGTTGGAAAAAATCTTCCTGTAGCAGTCCTAAGGTCCCATAGACCTTAGTGACTCATGTCGCATCCATATTCATGTAGAGAGCCCAACAATCCTTAGAGACTCAAGTTATACACTTTTCTTCTTCATAGGAGGCACCACTTTTTTTTTTTTTGGCTCATGTTCTATATCTTACTTCTTCATAGAACAAAATTTCCGATCAAATGAGAACTATTACCTCAAAACAAGAATTCTAGCTAAAAAATGCCAAAAAACATGAAAAAACAACCCAAAAACAAAAAGTGTTTATTCCATAACGATGTTTTTTTAGGGTAAATTTTCAATATATTATTAAAAACCAATTTTTTTCTTGCAAAAAATATTGAAAAAACACTCTCAAAACAAAAATTTTTAATGCAAAAATAACCCAAAAAAAACCAGGTTACAATTTTGACACTTTCTAGCAATTTAATTAAAGATAAAATATCAGGACTTTGAAAAATTGTAAGATTCCAACAATTTTTAGACATGATGTTAAAGATAAAATATCATGTCTCAAAGCCTTATAATTTCCAACAATTTTCGTCCATTTTGTTAAAGATAAAATATCTTGACTTTAAAATTGTAATTGTTTTCAACCATAGCATTAAAGATGAAATAACCTAACTCTGAAAAACCTTAATATATTGACAAGTTTTCAACCATGGAATTAAAACCTTAAATTTTTAACATATTTGAACCATGAAATTATGGACAAATTATATGACTAAAACAAATTTTAAAAATGAGCAAGTAAATGAAAGATTCATTATTCCAAGAGTAATTTTTATTTTAAAGGCTAAAAGTATAGCTCTTTTCAAATCTTAGCCTAAGACAACTTATCATTATTGCAACAAAAACCTAAAAATAAACCATCAAAACGAAGTGTCCCCTTTCAATGAGGCACTAAATATTCAACATTTTTAAAAGTATCTTATACCAAATGATAACAATAAATAATATCATGGCAATATCATTGTATAATTTAAAAATTGAACATTAATTTCTAATATTTTTTTACTTTTAATCAAAATATGAACAAATGATAAAAAGAAGTAATATCATGGCAATATCACTATATAATTTAAAAATTCAACATTAATTTATACTGTTTTTTTTACTTTTAATACAAATATTAATAAATGATAACAATAATTAATATCATGGCAATATCACTACATGATTAAAAGTTCAACATTAATTTCTAATATTTTTTACTTTTAATCAAAATATCAACTTTGGTATATTGAATATAACATACATCATTCGTGTAATTCATTATTTCATTGTGGATATTCTAAAGAGCTGAATTCTCATAATTAAAACATATAATCCAACAAACATAGAAATGACTCATAACTTCATGTAAGATCATATGGAAGTAAAAATATTTATTTCAAGTTACCATGCAAACATCATATACATAAAATGTCTTAGACATTTATTTAAAATCAGCGATAGGTGTAGAAATTATACCAATGGATTCAATCCGATCATGTAATGTACTAAAACAAGATATTGAATCCTTCTACAATATTTGTGGAATATAAAACACAATCTCTCGATCACATGCAAGTAAGAGAAAGAAGTAAATCAATCACACAACACAAGATGTTCCTTGGGAAAGAAACTGCTCAAAACCCCTCTATCATATATTGTATAAAGTCAAGGAATCATGAAACAGTACAATGCATTCTTGCTCTCAAGAATCTCCTGCACTCTACCAATCGTCTCACACTGATCTAGGAAAAATTGGACAAACACATAGCCAATTCCTTGCCGTCCTACAACCTGTCTTGCACACACAATTCCTAGAGAATGAAAGCCCTATTAACTATGAAATTAAGCCTTCCTTGATTGCACAATCCATCATGGCCTTCCTGTGACTTTATAATTTCACCCAGGGAATTTTCTAATAACACAACTGATAGTTTTGTTCCCTTTAAACTTTATCTCAACTAGGTCTTCATCAGAACAAACATGCATGCAATTATTAATAGTGAATCACCAACTATCTAATTGAACACTACTTGTGAATTAAATCTAATTTAATTCATTGGACCTCTCGCTAATTCTTCACTCCGTTAGAAATAGTTAAACTGATTTTAGCTCAATTAATTTGAGTTAACTGATTACACTCAGACCACACTAGTGCTACAACTGCAACTGGACCCCCAACATATTAGAATCACTCTACATGCCTCATCTTAGACCCTCAACTCAAAATTCTTGAGCTAACTCAGTCTTCCTGACTTAGCTGACTGATACAAGTCGTTATGAGATGAAATTACAATTTATTTAAGGGAAAAATAAATTAGATTCCCACATTTAGCACCAATGTGTAACTGAATTCCTCACCAATGTGTGACTAGAATCCCACACTAGTATGTGGTGCATTTTCTTGTGGAATTTCAACACTCCCTCTCAACAAGAAATGGATTATTAGCTACCCCGATCCCGCCTTTGTGGTATTTTAATTTTATCTTTGCTAGCGCCTTCGTCAAGATGTCTGCATCCTGATCCTCCATGGTAGTGTACTGCAACAACATAATGCGTCTCTCAACACAATCTCTGAGATGGTGGTACCAAATATCAATATGATTGGACCTGTCATGGAATACCGGATTAACCAAGAGTTTTATGAAACTCTGGTTATCACAATGTATCATCGTCGATCCATGTGATGACCAAACAAACCAACAAGTATCTTCTCCTTCCAGATGGCCTCGCAGGCAGCCTCACTAGCTGCCATGTACTATGCCTCTGCTGAACTGAGTGAAACTGATCTTTGTTTCCTGTTGTACCAAGAAACTGCTACTGATCCTATGCTGAAGATGCCCCTTGATGTGATCTTCCTGTCTAATGGACTGCCTGCCCAATCTACATCGGCGAAGCCTTGAAGCTTCACTCCCTCTGTCCATCTGTACCATAATCCATACTCTGTAATGCCCCTGAGATATCTCAAAACATGCTTTCCTGTATTCCAAAAGATCTTGGTAGGCTTAACCATAGCTTGAATAAGTTGGTTAACAACATAGCATATTTCTGGTCGTGTGTTCACCAAATATATAAGTGAACCCACAAGCTTCCTGTAAAAAATAGTATCCACTACTTCACCTGAAGTAGCATCCTCCTTCCTCAATTTTCTTGCAAGAGCAGTCTCCATGGGTTTGCTGCCTTCCATGTGGAACTTCCTTATAATCTCCTTGGAATAATTTTCTTGAGATACAAATAAATCTGCATCTCTTTGCCATATTTCCAAACCAAGGAAATAGTGCAAGAGCCCCATGTCCTTCATCTCAAATTCTCTTGCAAGAAGTTATGAGTTACTCATCACCTGTCAGTATCAAATAATCTACATAAAATACAATAATCCAAATCTTACCATCAACCACAATATGATATAGGTTCGCATCACTTCGCTCTTTTTGAAGCCCAACCCGGTGCAATAGCTGTTGATCCTGGTGTACCAAGCATGAGGTGCTTGCTTCAGCCCATACAGTGCTCTCTTGAGTTTGCACACATGCGACTCACTGTCTAAGGTCTCAAAACTATTTGGATGCTCAATGTTCACTACTTCCTCAATAAATCCATTGAGAAAGGTTGTCTTTACATCCATCTGATGTATCTACCATTCCATCTGCGCTGAGAGTGCAAGGATGGATCTAATCGATGAGTACCTTGCAACCGGTGCAAAATTCTCGTCATAGTCAATCTCCTCTACATGTGAGAATCCTATGGCTACAAATCTAGCCTTGTATTTCTCCACACTCCCATATGCTGCTTGCTTCACCTTATAGATCCACCTGGATCCAACCACTGACTTCCCCACTGGTCTTGGGACCACTTCCTTTGCATTGTTTCTGATAATGGAGTCATACTCCTCAACCATGGCATCAACCCATACCGAGTGCTACACTTCTTTCTTAAAATATGATGTTTTTGTCACAATACATTCGCTCATAAGAGTCATGTATCCAGTATACCTGTCTAGGGACCTTCTCTACCTGTGCTGTGATGTAGGTGCACCTACATTCTCTGTCGCATGTAGCATCAATGTTATGAAACCAACTCAAAAAATAGAAGAAAAGAGATATCACCGCCTTAGAAATAAGCCACTTTGAGGGGGAAACCTCCTTTACATTACATAAATGAACAATTCTTGGATGATACAAATGAAAAAAAATCCTTTCTATATATAGGAGTCCAAGGGGTCACAGTATAATCCTAGCCAACCTAACAATAATAATATAAGGGCACAATAATAACAATATGGGGGTTACAGGGGTACAACAATAACAATAAGGGGGCTACACTAACAACAATAAAGGACTACATTAGTAATATAGGGACCTAACATTACCCTCCCCTTCAAAAAAGTGTTGTCCTCAACGCTTGAGTAGAACTGGATACTTATGTATAAAATTCTCATCCTCCCATGTTGAATCTTCAGTGGGTAAGTTCTTGCACTTGATGAGATACTCTGAAATTAATTGATTCCGTAGCTATCAAGTTCTTGTTTCTGTGACTACTTCAGGTTCCAATATGATTTTTCCTTCCTCGTCGAGTTTAGGAAATATTGTTTGAATTGGAATTTTCTCACCTATAACCTTCTTTAAGCATGAAACATGGAAAACTGGATGCACTCGGGAAGAAGCAGGAAGCTCCAATTTGTATGCCATAATAACAATATTTTGCAACACCTTTTAAGGACCATAGTACTTTGATGATAATTTATTATCCTTCTTAGCTTGTTTGAGGGAAATTTGTTTGTATGGTTGTAGTCGTAAAAATACCCAGTCTCCTACATCAAAACTTTTCTCACTGCGATGTTGATTCGCCTGTTGTTTCATTCAATTTTGTGACAAATTTAGGTTATCCTTTAAGAGTTGGAGAACTTGTTTTTGATGCTTGATGTGATATTCCACTGCTTGAACTTTATAATTTTCTCTTGAAGATGATGTGATGGATGGTGGGTGATATCCATAAAGTTCCATAAATGGGGTCATTTTTGTTGCAGTATGGAAGGAAGTTTTATACCACCATTCAGCTAGAGGTAACCACTTGAACCATTGTGTTTGTTTATCAGATACAAAACAACGAAGATATCCTTCCAAACATTTGTTCACTATCTTAGTTTTCCCATCGGATTGAGGATGATAAGATGAGCTACGAGCTAGTTGAGTACCTAAACAAGAAAATAATTCCGTCCAAAAATTTCTAGTAAAAATGGGATCTCTGTCGCTTACAATAATATTTGGGTTTCCATGTAGCTTTTGAATTGTTTCCATAAATGCAGTAGCAACTGTAATTGCTTTAAATGGATGAGATAATTCACAAAAGTGTCCATAATTGGTAAGTCTATCAACTACCACCATGATGACTTTATTTCCTTCGGACTTAGGTAAAATTGTGATAAAATCCATTGAAATCTCTTCCCAACGTTGACTTGGAATGGATAAAGGTTGTAGAAGACCCAGGGTCTTAATTCTATCAACTCTATTTTGCTGGAAAACCAAACGTCTGCCACAAAATTTTGAATATCAGATTTAAGGCCATCCCAAAAAATATATTTCTTCACCCTGTGGTAAGTTTTTAAAAATCCTGAGTGTCCTCCTAAGGGAGTTGTGTGCAATTCCAAAAGTATATTTTGTTTTAGTTAGGAATTCTTACAAAGATATAAGCGATCTTTGTACCATAAGGAATCATTTTTCCAACTAAAAGTATCAGATGTACTAGGATTCTGCTGCAACTTTTGAATGAGTGTCCACACTTCTTCGTCCTTCTTCCATTCATCCCTTGCTTCGGTTATCGAACCTGGTTGGATAATAGAAATGACACATATCAATGCTTCCAACTCTTCATCCTTTCTTGAGAGTGCATTTGCAACAACATTTAGCTTCCCTTTTTGTAGATGATTTCAAAGTCACAACCCAACATCTTTATGACCCATTTTTGCTGCTCTTCTAAATATATTCATTTTTCCAAAAAGTATTTAAGACTATCATGATCAATTTTTACCTTGAAGTGTCTTCCCATTAGGTAAGGTCACCATTTCTTTAGTGCATGTAGTATTGCCAACATTTCCTTTTCATAAATAGCTTTTTGTAATACTTTCCTTTGTTTGGACGACTTTCAAAAGCAATGGGTCTTCCTTCTATCATTAAAACCGCACCAATTCCATTTCCTGTGGAATCACATTCCACAATAAAGGTTTTTGTGAAGTTTGGTGTAGCTAAGACCGGTGCTAGGCACATTGCCTTTTTAAGATGCTCAAAGGCCTTAGTTGCTTCAGGAGTCCATGAAAATGCATCTTTTTTTAATAATGTTGTTAGAGGACCTAATATTCTCCCATTATTCTTAAAAAACTTGAAATAATACCCTGTTAACCCGAGAAATCCTCACAACTGCTTTATGGTTGTGGGGACTTTCCATTCCTTAATGGCTTTAATTTTTTTTAGGGTCTACCTTAACACCTTCATGAGATACAATATGATCAAGATATTCCACTTCTTGTACTCTAAAGAAATATTTGGAGGTTTTTGCATATAATTATTTCTCTTCCAGTAGTTTGAGCACCCTATCAACATGTTGAACATGATCCTTCCAAGGCCCGCTGTAGATTAGTATATAATCAAAAAATACTAACACAAATTTTCTAAGCAAGGGTTTGAAAATGGAATTCATCAACCCTTGAAATGTAGAAGGTGCATTGGTAAGGCCAAAAGGCATGACCAAAAATTCATAATGACCCTCATGAGTTTGAAATGTTGTTTTTGGAATATATTCAGTCTTCATTCTAATTTGACGATATCCTAAACAAAGATCCAACTTGGTAAAATAAATTTCTCCATGTAATTCATCCAATAATTCATCAATTAAAGAAATGGGAAATTTATCTTTAATAGTGAGCTTATTTAGCTCCCTATAATCTGGAAACATGTACCATGATCCATCCTTCTTGTGCACCAATACTACTGGAGCAGAGAAATAATTTTGACTGGGTTGAATTATACCATCCTATAAAATTTTTGCAATCATACGTTCAATTTCGCTCTTTTGGACATAAGGATATCTGTAAGGCCTGATGTTTGGAGGAACACTTCCTAGAATAAAATGAATAACATGATCATGATCACGAATAGGTGGGAGTCCTTTGGGAGTTTCAAACACCTTGGAAGGATTGTCCAAGACTTTTTGGAGATCTGGAGAAATAGATTATTTTGATTTTGGAACTTCTAGTGAGAATAATTATGAAATTATACCTCATTGTTCTTTCTTCAGAAGTTTTTTCATGACATTAGAGCTTATTATCTTTCTCGGCTGCCCTGCGATACCCCGTAATTCAACTTCTTTTCCTTCCGAAAAAAATTTCAAGAAAAGTTCTTGAAAATTAAAAGCTATCGTCCCCAAAGATTGTAACCATTGTACTCCTAGTACAACATCAACACCTCCCATTGGAATGGAATGCATTGGAATATTCAATACATATTCCCCAATGGTTAGATTTATATTATGGCATTTTCCAGAGCAATTTATAGTTCCTCCATTTGCAACCATCACTTGACATTCTAGTGCTGGGTATAGAAAAAAATTCAATTCCTTGGCTACCTTACAACGAATAAAATTATGGGTACTACCCGAATCAATCAACACTATTACTTTTTCTTTTTGATATGTCCTTCTATCTTGAGAATTTGAGGAGTGGTAATTCATGCCAATGCATTACACGATATGGTCAGACTCATTTCTTCTTTCTCTAGGGTTGGGTCCTGGTGTATATCCTCTTCTTTTGAAGTTTCTTGTTCATTTTCTTCCTCCTCTTCACAATCTATGTAAAATAATTTCTTCTCATCACACTTATGACCTTTAGTGTATTTGCTATCACAGTTGTAGCAAAGCCCTTTTACTCTTTTTTCTTCCAATTGTTGCGGAGTCAATTTTGAAGGTTGTGGAAGTCTAGGAGTAGAAACACTTCCATCTTTATACATGTGAGTGGTAGGCTTCCTTGTCGACATAATTTTACATTAAATTTTTCTTGCCAACATGAATGCCTTCTCCAATGAATTAGGTTCCCAAAGGCGAACCACATGTTGGATGTTATCCTTTAAAGTCCCTATGAAGACATCAATCCTATGTTCCTCTGGAATATCATTTACCCTTATATTCAATTTTTGGAAGTCCTCAATGTGCTCCACCACTGAACCCTTTTGTTTGAGATTTATCAATTGGCTTAAGAAGGTGTTGCTCTTTGTATCCTCATAATGTGCTATCATATCCTTCATAAAAATTGACCAAGTGACAATTTTTTTTATGGGAGAAAAGCCATCTATACCATAAAAACGTAGTTTGTTCTAAATATAAAGTTGCAATGTGTACCTTTTGTGTGTTTTGCACATTATTGAGATAAAAATATTGCTCCATATGTAGTATCCATGTTACGGGATCCTTGCCATAAAACTTCCTCATATCGATATTTGGAATATGGTGGGTCTTCAATCCAACGTTAGAGTTTATGAAATCACGATTAACATTTATTTTGTTCTCATCATGTTTTTCCTCTACTATCTTTTCACCATTTGGAATCATTTCTTGTATCAACTTTGTGAAACCTTCCATGTCTGATTTTAGATCATTCTTCATGTCTTCCATGTTTTCTTCTATACCATCGATATTCCAGGTATCCGATGAGGATTGCGGTTTTGCACAAATACCGTTGTGTTGCATGCCTCTTCCCAAAGATGCAACAATAGGCCCTAATCATGTAACATAGCTCATGCTTCTCCCACAATTTTTTTGTTCTTTCTTTTTGCAACCCCATTCTATTGTGGCTTATGAGGTGCAATCAATTCTCTCTGAATTCCTTCTTTGGTGCAGAAGTTCTTGAATTCATTAGATATATACTCACCACCATTGTCGCTCCTTAGAGCCTTCACCTTCTTCCATGTATCCTTCTCTACCAGTGCTTTGAACTCATAAAACTTGGAGAATGTCTGATATTTCTTCTGCATGAAGAAAATCCAACACTTTATAGAAAAATCATCAACAAAAATCACATAATACATGTGATTTGCTGTGGAAGCTGTTGAGAATTGTCCACACACGTTTGAGTGAACTCTCTCAAGGATTTCTGTTGGTCGGCTCTCCTTATCATGAAATGTGGCCTTTGTATACTTCCCCATAGTACAACCCTTGCAGTGGTCTCTCTGCGCAAGTGTACCCTTTGGAAGCTTTGTAGAAATTTGTTGCATGATCCTCAAAGTGCTGTGGTGTAGATGAACGAAGCTCTTGTGCCATAACTCATTGGTATCTTGTCTCACCACCTCATCTGCTTTACTGCTCAATGATGTGCAAACATATACATCAAGTTTGTAGAGGTACTTCACATGAACCCCAATCTTCTTTACCTGTCCTATGGATTTGTGACGAAGGAACACTTTTCCTTCACTAAAAACCACATCATATCAAAGATCCTCCAACATAGCAACTAAAACTAAATTGATTTTCAAACCTGGTACATGCATGACATATTTTAATATGAAAGGTTTACCAGACTCTCTCTGGAAAGTAACTGTACCAATCCCGGTAGCGTTATACCTCCCATCATCACCATCTCGATGTGAATCTGAAGATCCTTCTCCTCCAATAAACTAAAGAGTTCTTTGTTGCCAGTCACATGGAAAGATGCTCCACTATCCAAGTACCACATAGATCCCATCACAGTTGACACCATGCATGTGATGAGAGAGAAGTCAAAATCAAACTCTGAGGCCAAAGCTTCACCCGCTGCAGCTCCCAGAGCCTTCTTGTTGTTCTTCTTCTTTTGTTGACAATTTGTGGCACAATGTACATGATCATAACAGTTGTAACATTTTAGCTTTGACATTTCTTGTTTCTTGCCTTCTTTGTTGGGCTTGGATTTGGAATTGAACTTCTTCCCTTTCCCTTTCTTTGCCTTGTTGGCTAAGGCACAATTTTCCTCATCATTAGTCTTGGATGAGGATCCATCCATGGTATTCCACCAAAAATATCCTTGTATCAAATCCGACCATAGTCGATCCCACTTTGGTAACTTCTCTCTCCCATTCACAGAGTCCTGGTAACTATGCCAGCTCTTGGGAAGGCCTAGAAGTGCTAGGCTCACCAATTCATCATCAACCACAATAATCCCAACACTTCCAAGCTCATCTCGACATTGAGTGAACTTGGTCAAGTATTTATGGATTGTGTTTCCCTTCTCCATTTTGATTTTCTTGAGCTTGTCCTTGAGTGCCAATTTCCTGTGGTCATTGATGCTTTGAAACAGATATGTCAAGGCCTTCCACATAACATATGGAGTTTCCTTGCCATGGAGAACAATATGATCTTAAACTCCCTCTAATAAGATCTTCCTCGCATTTGCAACATTCTTCCTCCATGCTTCATGGTACACAACATCTGCCTAAGGGGGTTCAAGAATATCAATGTCAATGAAATACTTTAGCCAGTTATCCTCCAATATTGCCTCCATCATGTCCTTCCATGAAATATAGTTTGAATTTTCCTCGAGTGCATATTCGAGTCTCAAGCCAATGAAAGACATCTTGGTCAGGTGCTAGGTCCAAAGAATGAATCTCCAAATTTGAATGCCATTCAACACAAACTCAATTTATTCTCTTCTATTGTGATTCTTGATGCTTTGATACCATGTAGAAATTTTAACAATGGATTCATTTTGATCATGTAATGTACTAAAACAAGATACTGAATCCTTATACAATATTTGCGCAATATAAAACACGATCGTTCAATCACATGAAAGTAAGAGAGAGAAGTAAATCAATCACACAACACAAAATATTCCCGGGGAAAGCAACTACTCAAAACCCCTCTATCATATATTGTATAAAGTCAAGGAATCATGAAACAATACAATGCATTCTTTCTCACAAGAATATCTTGTACTCTACCAATCGTCTCACACTGATCTAGGCAAAAATGGACAAACACTTAGCCAATTACTTGCCTTCATCCAACCTTCCTTGCTCACGCAATGCCTAGAGAAATAAATCCCTATTAAATAGGAAATTCAACCTTCCTTGATTGCACAATCCATCATAGCCTTCCTATGAATTTATAATTTCACTCGAGCAATTTTCTAATAATTCAATTGATAGTTATGTTCCCTTTGACCTTTGTCTCAACTGGGTCTTCATCAAAACTGACATGCATGTAGCTATTAATAACGAATCATCGGTTATCTGATTGATACTTGTGAATTAAATCTAATTTAATTCACTAGACCTCTCACTAATTCTTCACTCAGTTAGAACTAGTTAAACTGATTTTAACTCAATTAATTTGAAATAACTAATTACACTCACACCACACTAGTGCTACAACTGCAACTAGACCCCCAAAATATTAGAATCACTCTACATGCCTCATTTTAGACCCTCAACTCAAAATTATTGAGCTAACTCAGTCTTCATTACTTAGTTAACTGATACAAGTTGTTATGAGCTGAAATTAAAATTTATTGTCTAATTTATTTAAGGGAAAATAATTTGGACGCCCACATTTAGCACTAATGTGTAATTGAATTCCTCACCAATTTGTGACTAGAATCCCACACTAGTATGTGGTGCATTTTCTTGTTGAATTTCAACAATAGGTTATGAGACACCATCATAACCTTTTTTTAGTGGGTTTATATTTTACAATTTCCATTTTTTTTAAATATTTTTCTTTAGCGGGAATTTTTTTATTTTATTTTATTTTTTTATTTTTATTTTTATTTTTTAAATTTATATGTTTAAAATGTTATTTTTTAATTTTAATTTATATAAATTAAATTTGGTTTATATATATATATATATAGTTAAATTTTTTTTTTTTAAATTTAAGTTTATAATTCTTTAAAAAAAATTATATTGTTAAATTAAAAAAAAATATTTAATTAAGATATGTGTTTATATATATATATATATATATATATATATATATATATATATAATAGAAAGATGGCATCAAAGAAGATCTCTGTGAATGTGTATGGACTAAGAGAAACAATTGCATCATCTAAAGTTACAACTGGACGCACTATGGATACCGTTGGACACACTATGGATACTACTGAACACACACGAAATGAGAAACGTAATAAAAGTCAAGCAAGTGGCCCATCAAGTACATTCAAGATTATTTCAGAATGGAAAAATGCACGAGAAATAAATAAAACAAATTTTTTCATGGCATATTAAAGACAACGAAATTGATGATGGTGTACATATTTATATGTATTTTGGTATGATTAACTTTGGTGAATCATATGAGGTGATGGGTAGAGTATGAGACATATGTTTGGTGTCAAATACAGACACTGTTTATGTTCTTGAAATATTGGCCAATACACACGAAAACGTTAGATATTGTCTCTCAAAGGTCTAGTATGACACATATGAAGAATCTACAAAGTTGTGTGAAGAAATCTTAAGAAACATTTCAAATAACATTTTAATTATGCTTATTTATGTTTATGTGTTATGCATTATTGTAAGGATCATTACATTTTTTTTTTATAAATTATTAATCATTGACATATTATATTTTTGTTTCATAGGATTTTGCTGAGATTATTTCAATCATATTGGAGGGTATTTATTATCTCGAGCCAAATATTATGATCGTGATTAGTGGTTTCCACAAAGAGACAAAATAAAAGAGGAACAGTAAGTAAATATCAATAGCTCATGACACTGCAGTATTACATACAAGATATCAATAAAGAATCACTAAGGTGGGTCAATCTAGTAAATTTAAACATGTTTCTTTTGAAGATGTGGAAGCTGAAGCCGAAAAATATGTTACCATTACTGAGAAGGAGATTAGAACTATTGTTTAAAAGGAGAAAATAAATAAAACACCAAAAAGAAAAATGGCCACAAATATCACTCTTTTAGCTGGTGATGAAGAGCTTGTTTATCAAGAAGAAGAAATGTTAGCCGGTAAGAAGAAGAAATCAAATATTTGTCAATCTATAAAAATCATGGGAAATGGTGAAGAACAAAGTGAAAGCTCTAAAGGCAATAGAGAAATAATAACACCAATTTTTGAGTTAGAGGATGGAATTTTTAAAGTAAAGCAAAGTGTCATTCGAGATAAGTTGAGGAAGAATAAATTAATTAATAGTGTTCAAACATTTCAGCTTAATACCAGCCAATTCTATAGGAAAAATGAAGGAAAATCTCAATATCAAATTAGAAAGTCACATCACCTACATCTACATAATCTGAAAACATTATTCAGGTTCAATCCATATGCGCATGTGGTGGATTATGTGGGTCTTGTTGATCCAAATCAGGTTCCCAACAAACAATAATTTGAGAGGACATGATGTTTTAAATATAAAAATTATGTAATTGGAGGGAACCATTCAACAGAGACTAAAAGACAATTGATTAAGGAATATTCCAATAACTCTCTTTTTGAAACAATGAAATGCATCATTTACGCTTGTTTAACAAAAACATAAGAAAATTTATTGACATGGGATCATAATGTAGATAATGAGTATAGAACGCATATGAGTTTCATCCAAAGGGTCAGATTTATTCATAATGAATTTGTAGAAAAATGTGGCGGGGATAAGACAAAAGTTAGTCTAAACTTTCGGAAGGAATGTTTAATGGAAATAGGTTATCAAATTAAGGATAAAATCAATTCAAAAGGTGGCAAAGTAAATTCAAATTTATTTAGAGGCATGGATACCATTTTTCATTTGGCATTTAGAACTGAGGATATATGGGAATTGATTGATGATATTTTTGAGCGGTGGGAGAATATTTCCATAAAAAATCAGAAGGTTAAAAAGTGTAAACCCATAATATGTACCAACAGTAAGACAAGTCCTGGAATGAAACAACTTCTAGATGATATGACTATCACACCTTGAAGAACAATGCAATGAGTGAAGGATGAAAAACTAGTCAAATCAATACTATGTCGTCTGAAGTTAGGTGGATTATCAATGTATGAAATGTGCTTAGAATTTTTATAGTAAGTTTGTTGAATTATTTTTACTTTTTTATTTGATTATAATTTTCTTTTAAATATAACATATTGTTGTTGGTTGAATTTGTTATACATATCACTATATTAACAATTTTTACTTTATTTATTTAGTCAGAAGATTTATATGAAAATACAAGAACATATGGTTAAAATGTTAAATGAAGAAAATTGGGATGATGTTGTTGCAACTACCCAGAATCAAGTTCTACAACAACACTTAATTTTTTTATCTTGCATTCACTAAGATATATTGATTTATACATTCATTTTATTCATATTTAAACTATATATTTTTATGTCATTAAAGATGTCAAAGAAGGATGCAAATGGAGTACCAAATATTTTCAATAGCTTTATTGAAAATTTTAAATTGGAAAGGATAAGAAAGCAATGTCTTAAAAATGTTGAACTTGATCCTACTCTTACTCATTTCATTTGGAATGGGCTCGAAACTATCCAATATCAAATAATACAAGGTGATTGTGAAGACATTGCAAAAATCATACCTAAAAGGGAATATGCCCTAGTTATTGCAGATATTCCTCATGGTTTCAATTTCCCAGACAATGGATGTGATAGTGAACCTTATAGTTATAAAATTTTTAGTAAAGTGCTTATAGGTTTTCAAGAAGTCACAACATCGCCACTTTGGATATTTGTGACATTTCATTTAGAACACAATTTGCAATGTTATTAACAAGCTTCAAGGGAAAATCAAACTCAATGATGCAACTTATATGGTAAGACATTGAAATTGTATGTTTGATTAATGTTAAAGTTTTTATTTATGTACAAGTTTTTTTTTTGTTAAATTTCGTAGAGCCTTTCCATTTTCTATTTATCAAAAAAACATATTACTATACATATACTGATGTTGTTAGTGGCCTCAACTTGCCCGAAGGAAACCAGGTATGTTGGCCACCTGAGTGAATTAAAAGCCAACCAGTATTGGAATTGTTTCTTCCTTCTACTTGCCACTATATCTACTTTACTATGTCCATAAAATTTAAGGTTTAGCTAAAATATATAAAAATTTGCCGCAAAAATCATTAAAAGCTGTTAAAATCAAATGTCACCCATCAAAAGAGTCAATAGGAGCCAATTCTTTTGCAGTAGAACCCGACATATCTACTTGCTACATTGCTTCCATTATTTATGTACAAGTTAATTGAACTTTTACTATGTCATGTTATGTTATAGGAAGGAGTCAAATCTTGTTTCTTAAGATCAACCTATTATAAATGATTGCGAGTTAATCCATATTGAATGTTGGAAAAAAGATGATAGCTATAAGCCTAATCTTCTGAATCGAGTAGATGGAAAGAGTCATAATCAAGTACTGGTTCATGATGTTATCGTAAAAAAACTAACATATGAGGATAAATATGAAAAATGAGAGACAATTAACATTTATCAAAAACCACAAGCATTGATTAACTATCTTATAGATTTATGTTCAAATGAAGGAGATTGGGTTTTGGATTTATTCTAAGGTTCATGTAAGTTTTATCATATAAAATTGAATTTTAATATTTACCTTTTTAGTTTTTATGTGTTTATACTAATTTACTTAATAGTATTTCTTTTGTGCTTGATTATTAGGTACAACGTTGGCATGTTGCCTACAAAAAGGAAGAAATTTCATTTCCATTGAAAAAGACTCACTACAATACAATTTTATTCAACAAAGAATTAATGCTCTTCAATTTCTTCCAGATGCAATGCAAGAAGTTGGTTTGAGGAAAGAAGATTTTAATGAATCATGAGTGGAAAAAAAGACAAAGGAACCTCAAACACCATTATATGGAATGATTGGAAAATAATACCTTGGAAGATTTGCACACATAAAAGATCCATTAGAAGAGGACAATGACCAAACTAAAGCAGAAAATGTTGTGGAAGAAGACATTACTGAAGTTCTAGAAGATGCTGAACATGGATTAGTTGATATTATTTATTAACTCTAAGTTATGCTTGTAAATAAAGCTCAATTTTGAGAGATATTCATTATTTTTACTTGTAATGTTTATACTTTGATATTTTTGAGAAGAATGAGTATTTCATTATTGTTGTTATATGTTTAATATTTGTATTATCTAATTTTCACTTTAGTTTTTATGTGAATCATTATTTTTTGCAAAACAATTGTGATTATTATTAATTTTTGACATAAAATTCATAAAAAATGTTATTTTTTGTAAGTTTTTTTTGTTAAGATTTTCCCATAAAAATTGTTTATTTAACATGTTATTTTTAACAAAAAGTCTCAAAATGTGAATTTTTTTCATTGTATTTATATTGAAAATGTGCATTTTTTTTGTCATATGTTTAAAAATATTGGTTTTTTAGCGATGATTATTTGATGTGCATTGAAATATTAATTAACAATACATAAACATATACAAAATCCTAACTTTAAAATACTGACCATTTTTTTTTTTGTAGGTTTTAACCCTGAACATAAATTATCTACACACGAATCTTATAACAGAAAATAAACAATAGCGAGAGCATAAAACATAAAACAGATAAACACAGAGATTTTCCCCTGGATCCCAAATCGGGACGACCAGCTTGATTTTTCATTATATTCTTTTTAGTGTTACAACACATATATATACATGCCGGAGCATACATAAACCCCAATCCATTAACCCTGGATTAGAACATAACCGTAGTTCCCTTGACCGGATCTACAAAAATACCAGGGGCCGAAAACCATCGAACCCCAAAACCATGTGCAAAACCATGCACAAAACCATGGGCGGATCCGCCTATGAGTGGGTTCGCACAAAAAACAAATTTTGGCCGGGGTGCTGCCCCGGACCCCAACGGTGGGGACTGCTTCGCCCCTCGTGACCCCCCAGCTACACCCGACGCAACATACAGCGCGTGGGGCTAATCGTGGAAAGAATATAACACATACCCAACATTTTTAACAAGAACAGGTATATTTTTATTTATGAGAATAGGTCGGGCCACAACCTAATCAACCCATGATACATAATCTGATTTTCCATAATTCCCTTTGAGACGGATTCTGCTTTTTCGTTGCAGAATCTTAAGGTATCAGAGACCAAAATGGAGCATCGTCGTTTTTTGAGAGATCTCCCTGGGCCATATGACAACCTGCATTTGCTTTTGCATCAGCTTCCTTGTTTAAGTTTCGGAGGATATGGAAGAAGGAGCTGGAGGTGTATTTTTGTAACACTTTTTTGAGTCTCTGCAAAGTCTTGTTGAGGGCAGGGTTATTGAAATGGTCTCCTGTGTTCATGATCTTGATAAATATTTCCAAATCTCCGAAAACTTGAATGTCCTCTTCTCCATGCTCATGCACGATCTGGCAGGCTTTAAGCAGTGTTAAAATTTCTGCTTGTTTATTGGAATTCTATCCAAGACCCCAACTGAAGTTGATTTTTCTTTGCCCAATCCGAGGATAGATGACCCCCCTATCTCTAGAGATACCCGAATTACCCTTAGAGGCTCTGTAAAAAAATATTGTGGCTTTATCACGACACTTCCACCAAATTTTAAAGTCAGTCTCAGAAATTCGTAGCCTCCAATCAGGATTATTATTAGGTCGAGAGCAAGACTTAAGACTGAGATTAGACTTCAAAGGCACCCCGATCCATTTTGTCACATAAGAGGAGAGATTACTGTCTTTCTTGTAAGGGATATTCGACAAGGATTCAATAAGAAAGGCTTTCACCTTGGTAGCCACCATCATGGAGGAGCAAGATTTGCTATTAAAAATGGCATTATTCCTGGACAGGAAGATCTGCCAGCAAACGAATTTTGGAATTGCGAACCAGATAGAGCTCCACAAGGACTTGCTACGCAACACATGCGGAGAATACTCCTTCAACACGGTGAAGAGGTAAGAGATAGAGCCCGTCGATGGGGGCTAGAAATTTAGCCCAAACAAAGCATTCAACTAAACATTTTTGGAAAAATCACACTCCAGGACAGATGTTCCATGGACTCCAATGCAGCACAACAAAGAGGGAATCGGTGAGGGCCCACATTACCACGCTTGAGAAAATTTTCACCTGTCAGTACACGCTTGTGTATGAGAAGCCAAGTGAAGAAATTCACCTTAGGAAGACTGCCTTGGTCCCAAACTTGTTTCCACAAAGAAAGGGTATGGAGGGGAGTGTTGTGATGGAGGGCAGCAAAACCCAGCGCAACAGAGTACTGACCGATTTTTCCCCAACCCAATTTGTCCCGGGAGCGTCGATGAAAAGGAGCGAGGCCAGAAAGTGATGATAGGAAGATAGAGAGATGAGGGAGAAGACATTCAGGGGGCGCAAAATGTTCTAGGAAATCCAATGTCCAGTAGCATCCCAGGACAAAATGCCAGCCAGTGTGGTTATCCCACGATTGGTGATCCACTGAAACTGGTCAAAAAAATCATGGATTGAGTTGAGAGGAGGCCGACCCATAATGTTATCATCCCAAAGGCGGATGTTTTCTCCACTACCCAAAATTCTGAAAAGTATGTCTTTGAAGAACTCCCAACTGTGGCAGCAGAGTTTCCAGAGAGTAGTACCCTTCTAAGTAGTTCCTTCATCCATATGTAACTTAGAGAGACCATGCATGTATTTTTTAATAGGTACTTGACTAACTGGGTGCTGGGGATTCGAGAAGATTTTTCAAAGCATCTTCGCTCCCAATGCCAGATTGGCCAAACTGGGATCTCTTACTTGCAGGCTCCCATCTACAATAGCTCTTTTCACTATGTCCTAGCTAACCAGATGTAATTTTTATTTATTTCCCTTACTGCCTTGCCAAAGAAAATTTCTTAGGAGCTTTGACAGCTGGTTAGTAATTGATTTAGGGGCCAGAAGGAAAGTAGCCTGATATAAAGGAAGAGAGGAGAGGATTGATTTCACCAGGATAAGATTTCCAGCTGTGGTAAGTCACTGTCCACCCCAAAATTTCCTTTATTCTTGATTTTGCTGAGGATCTTAGCCCAATGGAGGGCCTTGTTAAAAACCTGAGTTAAGGGCATGCCCAAATATTTAATTTTATCCCAGCTTGTAGAACCCACATAGCCAAGAACATGGGCTATCCAGTTCATGGTGTGCTGGTAAATTTCCCAGCTGTAAACTACACTTTTTCTCCTATTGACAAGGGCTCCGGAGACTCTGTAGAAGCTTTTAATGACCTCTTTAATGGCCCTTGCAATATTAATGGAAGCACCCCCCAGGAGAAGGGAGTCATCAGCAAACAATGCATGGTTGATAGGCTCAGTGTCTCTTGCAACCTTGATTCTAGGAAGAGAGCCTTTATACTTCTCAGTAGTCAGATTCTGACTAAGGGAGTCGACCATCAAGATATATAGGAAGGGGGACATAGGGCATCCTTTTCTGATACCCCACGAGGCCTTGAAGAAACTGGATGGCCTGCCATTTATCAGGGGGGAAATCCACAGATCTCCAATACAAGCACTAATTAGCCTAATGAAAGTAGAGCTGAAACCAAAAGCAAAAATAACTCGAAGTAGAAAGGAATGTATTACCCGGTCAAAGGCATTCGCCATGTCAAGTTTGATGATCATCCCTTTTTCATGGCGCTGGATGCTGGAGTGGATGTTTCGTGCACCAAAGCCATATTGTCCAAGATGCGCCTACCTTTGACAAAGCCACCTTGGTTGGGTGAGATGAGCTTTTCTAACAGAGGCTTGATATTGTTAGCCAAGAGCTTGGAGATGATATTATATGAAGCATTAAAGAGAAAAATTGGCCTAAAACGGTCAAAAGAGACAGGGTTCGCTTCTTTGGGGATCAAAGCGAGGAAGGTTGAGTTTGTGCATCCCCCCACTTTGGCTTTCTGCTGGAATCCCCTTATCATTTTGATCAAATCAATCTTTATAATATCCCAACAAATTCTGTAAAAGTGGATGGAGAATCCATCCGGACCGAGGGCTTTATCTAGCTCCATCGCCCATACAACTTGGTTGATTTCCTCTTCCGTGAAGGGCCTTAGAAGATTGAGATTTTCCTCCTCAATCAGCCTTGGGATATGAGAGAGGAATTATGAATTTTCCTCCTTATTAACATCTCTTCTTTCAATATAAATCTACTAAAAGTGGGAGGTAGCAGCCTCACGTATCGCATCTATTCCTTTATACATAGTCCCGTCCGAGCAAATGATTTTTGCAATGTGATTTCTCAAGAGGCGCCTGCAGATTTTCTTTTGGAAGAAAGCAGTATTTTTATCTCCAGATTTGAGCCAAAGGTTGCGAGATTTAAGCCTCAAGGACTCTTCCTCAATTCTGAAGGCCTGGAAAGAGCTTTGTTGGGCAACATGCTCTAGCTGAATTTCTGAGGAAGAGATATCCTACTATTCCATATTCATTTGCAGATCCAGCAGCCTCTCGGTGGCCTATCTTCTAAGGTTTTAAGGAGAGCAAGAGGGTTTTTTAAGCCATTCTTTTAGCGTTGATTTAGTGGCTTTGAGTTTTTGTTCCCACACATGGCTAGTCGAGCCACTGACTGGGGTGGACCATGCTTTCAATATAGTCTCCTGGAACCCATCCCTTTCAATGCATAATGGGCTGAACCAGAATAGAATGGGGCATAAATTTTCCTCTTCTTCTAGCTGCAGTAAGATAGGTTTATGATTAGAGATCAGTTTAGGCAGAATTTTGGAGGAGATTATTTTGTTCTCTGAGAGAAGGGAGCTCTAGAATAGAAATCTCTCAAGCCGGGAAGAGATGTGCTCATGCCTAGTTCTGTTTTTTAACCAAGTGTAGAGCTCAGATTTTGGTTTGAAATCTAATAAGTCCCATTCAAGGATCAACTCTTCCACAAGAGGGAGGATGGGGTCTTTGCTAGAGTTGCCTCCTATTTTCTCCTTAGGTTTAAAAACCAGATTAAGGTCTCTTGCAAGGACTGTATTCTTGGAAGAGTAGGCTTCAAGGAAATCAACAAGAGTGTGCCAACAGTCCTTTTTTTCGATGTAGAGAACTATAACATAAAGATTAAAGAGGGCGAGGGAGGTCTTACTCACAATATGCTGGAGCTCAGTGAAGATCCAATGCTGCATTTTGAAGGAGCTGACTAGATGAAATTTATCATCTTTCTAGAGAGTGGCAAGCCCACCACAAGTACCGCTTGCACTGACTACTTTCCCAGCTTTTGTTGTCCATTTATCTTTACTAATCTCTAATAGGGAAACCCCTTTAAATTTGGTCTCTTGGAGCAAAAGGATCTCGAGGGTATCAGATATCAAGAGGTTCTTCAATGCTTCCATTTTTTTGGGGTTCCCCAAGCCTCTGCAGTTCCAAGAGACAATACACATTATTTACATGTAGAGGGGTGGAATTTATGAGGCTTGGTTCGATTCCTTCTGCCTATGGAAATCTCAATCATGGACTGGATGCCTTGCATTTTCTGCTTCTCAGTCTCTTCTTCCATTTCCACTCTATATGACTTTCTCCCAGATATTTTCAAGGGTCTTTCAAACGTTTCTTCATCCGAAGATCTAGAGGATTCAGGGGGCTTCTTCTTTGTCATTTTTGCGTAGGTCGGGGATGTGGAATCTCCTCTTGGAGATCCAATTGGTGCTGAGGAAGTTTCCTACTGTATTTTATTTTCTTCTGCTGGTTTTGGCTGCTGTTTTGTCACTTCCACTTCTGGCGCAGATTGAGGCTCTACTGGGGTGATTAGAATGTCAAAGGGATTGGACGTTTCCTCTGTGCTTGCAGGGACATAGGTATCTTCCCCTTGTGCTGCTAAGGAAGGGCCAACATTCCCAGTGGGCTTATTTTTCCTTTTGTTTCTAATGCTCGATTTATTTGAGGCACTTTTCTACAGTTGAGTCCATTGTTCCTCTTTGGAGGTCTCAGTCTCATCCACTATTTTATTTTTGCAGTATTTGGCAAAGTGTCCATATCCATGGAAAAACTGAAATTTGAATGGGAGCTATTTATAATCAAGCACTTGGATGTGAGACCATTCAACCACCATGAGCTTAATGGCCTCAAGGAGGCCAATCTCCAAATCGACTTCGACACAAATTTGAGCACATAAGAAATGATCTCTTCTTTCTTCTCTATCAATATACTTCCCCAGTTTGTTACCAATGGTTTCTAGAGATTTAAGGTTCCAACAATGGAGAGGAATGTGGGGCAAGGAAACCCAAAACGGGACAACCGAAGGGAAATCTTGGCTTGGATTGAAATCCGAGGTCCATTGGTTCAGGTAGAGGCCTTGAGTCCCCATGAAGTATGGGTCATTGCAGAAGATCAGGTTCCTATCTTCCACTGCTTCAAAAACAAAAACAAAAAAAACCTTACCAACAAAGTAGCTTTTGATGCCATATTTAATCAGAAGGGTCCAATTCCTCTGGATCTAGGCTTCCATAGTTTTTGGAAAGGTTTAGAGCCCTGTGAACTGCCTAATAAGACCGCATTTATCTAGTTTAAGTGCTGATTTACAAGGATCTTCAGTCGGCAGATCCACAGTGGGGATCTCTTCCAATCATTTCACGAATTTTTGCTGCTGGGTGCTTGGAGGCCGCTTGTTGCTATAGGCCACCAGCCTTTTGAAAGCTAAGAGATCAGGAGGAAGGGGAGGGTCAGGCTCAGGACCCCCTCCTGGGGCCTTGACGACGGGGTTGCAACAGGGTCGCAGTGGAGATCAGGCAGCGGGCGCAGGTAGATTCCACACACATAAATTTTTGGAGTGTGATCAAAATATTGACCATTTTTTTAACTATGTGAAAAAATGAAGATTTCTTTACAAAAAAAATTGAAAAGAAAAAATAAAAAAACACAAATACATAAATACACTTAAAAAATAAATTTCTCAGGGATGAAGAATACATTAAAGTGTCAAAAATAAACCCTAAAAAAAGGGGGTCGATGCTGCATCAACACTTTTCAAAATCAACATGAAAATCACTCACATTAAAAAAAAAATGTTCATAAGAAATTTTAAAGTGCCAAAAATATGCTCCAAAAAAGAAAAAGATTATTCTGAATAACCATTTTTCAAAATCGGGTGGTTTTTTTGCTACCTCAAAAAAAGGGTAATCGGTAATTTTATCGTTTGATCAGTAACTATGTTATAGGAGGTGCCTCTTCTTTTTATTTCTCAAGTTGTATATGAGTTTCATTTTCTTTTACTTTCTCATATTGTATATTTTACTTCTTCATATGAGGTTCCTCTTCTTCTTCCCGAACTTCTACCAATTCTATAGGAAATTATCCATGTTGCCTTGTCGGGCTATGTGTTTCTTCCATTTGGATCAAAGTCTAAGGGGTTTCTTTTTGTTAGGCAAAGGTCTTTTTTTTGGGCATGTATCTCTTGAAATTTTGATGCTCACATTTGATCGCTGATGTCTTCTACTTTGGCGGTGTCCTCTCTTTAGACGATGTTCTCTATTTAGGTGGTGTAAACACCTTTGATAGGGTCGCTACACTCTCCTTTTCCGTCATATCTATTTCTCTAGTTGAACACATCGGTGCGGTTTAGGATGATAAATGCACCAAAAGAAAAACATCCGCAAAAACCTCCACCTGCCAACCTCCTCACAAGAAATAGACTTCAATGTATGATATGCTACTTCATTCTAGTGGAGTGTTGGGCTCTCCCTCTATATTTCATTCTTGTCTTCCACACACTATTCATTTGACAAGAATTTTTTTTTCTTCAAAATAGTTTCCCCTTGTCTCTCTTTCTTGTCCCAAGGGAGGCCCTGAGGCATGTAAATGAATTTGATAATTATTTCATTTTTAATGTGAATATCTAGTCCCATTTTTGTTGTAATGTATTCTTTCCCTTTGTAGTTTGGAGGAGGAAAATTCTATGGATATATAATCATCCTACCCTCTTAGTTTTTTAAAGAATCCTAACCATTGAATTATTTGGAAGATATTCGATGCTCCATGGTTTTGATGTATCCTATTTGTATTAGTTGTCTCCCTCCAGTTAAATCCTTCCCCCATTATGAAATTCTACAGGAGGGTTATCAAAAACCTGCAGGAAACTTATGTTTTAAAAAAATGCACCAAGGAGAGTTTCATTTAAAAATAGTAGAAGAATTTATTGTTTCAGTTTAAGAGAGTATTTACTCCTAAGTAAGTCAAAGAGTGTCTCTATCTAAGCTTAAATTGAGTGACACCATTTTTGTAGATGGTATGTAAAAATATATAGCATAGTGAAAAGAAATCAAACAATGAAATGAAAACAACCAACCTCTCACAATGCAGGTTGTGAGGTTGAGACTGTTTGCATGATCTTGTAGTGTGTTGGTCTGACAATATGCAAAGAAAACTAGCATTGTATCATTCTTGTAGAACTTGTATACTTGGACATTATAGAAATTGCAGACTTGAACCTTGTAGTATGCAAACCCTGTAGCATAAATCTAGTAGTTTAAAAATTTTGAGGTGGAAAAAACAAAGTTGTGAGATGGAGTAAGTCGTGTGCATGGGTATGACATGTCATGTTTCTATCTTCCTAAATCGGTAGGCTATAGATTGGCACATTGTATGTGATAATTAATATGTTAAGCATTAATGACTCGTTGATTACTGGAAGTGACCCTTATCTTCGCGTGATTATGGTTGTGATCATACATCCGAGTGGGAGATTTATTGATGATCATGAGTTGGTGTTGTTGTCACTTCTCAACATGTGTGGTGATCTTGGAAATACCACGTTGATTGTTTTTATCATCTTTTCTAATATGTTTTTTAAAATATATTGACCTTGCGCTATACATGATCTAATTCATATGAAAACCTAAGAAGATCAAAGCCTTAAGTAATTCATACTTGTTGTTTGATCAATGTTACTAAATCAACTAAAAGAGTCATGCAACTCAAATTGTTGCAATGCCAAAGGCCACCGTAGCATTTTCCTAACTACAAAAGATACTATAGAAAAGACAATAAATCCTAAAAAAAATTATATTATTAATTATAATATATTTAAACTATATTTTATGTTTTACATTATTAATTATAATATATTTAAACTATATTTTATATTTTATTTTGTTTGATAATTAAAAAAATATATGAATGAACTACAAACTTTGAATGTAGGAGTGGCTAGTAATTTGCTAGAGCTTTCGTGAGCTTTGCTAAAAGAATGGTTGGTCAAACAAAATCTCCCCAATGGACTTGCCATTTAATTATACCATTTATTCTCCCCAAAAAAATTTAAAAAAATTACAACTTTAACATGTAACTTTCTTCCTTGTAATGCATTCACCTTCTTTATCAACTCTCTATAGTGGCTTGGCATCACATTCATTTGCTTTAAGATGGGTCCATCATATCAAAACTCAAACTAATCCTTTGACTAAAATAATGAAATCTTGGCCCAAAGCAACAAATCTTGGCACAAGGGTGTTTTTACCTTTTCTAGAAAGAACATACTTAAAGAAAAATGCACTAAAAATGCACTAATGCACGAAAAAACCACCATTGACGCTAGCTAAAACTAGGTTGGTCGATGCAGCCATATATCAAATAAAATGTTCAACATGTCTTCATTTCCACTCGCAAAAATTCGTTATATTGTTTTATCATTTGACGTTAGAACTCCTCTCTGCGAAAATAACTTGGTTTTTCTCTACTTTCCAAAATTCTTATATGCTCTTATCCTTTTAGCTACATTTATCCAAAAATATCATCATGGCTATGCCTACTTTTCAAAATTCTTATATGCTCTTTTTCCTTTTAGCTACGTTTATCCAGAAATATTATCATGGCTATACCTTGGAAGAGAGAGGAGATATAGTAAAATCTGAAACGAATGTCAATCTTCATTGTGCTTCCAG
Organism: Pinus albicaulis; assembly: GCA_034641835.2. Taxonomy (NCBI): domain Eukaryota; kingdom Viridiplantae; phylum Streptophyta; class Pinopsida; order Pinales; family Pinaceae; genus Pinus; species Pinus albicaulis. The sequence goes on along the minus strand of CM076582.1, from coordinate 1,344,835,886 downwards.
AGAGTCCACTATATGATGACTTTAAAAAGAGTATTTCGTAAAAATGTTGATATCGATGGTAATAATATTGGTTGTGTATTCGATAGTGTATTATAATCTTAAAAAAATGTTAAGTACGATGTGCTAAGTCAAGTCAATGATTGATTAATTTTGTTTGAATTTTGTTTATTGGATGAGAATAATATTCAATGAAAAGGATGGAAAAACAAGAAATCAATCATTGACTTATTGTATGGTGCTTAAAATTTTCTTATTCGGGAAAGGCCAACCGAATTGAAAATGCATGTTACTCAAACTATGAATGAAGATGCATCATATTGCATATAGTACATACAATGAAAAACATATGGAATGACAAGATTCACCATTTTCTAATGGAAAAATGACATGTTTTGATATGCCTTCAACATATGAAATGTCAAGGGGAACTATAATATTAAAAACCCCGAGGCACTTAGGTTGTATAAACTTAACAACTCAAATTTACAATTTCAACGACTTCTAGTAAGTTTTCAAACAAAATTAATTGGAAAATATATTTGGAAAAGCATCAAAATGTAGAACATTTAAATTATGCTATGTTGATCTTGTTATATTGATTACAACAATAGTTTAACACACTTTCCATTGTCGAAGATGGAAATTAGAATCTGTTTCAAAGGAATGGCACTTAAATCAACATTAATTGTTGAACATTCATCAAATATGTCAATGCATGAATATAACATAGAATGAAACAACTTATGATTGTTGTTACACGTCCTCCACACAATTCCAACCAATCACTAGCACAGTAGGTTTCTTGCATAGCATCCATTTTCTCTATATGAGGTTCATTGAAAAATACTTTACCAAAATGTGTATGAAGCATGGTAGACATCCAACGAGGTGGAATGCCATCATGTGCAATTGTCACCCTCCATGGGAATTTAAAAATTTTGTCCCTATTCGATTCCTTTTTGTCACCTCCTACACAAATGGGGACAAGTGTGGTGACCATGTATTTGGGATAAAGGTTAAGGGAAAGTGGTGGGAGGAAGTGTGGTTGAACTTTAGTGGCATTGGTTTTGGTGTTCACCATGGCCCTTAAATGACAAGGATCAATGTTTCTTGAAATTTATGATGCTAGGCACTGATTGTTGTTACTCATGTTGCTAGTAAGACTTGGTAAACATAGCCTCCTTACTTTGGGTCTCTTTGATGTTAGGAGGATAAAGTTGTATATGATAGTACACACTTTGATTGTAGCTTACGTGGTGTAGGTCAAGCTCAACCCTTGGCCTTAAGAGAAAAATTTCCATTCAACGAATCTATCTCTCCCTTCATCAATTAAATCTCCTAGGTAAATATTATATGGAAAAGTGCCCAAATACATGAATTGTTCTATCTGTAAATCACTATTCTAGATAATTTCTAGTCCTCTTTTCCAAACCCAATCATAAATCATGTAAATATGAAATTTGATACACTAATTAGCCACATAGATTGCTAATGATATGATTGATGTTAGATGTTACATCTTATGTTTCTTCTCATTGTAGTGTTCACTGCGATGTAGGTCTAGGTGTTGAAAGACCAGGAGTTATAAGTTGCACATCTCAAAATTGTTGGAACAACTTTTATGGCTAAGGTAAATGATGATCGACGAATGTAGTCATACATCTTGAAAGATGGAGATCTATAAATTGCACCTGTCAATATTTTCTATAAACACTACATTACTTTAATTATATTGTTATCAAACATTAACTTAGGGAATTTGCCAATACTACATGTATAATTTATGCCAATAATAAGTAACTTTTTAAAAAAGGTCATTACTAACGTTAAAATGAAATACCAAATTGATAAACCAACAAAATAACAAACAAATAAATTTAATTATTTAAAAGGAAAAAAATCCCATACTTATAACACTTCAAAAAAATACAAATTTTAATTCTAACTAACAAAATAAAGAGTTAAATATTAGGATATCTTTAGAGGACAAAAACATCAAATTAGATATATGCAATGATAATTAATTTTGAATATTTGCATCAAAACTTTTTATTAATTTAAATTAATTTACTGAAAGATTTTTCATAATAAAATTTTAGTTATTTGTATATGGGTTTTGGATAGATGGTGATTAGGTGCTTTGTTAAGACACTTCTTGATGTGAAGTTTGAAGTGAAGTCACTGGTTCAATTCCCGGCCCCCATAGAAATGATATGTATTGGACATAATGATAAAGATGTAGTTCTACCCAACTTACAAAAAAAATATGTATAACTTTTTATTATATATATATAATTTATAGTTGAAATAGTTTTTTTATCTGAATTCATCAAAACCCGGTAATACAATTTCAAGAATTTTTGTTGTTTAAAATGCATTTTTGAGTGCATAAATGGATTGAACACCATAAAAAACCACTATGTCATTTGAATGATGCAGATTAAACAATTTAAACTCAAGTTTTAAAATTTCTCTCTCAAATTTTGATTAAAATTATAGAAAAAATAAATATTGAAATACAACTAATGTAACTAAAAATTTTCTTCTACAAAACAACATATATACATCCATATAAAGTAAAAACATTTATCAAAAATTACGTATAACAATATAATTTTATAGAAACATTCAAACCATTTATAAAATTAATAATTTAAAAGATTTAGTACAACTTATAGACTAAATTTTGTTAATTTTACTCAAAATTAGGTAGAGATTTTTAAAAATATGAATTTAAGTTGTTTAATCTATAGAATTTGAGTGCCTCGATTTTTCTGGTGCTAAATCCATTTATGCATTCAAGAATGTATTTAAAATAACAAAAAAATAAAAATGTTGCTTGAGATTGTATGGTCAAATGATAAAGCCATTTACACCAATTTAAAATATATAAATTAAATTTTGTTTTATTAATTATGTTTTGTATCTTATTAACTATTTTTTTTTTCTAAATAAGACTAATTCTATAAAGAAAAAACATATAGTACAATTAGAGCTTGCAAACAAGTGAAGCTAAAGAGCAAGGAAGCCGGAAATGATAGACTATTAACCTCGGTCCCAAAGAGCAGCCATGGAATAAGCAAAAGATAACAAGGATAACATAAATTAGAGAGCTAGACAAAGGAATCTACCCAGAATGGGTAGAGTCTTCCAACTGACATATTTTCTCTTTCTTCTTACTGACTTTGACCCAGCCATTATGACTTGGTTGGGCAGGAACCAATTGTAGACTATTCTGCACTTAATGAGGAGTCTCCTTATTTGAATCGGAGGAAGAAGACTCATGAGTGCGTTTCTGCGAGATCGGAGGTGCAGAGGGATCCTCAGGGCGGGCTGAGGGTGTTTCCTTCAGGTACTCAACATTCTCCCTTATTCGGATTTATGCAGGAACGCAACAGAATAAACACATAACCATAAATACAGAGATGCAGCGGAAATAACACTTCATTTCATTAATATCAAAGAACTGAAATTTGCTTACAGACAGAATGGAAATAAAACTAGCTAGGGCACTGGTAGCTATCTCTGAGAAGAGATGTGGCGGCTACAGGCCTCTGAACTGAGTTACAATGAGGCTCGAGGGCCTATTTATTATTGAGAAACAATGGAGAACCCTCAACATCCCAAAAACCTAAACCTAGGAGATGAAGCGCCAAAACTATGGGCCCCGTTTGGGTAAATTGGTGTTTCAACTTCCCAGGGACGTAACTTTGGCATACTATCTCCGTTTGACGCACATGATACATCATTAGAAAGCTCTATCCGAGGACTACAACTTTTGTGACGATTTGATGATCAAATTGCAACAAATTTCATACCCGAAAAACGTCGTTTAGGGCCTCAAAAATGTATTTCTAACTAGAGACCAAAATCGTTTAAAAGAAGGTAAAGTTATGCTTAAAACTAAAATCGAAAGAGACAATGGTGAAAATGCCTTGGTGAATAGTGGGTGTCACCAACATCCACCTAGATCATTCTCCCTTGTGAAGCAATGGTCCCCATTGCTAAGTTCCCCTCCGCCAGAGACGAGGAAATTTCTCGGTCTCTGGTCTCCTCAGAACCACTTCTAAAAGCAGAGTTGGCTGAAGCCGCTAGACCGATACAAGCTGATCATTGACCGAAAGGTGCTTCCTGATTTGCATGTCTAAGGATAATAATCAGGTAATTGTCTTCCTCCCGAAGCCAATCACAGGTGAGTTATTCGCAATGTCCAGAGGCAAAAGTCCACAGAGAGGGAAAAGGACGAAGGCGATCCACATTGAAGACTGGGTGTATACCAAGGAATGGTGGAATACTGAGCTCGAAGGCATTGTTCCCTATAGCCTTGGTGATGGTGTACGGCCCGTATTGGAGCGGGCGAAGCTTGCGGTGGGGTCCAGTGAGGCGCTCCTTCTGCAAATGTAGCCATACTTTGTCGCCCACTTGGAAGTTGTGTGGCACCCGGTGTTGATCATGGCGTTGCTTGTACTTGGCATTGGCTCTGTCCAATATATCATGAACCTGTTGGCGGATGTGTTGAATGCGCTCGATGAAGCTACTTGCTTTGTCAACTTCGGACTGGACATGAGCTGAATCGGCCTGAGCAGCTGCAAACGGCATGGCTATGTCAATGGGACATAGTGGTTGGAATCCCAAGCCCACCTGAAAGGGGCTATGGCCAATTGAACTGTGGAGAGCCCGGCTATAACTGTGTTGTACATAGGGGAGGCTCTCGTCCCATGTGCGTGGATGCTTTGAGTTGTACATGCGCAGAATGTGTACAATCATTCTGTTGACGACCTCTGTCTGGCCATCTGTTTGGGGATGGAAAGCTGTGGACTTGGTGAGCTTTGTGTCCAACATTGACCAGAGGCTGGACCAAAATGTGCTGAGGAACCTGCTATCTCGATCCGATATGATAGACTGTGGGATCCCAAAGTGCACCCACACTCGTTCAAAGAAGAGTTTAGCAGTGGCTTCTGCTGTGATATTCTTCTTACAGGCCGCCATGATGGTCATCTTCGAGAATCTGTCAACGACCACGAAAACACAGTCATTTCCATTCTTAGTAGAAGGCAGGCCCGACATGTAATCCATGGAGATGGATTCCCACGGTCGACTAGGGGTAGGTAGTGAGCATATGCCTGTTTCCTGATGGGGTTCGCTGGCAAATGGCACAGCAGCTAAGGTGATCCGATGTGCCGACATCCTTTCGGTTGTCTCGCCAATAGAAAATACTTCTCCGTAGTATCGTTTACCGTTTTCTCGACTCCCGAAATGCCTGCACGACTCGACCGTGTAGTGTGCTTCCCATATCATTCAGGCACGGAGGCTCAGCTAAACACAAAGGTGTCCCAGGTGACATAAAAGTGCATCTTCGAGGTGAAAATTTGGAACTTGCATGCCCCCCAAGAGTGCCTTGTAAGTGTGGCCGAATTCTGGGTCACTCTCATAGAGAAGCGGCCAATCAGAAGTCTCGTGCCCACAAGAGTTGAGCATGGTGGTGAGCGCCACGATCGGTGGTCGGATGAGGCAGTCTCAACATTATTGGTGCTACCCTTCTTGTACTTGATGTTCAAATGAAACTGTTGCAGATATGTGGACCACTTCTGATGGCGATCATTCTGCAACTTCCCTTGTGTCTGTATGAACTGCAGGGGCCGGTGGTCTCTGTGGATGATTGTTTCCTTCCCCAAAATGTAATGCTTCCATTGTCGACAGGCTTGCACAATGGAATACATTTCTTTGTCATAGGTGGGATACTTGCGAACTGTCTCAGACAATGTCTCACTGTGATATGCCACTGGATGTCCCCGTTGAGTAAGAACTGCCCCAATAGCATAGTCAGAGGCATCTGTCTCGATCTCAAATGGCTGCTGCAAGTCTGGTAAGGTGAGCACTGGGGCAGAACAGAGGCGATTTTTCAATTCTTTGAACGCCTGCTGTTGAGGTTCCGACCAAAAGAATTTTGCTCTCGCTCCTCCTTTGGTGACTTGACTCAAGGGCCAAGTGATATGAGAGAATCCCAACACGAATCTACGGGAGAAATTAGCAAGACCCAGAAAGCTGCGAAGCTCTGTTATAGTAGTCGGGGCTGGCCAATCCCGAATGACTTGGATCTTGGCTGGATCCACATGCACCCCCTTTCATCAATAATGTATCCCAGATATTGAACCTGGGTCATGCCAAACGTGCACTTCTCCAAATTGGCACACAACTTGTGTTGCCGCAGTGTTTGGAGGACTTGTCGGATGTGATGAAGGTGCTCTTCCCAAGTCTTGCTGAAGATCAGAATGTCATCCAAGTACACCACTACGAATGAGTTAGTGAATGGCCGCAAGATGTCGTCCATCATCCTCATGAAGGTTGCGGGAGCATTCGTCAACCCGAAAGGCATGACCAGCCATTCAAAAAGGCCTTCCTTAGCTTTGAAGGCAGTCTTCCACACATCAGAGGGTTCAATTGGTACCTGGTGATACCCAGACTTCAGGTCGATCTTACCGAAATATTTTGCACCTTGGAGTTGGTCCAGAAGGTCATCAATCCGTGGGATTGGGTACCTATTCCGGACAGTGATCTTGTTCAGCGCCCGATAGTCAATACAGAGTCTCCACGTCCCATCCTTCTTCCGTACCAACACGATCGGGCTCCCACAGGGCGATGAACTTGGTCTGATGTGACCTTTCTGCAACAGCTCCTGAATCTGCCTCTTGATTTCATCATTTTCAAGAACAGAGCGTCGATAGATCGGTCCATTGGGTAGCGGCGCACCTGGGGTCAGATCAATCGGGTGCTTGACCTGGCAGTGCAGAGGAACCCCTGTGGGTGAGGTGAAGATGCAGTCCTCATTCTCCACGCGATCATTCATTTTGTTGTTGTCGTGCGCAGGGGCCCGTCCGGGAGGTCGGCCGCGCTCTTCTTGCCCTCCGCTTTATCGTAAAATCTCAATTTTTTGTTTGGGGAAATGAGCTTACTACATTGTTTTGAGCAAAGAACTAAAGAGACAAATAGGATAAGTAGTTCTGGTATCCTGTACAACTTACTTCCCAAAGTAATAATAACAGCACGAGGTCGAGACTCATACACAGCATGACGCTTCCACAAGTATGGTTGTCCTAATAATACATCAGAAACATCAATAGGAGAAACGTCACATAATACCTCATCCGTGAAGGGCTTGATGCTATAGGGAAGGCTACACTGTCGGCTAACGCTGAGATCTCGTCCTTTCGGGTGAAGCCACCCGATGGTGTATGGATGTGGGTGAGTCAGGACGAAAGAAGCCCAAATCCGCTTCACGACGGCCCGGGCTGAAATGAAGGGTTATTTGCTCCCATTGTCGGCTGTTGGACGAAATTGTGGCCAGGGAGCTCCTCTTTAACCACATCCTGGGAGTGGAAGAGACGTTCCTCCTCCTCTGGATCTTCCGGTTCCTCCTTCTGGACCTTTGTAGTGGCAACAGTGGCGTTGGGCTCCGCATCAATAATCAGTTTCCCTTTTTCATTCCCCTTTTCAGGTTCTGATTCGGAGTCAGAGCATGCATCTGACTCAGAAGCCCTCATCTCGGCCACTAGCGACTGCTTGGCCCGACACTCACTTGTGTTGTGAGTGGAGCTCTTATGGAACTCACACCACTTTCCGTGTCCTTCTTTGGCTTTACGGTGTTGTTCTTTTCTTGTGGCTTTGACGGGTTGTCTTTAGCCGCCATGCTCTGTCCTTTGTTCTGCGGTTTGGAAGCACCTTTTCCTTTCTTTTGATTCACAGATCCAAAGTCTCGCTTCTTCTGTTTGAATTTCTGCTCAATCTTGGCAGCATACCGGTATGCCGTACCAAGCGAGGAGATGTCGAGGAACCCCATTTCCTCCTGAATGTATCTGTGCAGACAGCTGCGATACTTTAGCACCAAATGTTTCTCTGAATCTTTGATACCCAACTTTGTGCGCAGGGTATGGAACAGATTCTTCAGCTCGTGCACATCTCGATCCCTTTGTTGTCGCAGCGTGGTCCACTGTATGTACTTGTCTCCGATAGTTCTCTACCTGGGATAGCATCGTTCCTCGACGAAGGCTTCGAAATACCCCAAGTTGTGCTGCCGAGCAGAACAGAGAGGGTCTTCCGTTCGGTCCTTTCGTTCACAAGAGGTTTCCACCGCCTCCCAACATGGGGGTAGTTTACAGAGTGCAAAAATACCCTCTTGCCCGAAAAGTCATGAATGGGTGAGAAATATCCTTTCAATAGATTCAACTTACTATCTACGGCATCTGCGTTCATTTGACCCTCAAATATGGGAATGTCAAAATTTACTTGTACCTTAAAAGGAGTCGCACCTCCAGAGTGGCTGCTGGATGCAGATGCGCCGCCGGTGGGCAGCCATTGAAGGATCCGAACAAAGTTATCCATCATCACGTTCCTTTGTTTTTCGAGGGCCTCCTCGAGCAATATTTTGATAGGATCTCCTGCTCCCTCATCTTTCTTTTCATCCCCCATGGGCGTTCGTCGAGGTTTGCGAGGCTGATCTTGCAAAGGTTCCACCAGATCAAGCCCTAGCTCCTTATACCCCGACCTCGTTGGGGACATGCAAAGAAGGATCGAGAAAAAGCAGACCGCTCTGATACCACTGATCCGGATTTATGCAGGAACGCAACAGAACAAACACATAACCATAAATACAGAGATGCAGCGGAAATAACACTTCATTTCATTAATATCAAAGAACTGAAATTTGCTTACAGACAGAATGGAAATAAAACTAGCTAGGGCACTGGTAGCTATCTCTGAGAAGAGATGTGGCGGCTACAGGCCTCTGAACTGCTTTCCAATGAGGCGCGAGGGCCTATTTATTATCGAGAAACAATGGAGAACCCTAAACATCCCAAAAACCTAACCCTAGGAGATGAAGCGCCAAAACTATGGGCCCCGTTTGGGTAAATTGGTGTTTCAACTTCCCAGGGACGTAACTTTGGCATACTATCTCCGTTTGACGCACATGATACATCATTAGAAAGCTCTATCCGAGGACTACAACTTTTGTGTCGATTTGATGATCAAATCGCAACAAATTTCATACCCAAAAAACGTCGTTTAGGGCCTCAAAACGGCTCCGGAAGTTCAGGACCCGAAAAACTGCTAAAAATAGTAAGTTATGCCAAAACTGAAAAACTGAAAGAGACAATGGTGGGGGCCCAAGTGGAATAGGCGGATGGCCACCAATATCCACCTGGATCACTCCCCTTCCGCTTCAATTTCCTCCTCATCCGAGCTAAAGGACTCTATGTCATCCATGGGGGGTGGATCACATGGTTTCCAACTCTTGGATTTGGATTTGCGATTGATATTCTTCTTTTTGTCGAGGAACGTCGCACATGTGTTCTAGATATGCCCCATCTGATGGCAATGGCGACACTAGAAGGAAATATTCTCATAGTCCAAGGTTTGTGTCCAATGGAAGTCCCCAATTTTGAGGTTGATCTGATTAGGCAGCCCTTTGCTAATGTCTATTTCCGCGCATATTCTACCGAAGGTGTATATTCCTTTCTCCCCCCTTGAGGTGTCTGTGGTCAGGAAACGACCTAAGGTATCCCCAATCCCTTAGAGGATAGAGAAATTCCATAAATGTGTAGGGAGGTTCGGAAGCCTGACCCAAATGGGAAGCTTGGTGATGACAACAGTAGAGGGGTCGAAGTCTGGAAACCAGGGGGTGAGGAATAACCTTGCCGATCCCCAGAACCAAGGGCCTCCCGTTAAGGCCTTCTGGTAATCTTCATTGAAAGCAAAGGGCCACTATGAAGAAGCGTTTCGAGCATAAGAAGACCTTGTTGTTGTTGGTCCAGTTGGAAGGGATCCACTGGTATAGATCTGAAGTTCGAGGCCATAGTCCATTAAATCTACATATGATGGCCATTTATGCAAACGTCTGATATTGATCATCCAACGATGGATGAGTGATTTCTATGGAGGGAGATTCCTCCATTTTATCCACCAAGAAAGGCTTGGGAGCCTCAGCTGGTTGAGCAGTTTTCTTGGAAGGTTGTGCATGGACTGCATCTTTATAGGAGAAAGCAAGTACTAAGGAGGTCTACCCAAATGCTCCTCCTCTCAGACGTAGGGTGAGCACCACTGAAGCATCTCTGTCAATACTGTAATAAGATATGGGTAGTGGGTTCTCAAGTTGTTTACCTTAGTAAGATAGTCTTTGGAGAGCTGAGGGGATCCCCAACCTGAGTTCGAGATCTCGCAGGAGGTCCTGCACCAGATCCGTAGCGCAAACCGAGAGCAACAACGTTCTGCCAGAGAGAAGTGAGATTTGGATCTGATAGGTGGAGGGTGAGTGATCTGAAGTCCTCAGCTCTTCGCTTCGAATTTGTGTCAGATCTGTGCATGATCCTTGTGTCCTTAGGTCCATAAGGCCTTTGGCTTGGATTGAGACTGGATGATGTGCATGGCCCTCCTGGATCTAGGTAATTTCCACTGGCATCGGCACCTCTTCAAACCTATCCTGCCAATCCAAGGGGCAGAGCATCTACAGGGTCACGATGGTGGTCGAGGCTGCGAGTTTTCCTGAGCGTGTTTTCTCTGTCTTACGGACGTTGTTAACTTGTGCGAGGAAGGCATCTCTTGTCCCTTCCTTGACGCAGAAGGATACGACAACTTGCGCGGTCTCTGTCGCTTCTTGAGCTCCAGAGATGCAGTCTGGAATATACCTGAGACCTTCGTTCTGGACAGTGCCAGTGGTTGCTTGGAAGGGAGGAGCCCAGAGCCAGCGAGGATGAGAAGCCGCAGTGAGCTACGGCTGAGGAGACCTCAGGATCTCTTGGATCTGCCTTGGTGACAGTGGCAGAGACGAACGAGGCTGGGGCTATAGCAAAATTGGCATCGGTGGCCAGGCACAAAGAAACCCTAGCGACGGCCATGTTTCTTTCTCAATAGCCTCCGCTTGATCAGTTTGCATATGCAATCTAACCATCCTGTATCTTATTAACTATTAACTATATTACTGAAAAGAGATATATTCAAAATCTTGTTTTATTTATTTTCACTATTTTCTTTATTTAACGTTTTTATTTTCTTTTAAATATATATTTTTAAATACTTTTAAATCAGGTTAATAATTTTGTCATTAAAAAAAATGTAAATTGTAAATTAACTTTAATTTTTTATTTAGACTTTTGTGATCCATAATGTAGATGAATGTCTTTCAATTAATCACATCATTAGGATTTGGTCGAAGTTTTGAACCATCTAATGTGGTTCATCCTCAGGACAAGGTGGAGAAGCTAATAGATCTTAATGCATAAATAGTGTGGATGCATCATTGCCCGGAAATAGCCATTAAAAACTAGCAAAATTATATTAGTTAATTAGTTATGAGGAAAAATATTAAAAATATTTTTAAAATAATTTATTATTAAATAAAATTTTAAAATAATAATTCATTAATAATTTTTTTATATTTAATAATACAATAAAAATATTTATAAAAAAGGGGTGTTTATTTATTTATTTATTTTAAATTTAATTATTTATTTATTATATATAATAACAATAATAAAAACATTAAAGAAAATAAGAATAATAAAGAGGGAAAAGAGAAAAATCCAAGCCAGGAGAAAAAAGATCGCACCAAGAGAACCATCACAATAATAATAATAATAATAATAATTTATCTGGAGAGAACTAGAGTCCAACTCTTACTTAATTTCCAACCATCATCTCTATTGAGATTCTTAGAATGCCTTTGAATCTCAATTGCCTCCCTCAACTTCCTATGGTAGAAGTGATCAAACTTTAGCAATGACTTTGAAGTCCTCAATGCATACATGGTGACACGATTTTTCTGCATGTTCTGTAAGAGCTAAGGTGTGTCCGCAACATGCTTCTGGATTATCTGTCTAATGGATCTACATGTTTCTCCAACATAGGGAGTACTATAGGAACAAAGAACCATGTAAACTCCTTTCATGTCTTGAGGTCGATAGGGTCCTTAACAGAACCAATAGAGTTTCTAATAGTACAAAGAGATTTGAATGAAGAGGAGACACTATTCCTTCTAAAAGCATAGATAATTTTGTCTATGGTTTCTTACATAAATGGAAAATAAACTTTGGAAATAAAATTCATCCAAATAAATTTAATTTTTAAAACATTTTTTTTTTACACAATGTTCTCAAACATATTACATATTTACAAATTGTTTGCTAATTTTAATAAATATGTTAAAAAAACAAAAAAACCAAAAGAAATAGAAAAAAACAACACCCTAATCCATAGTATAAAGTTTTTTTCCAATATTTGAGTGGTTTTATAAATTTTTCCGTAGTCACATTTTCAAAATAGAAAGAGACTTCGTTGCCATGTAGATAATATATATAAAGTTCTTTTCCAATATATATTTTGAGTGGTTTTATAAATTTCTACCTACACACATTTTCAAAATAGACAAAGACTTGGCTGCCATGTAACTCTATATATTTTCCTTAAATGGCTTAGTTTTTCCTATCTTAAACATTAAATTTCAATTTTCTCTTTAATGTACTCCACCAACAATATAATATGTATTGGATATACTCACATTGGAGTTATAAGTATTCTAAAGTGATACTTTAATTTCCTCCACGGAGTAATGGATAAAGTGGCCTTGATGTGGCCATATCTTCTATACAATGTCAGCGTATGTTTTGGTGTGGTTCTATAATGACAAATCACCTTCAACCGCTTATTCGTATCCACATGATTTTGGATTAGCCTTAGACATGGAATGGAGGTTTGCTAATTGTCATTTTCATAAATTTATTATCCAAAATCATAAAGTGGTCCAACATTGATAAATAATTAAAAATAATTAAAGTTTAATTAAAATTATTATATATATAGAGGTATAGTTTAACTTATCAATGAAATGACATTTGTAATGATATTTTTTATTAGAGGTTTTTTAAAATTTATTTAAACTGTTTTATTCGTATAATTAGAGTTTTTGGTTAATTTCAATCAAAATTTGCCAGAATTTTTTTAAAACTTGAGTTTAATTTGTTTAATCTGCATAATTCTAGTTCCCTGCGAGTTTTTCATGGTGTCGAATCTATTTATGCATTAAAAATGTATTTTAAACAACAAAAATTCTTGAAATTGTATTGCCAAATTTTAATGAATTCTAGTGAAAAATACTTGCATATGCAAATATCACAAAATTATTGCATATGTAGATATCCTAGTGGTGATATCTTGTAATATATGTCTAAAATACAACAAAATTTTACTTGCATGTAGGGTGAATTAAAGGGGAGGATGTTTTCTAGACCTTGAAGAGAATTAAGCTCCATAAGAGGAGCTTCTACATTTAAGTTAGGAAAAGAAAAAGAGAAAAAGAAAAAATAAGTTGTAAAAGGAGAATGAACTTTAGTTCCTCATAGATCAATTAGTTTTAATTTCTCAATTTGACCCTTGAGATAGTTGATTTCATCTTTCCCCTTTGGAATTGTTTCCTCTATTCTACTAAAATATCCATTGTAAAGGACCACCATGTTGAAGTTGGAAATACTTCAATTCAAGCTGGGCCATGTTGTCCTTGAGACTGAAGATCTTAAAAGAAAGAAAAAATGAGATTTTCTTGGGCATGCATTATCATCTTTACTGAGACTCCAAAGAAAAATGAAAATTTCTTTCTACTAGCTTGGACATACATCATCATCTTTACTGAAGCTCCAGGGAAAAATGAGATTTTCTTCCTACTAGCTTGGGCATGCATCATCATCTTTACTGAGGCTCCACTCAACTCTCCACAAACCAAAGAAACCTTGTTGATCGATGTGTCAAGGCTTGTATCCATGCTATTTAGTTTGAAGGGTTGAGCTAAGTAGATAAAATGAGCAATTCAAAATTACATGCCCCGCCTCCATCGAATTGCGGGAAAGGTTCAAAAGTAGGGCTCCATAAACTAAAGGGGTGACATCATTTTATCCTTTTGCTTTATCGTTGCAATGAAATGCCTCCTTATTCACAATGTACCACGAAGCAAGGCAAGGAAGAACAAACAGAGGGAACATCATGTCATTTTTCAACATGCATTGCCAATTGATGAGCTCTTGTGTTTCTAGGTGTAATCATGATCAAGTGAATGGGGAGTGGATATCTCTCCCATCGATTTTTAACATTCCTCTCACATTGCAAATGGTTAGGTTGGCTAGTGCATCCACCCTATGTTTATTTCTTAAAACGTAGAGGGTTTGGAATTCCACAACAGGACAAAGATCTATTCAAATCCTTTTAAAAAACAAATTGAATTTAGACCTTGAAGGAAGGGTTCCAAAGTTTATTAGATACTTAATGACGAAGTTTATTAGATAGTTAATGATGAGAGTTGGGTCTCCCACAATAATTAGTTTGTAGATATTTAGTGTGGTTGCTTGTTTGATTTATTATAAAAGTGCAAGTATTTTTGATTGGTTATTGGTAGCTCTGTTCAAGTTTCATGCGAATGTTATTTTTCTTATTCTTTAAGGTGTACTAGCAACCCTCTCTAAACAAAAACTTACTTCTTATTCTTTAAGGTGTACTAGCAACCCTCTCTTTAAACAAAAACTTACTTTTTCTAACTCAACAAACTGCAATTTATTATCATATTATTTTTTCCTTTCGTTTCTTCCTTTTTCTAATTTTTTACTTTTCTAACTCAGTAAATCACAATTTTATCATTTTTTTTTGTTTCTTCCTTTTTCTAATTTTTTATTATTACATTTGTTCTTAACTTGTTTATTAAATTTTTAATAAGAATTCACTTTCATCATTTCAATAAATTATTATTTACTAATATATTAATTTGTCTTTGACATTTTCTTATTAATTTTATTACTTCTCTTTTTCCACACACATACATATATAGCACCAAGGTGCGTTTTACATCTCAATATGAGAGATGTTGTCACGTGACTTTACATAAAAATAATAAAATAATTTTTACAGTAACAAATTGAAAAATAACAATAACAAAAAAATCAATGTAGGTTATAAACAAATAACTCAATCTCTACCTTAATTTTACATATTATATATAATTGGTATAAGACAAAGATGCAATTTCTTAAATACTTAATATGGAGATGACAGATGCCATGTAAAAGTTATATTATTTAATATTTAAAACAAAAATATATTAATAGCAAAATAATATTTTAATATTGGGCATAAATAAAATATTTCAATGTGTATTTTTTTTTGTAAGTAAGCAAGGACTGATTCTATTAAAAAAAACTCATGGTACTTAAGGAGTTACAATCAAGAGACGCAAGAATCGGGGCAACAAGAAATCAACTGTCCACCAAGGTTTTGCGAAGCTATCAAGATAAGAAGAAAGAGCAAGAGAAGCCAAGAAGACAGACACAGAACTCTAACTAGAGAGGGTAGAGTCCTCAAAACGATTTTTTTTGCCTTTCTTTTTTGTGACTTTGACCCATTCGTTGAGGGGGCAGGTGGAGGGAGACCACTTGAATATTGTTGCTAATCAAATGTGGAGCGTCTTTGTCCGAGTCGGAGGAGTTGGACTCATGTGTGCGCTTCTGGAAATTCGAGGAGACAAGGGGCCTGTCAGGGACGGGCGAGGGATGTGATTGTTGCTAAGTAGCAATCTCATCGTCCGAATCACTTTATTCATCTTCTGAGCTGGAGGAGTCAAGGTCCTCCAAGGGGGGCGGGTCAAAGGGTTTCCAACTTTTATCTTTCGGTTTGCAAGTGCCAGATTTATGTTGGGCTAGAGATTGAGCACAATAATTATGAAGATGACCGGTTTGATGGCAATGCCAGTAGTGGAACACTGTGTTTTCATAGTCTAAAGTCTGAGACCAAGAGAAATCCCCAATTTTGAGAATGATTTGGTCAGGTAAGCCTTTGCTGATATCAATCTCGACACATATTCTGTCGTAGGTGTAGAGACCCTTCAGGCCTCTTGAGGGATCTGTAGCGAGAAAGCGTCCTAGAGAGTTTCCAATGGCTTAGAAGACCGCACAATTCCAAAGGTGAGCATGCAGGTTAGGAAGCCGCATTGAGATTGGGAGTTTGGTGATGACTACCGTTGAGGGATCAAAGTCTAGGAACCAGGGGGTTAGGAAAAGCCTTTCTTTTCCCTAGAACCAAGGACCACCTGTGAGGGCTGTTTGGTATTCCTTGTTATCAACCAGAATAACGATGAAGAATCCCTTGGAGCAGAAAATGACCCTGCAGTGTTTGGTCCATGTGGAGTGGACCCAATTGTAAAGGTCTTCTGAGCGGGGCCAGAGACCATTGAATCTGCAGATGAGGGAATTATTTGCATAGAGTTGAAGTTGTTCTTCTAGGTCCTGGTGGGATATTTCTATTGAAGGTGCTTCCTCCATTTTTTCCACCAAGAAAGGCTTGGGAGCCTCCAGGGTAGGGGCAAATGGATTTGAGGATTGAGCCTTAACAACTTCTTTGTAAGAAAAACCCTTGGGTGCAGAGGACTGCCCTGCTGCACCTCCCCTCAGATGGAGGGACATTCCCACTGTAGCATTCTTATCTATATTGTAAAATGAGAGAGGAAGACTGTTGTCAAGCTATTTACCTGCGTGAAGGAGACACATAGATGAGGAGGGGATCCCTAGCCTGTGTTATAGGGCCTTGGAGAGGTGAAGCACTGTGAATGAGGATTGGACCCGCAAAAGTAGCAATTTGCCCGTTAGAAGAATAATCTGTATCTGAAATGTCTATGGCTGGAGATAAGGAGGATCCTGGTTGCCAGAGCTATAAGTCGGACCTGGTTCAGAGTGGTCACGGGGCTGCAGGGCAATCTCCTTACTCTTGCTGTGAAGCCACATCCTTCAAATGCCCAGGATGGAGGTTGCAGAGGGATAGAGCCATAGTGTGATTCAACAGAGGTAGCTGTGTTAGAGGGCAAATATTGTAACGGGCACGTAGATGGAAAACTCGATTAAGAGCATCCGAGCCGCAACGCTACGAGACGGAGAAATTGAGTAGAATTCATGGGCGAACCTTTCCTGGTTCGTGTAGAAGATTTCGATGCATGTTGCGACCAAGAGGGCCGAGGGCTAGGCGGCTAAGAAGTTATCTGAGCCTCAAATGCGGCCCCAACAATGAAGACCAAGGGGAGGCTCTCGCGGGAACGTCTAAGCAGGGAATCTGAGACCACCATGAGTGACCAGGTTAGACAGGATCGAGGTGGCGACATTGGATCTGGATGAGCGAAACCTAGGAGCCATTGTTTGATATCCTTTCTTTTCTTGGGACTTCAATGTGTATATGAAATAACATAATTTTATAATAACTTTATATAAAGAAAAATAAAGTAATTTAAATAATTTGTTTTCTTATATTTTTACTTGTATTGTGAGGGTGATATGTAATTTATTTAATTTTTAATGTGGAATTTATATGTAACATTTAAAAAATATTAATAAATTTTTTTTTTTTTAAATGTCGGTTATAAATCAAATATTTTAATATGCAAGTTGAGTAAAATTTTTAACATCAAATATATATACAGATACAAAGTTAGAGGGTTCTTATTTCATTAATGGGTTCTTTCTAATTCAAGCTATGAGGGATACATGTAATTCCTTTTAACATTTAAAACATTTATTTAGTGTGTTGTTCAAAATCTTCATAGATTTATCTTAATTCCATATCTACTAAGAGCTAAGAGGAATCAAATCTCTCAAGCCTAAATTTTTTGCTCAAATCTACCAAGAGTTAGGAGGAATCAAATCTCAAAGTGATTTGTTTTTTCTCAAATTTCGCACTTAAAAAGAGGTTTGTATCTGGAAAGATTTCACCTCTCTAAATACTTGGTAGATCTAGAGTTAAAATGAATCTAAAATAATATACAATATTAAAAACAAATTTTCTAAAAATTCTTATATTTTAGTACTATCCATAGGAAAAGTATCACTCAAGGAAAGTGTTTTAAATCCTTAAAGTTTTGTAACTTAATTTTCATGTTCATATGAGAGTTGATGAAAGTATAAAAATATATTTTTCATAATATTATATAATTTAATTTACGATAATATTATAGAGACATGTATATGTTGATTCGTGATCCTATTTGATTCATTGCAATAAATGCATTGATTTTAGTGTAGTTGTTGATTTTTAATTTAATTTTGTTGCTTGTTGCTTGCACTAAACATGTTGATTTCAATGTAGACGTTGATTTCTAATGCTATTAGATTGCTCACACTAAATGCAATGATTTCAATCTAGATGTGATTTGTAATCCTATGTGATTTCTTGCACTAGATGCATTGATTTTAGTGTAAATGTTGATTTCTAATCTTATTTGATTGCTTGCATTGGATGCAATGATTTCAATGTAGATGTTGATTTGTAATCCTATGTGATTGCTTGCACTAGATGCATTGATTTCAGTGTAAATGTTGATTTCTAATCCTATTTGATTGATTGCTTGAAATGGATGCATTGATTTCGGTGTAGATGTTGATTTCTAATCTTATTTGATTGCTTGTACTAGATGCATTGATTTTAGTGTACATATTGATTTCTAATATGATGTAACTGATGTATGATGTACACTAATTTCAAAGTACTTAGATTAATTATGTGCAATTGCATTGATTTCAGTGTAAAATTGATGACATGCATTGATTATTGTGTTACAATAATTCAACCATAAATAAAATACTTGAATTTTCATCTTAAATAAAATGTTCACTTAATTGAAATGTTTGCTTATCGAAACTTTAAACTTTTTGTAATTTGACTACATTCTTATTATTCCCATTTTCCATAATTCAACATTGTCAGTCACTTTCCATTCAAAAGAGGTAATAAAAAACAAATACCATTGAAACTTGGGGTTTAACACTGTATAAATCACAGTGTTTTACAAGGGAGAAAACTACTACTAATATTGGAGATCGAGAGAGACAAGGTATGTCATTTAATTTGATAGCTTAAGTTAAATATTTGAATGGTCTATGATTTCAACCACCCTTTTCATATACTCAATATGAAAAGGTGACAAAACTAACATGTGTTACAATAAGAACAATAGAAGAAAATAGTTTGAGAATGATCACAATGAAGACTATTTGTAATTGATTACATTCTTATTATTCACATTATCTATCATTCAACTTTTCTACATTGTCACTTTGCGTTCAAAATTTTTAGTTCATTAATTTTCATCATTCATGTTATTAACAATCTCTATCATCTCAAAAAAGTGAGGTAACTGAGTCAATTTAAAATCAAAATGACGAGATTAATCTTAGACATATTTAACATATTTAAAATGATCAAAATAATTGGATGTTCAATAAATTTTTTGTAACCGCGCACGTCTTAACCCTAGATCAAATCTCTCAAGATACAAATATTTCCTCAAGTTTTGCACTAAAAAAAATGTTTGCACATCAAGATATTTGATACCTCTTGACGCTTGATAGATCTAGGGTTAAGATGGATCTTATAATAAAACATTTATATAATTAAACTAATAAAAATTGTACAAATATATTTTATATTAATTATAATACAAATGATATAATTTAATTATTATTATTTTAAATTATATATTTTTAAATTTTTTTTTTTTTTGGGAGTAAAATTTAATTTTAGATAATTAAAATGTTAATATTTCAACGAGTTGTAATAAATTACTTGGTGGAGTGATATTTGGGTTATAATTATTCAAAGAGATTGAAGAATGTATGGTTAAAATTAGGCAAATTTCAAAATAATTTACAAAGACAAAAAAAAAGTTATGTAAATAAAAGCATAATACATAGATAATTTAATGTTGTGATCATATATTCTGTATAGTGAGGTTAACAAAGAATTAAACCTTTTTTGTAATATAGATATTTTTTATTCTGGTGATGAACTTCAGATGTTTTCATAGACTTAGAAGTTAAATCACTGCGGAGAGGTGGGTCTCTTGTCCCACAAACAAAGAGTCTTATACACTTATTTGGTGTCTGGCTTGACTGCGACCTTAAAATTGGATAATAATAATAATAATAAGGTTTAAAATGTCATAATCCAAATATCTCATACAATGAATTCATAACCAAATTCCTAACAAAACAAAACTCAAATGGTAAAAACCTCAAAATTAAAAAACGTTAAAAGATGTGTCAAGTTTGCACCTATACATTATGAACCTTTTGAAATCTTATATAGCTTAGAACTTGTGATATACAAATTTGTATTCTGTAGTGCTATTAGGACATGTGAGATACAAACTTGCATTTTGTAGTGCTATTAGAAATTATTTTGTATTGGTTGAACAAGTACCAAATTTTTATTTGTTGTCTGGATAAAAATTAAAACAACCATTTATAATGCGAGATAAAAAGTGGGGAGAGTCACACTTGAATTACTTAAACAAATACCAAGTTTTTATATATCTTACTTAGGAATATTGAACCAACTAAATTATATTGCATAAATTGTAATGCACAAATTTCGAATAAAAAGATAAAAGGGAGTAGATCCACACCTCACCCATTGGATGAATACCTAAGTCTGATTCACTTTTCTTTATTTAAAGCCTTCTCTTAACCTTTGTTAGGCTTGATTCACTTTTCTTTATTCTAGGCCTTAGCCCGGCCTTTGTTAGGCATGCTTAAAGCTATGACAATTACCTAGTTAACATATTTTTATTTTAGCCCTCATCCTAACCTAAACTTTGTTAATAATGCTTAAAGCTAAGCCAATTACCTAGCTAACCTATTTTTTTAAAAATATATGGGAGAAACCAATAATTCATCGAGATTACCAAACTAAAACCTAGGTTGAAATCCGATTGGTTACAACTTTAAACCCTAAACTAATTGCAACTTGTAAACCACCACTAATAATAAAAAAATCTATGTCTCATTAAGAATTTGAATTCCAAGTTCGTTCACCCTTTGACTATTTATTAAACATGAGGGTTGTGATTGGTCAAAGTTCATTCACCCTTTGAAGAGGTTACCCTTACCCTTCGATTTGCTCAACAAAAAATCCAAAAGTGAGGTCAAACTTTTTCTAGATTGTTTTAAATTTTATCTTCTTTATTGGATTTGTCCATTGTTGGTTCTTATTTTCTTTTATAGGCGTTCTTTTCTTTTACCTTTTTCACAAAGGAAAAATTTGTAATCTTTCATTAGATAAGAAAAATTACATATTGCATTTTACTGAGTATATTGTCATGTGTGTTCAAAGTATATTGCCGACTTTATACACTAGTCAGTGGTACATGTAAGAGGCTATAATCCATAAGTATCTATCCAAGGAGATAGAGTAAGTTCGGTTCATAACTTACTAATCCATACCAGTGCCAAAATAGAATAAAAAATAAAATATCTAGAGTATGAAAAAAAATATAAATAGCATCCGACTGTGTATATTTACAGATGGCTTGTGAAGATATGAAGAATCCCCCAAAAATAACCATATACCCAAAATATATAATAAAAAAGCAGTAGCCTGTTCTGCCTGAAAGTCCTTGATGAAAAGCCTGTGGTAGAATCTATTCACCTGTGAGCCGACCTGTTCAGTGATATGCCAAGTGCCCCAAATCAACTGCGTGGCTTCTTTGGAAAGTGTGTCTGCCATTTTTTTCCGATGCCTGTAAATATGAGAGACAGAGATGGAGTCAAAATGTGATTTGAGCTGAAGAAATTCCCACAGTAATGTAGTGAGTGTGTGAGTGTGACACTGTGCATGAGAGTTGAACCAATTAATCACAATGAGGGAGTCGCCAAAAATCTGTAGGTGATTGCAATTTTGTTCATGGGCAAAGATTAGAAGGAGTCTTAGGCATTGTAGTTCAGCAAAATTGTTGGTTCTCGGGCCCAGGCCCATTCTAAGTTGATAGTGGTGCAGATCATTAATTTAGAGAATTCCCCCCCCCTCGCATCCATTTTGTGTGGCTGTGCCATCAAAATAGGCCCACGGCTTGTTATGATCAATAGTTCTAGGGATGTCAAGTTTCTCTGTTTTTTGCCTATCATCTTCGGGAATTAGGGAGTATGTGACCAAGATCGCCCGAAAGATACAATCCTCATTTACTGGCATATTTTTGAAGATGTAATTGTTCCGTTTGATCCATATCTCCCAAGTGAAAACCATAAGAAGATTTTTCAACTTTGTTGTGTTGACCGTCGTCTGCCTCCAATGTGACCAAGCATGGATGATAGAATTACCCCTTCAAATATGATGACCAGACATGCTCTGTGTAACCTGAAGCCATATGCGTTGTATAATGGGGCAGTCTAGAAATATATGAGTGGTCTCTTCCGCATGGTTGTGACAAAAGCAACATCTAGAGGGACCTATTAAACCCCGCCTGTGTAGATAATCCATAGTGGGGATACAGTTCTGTAGAATGCACCAGAAAAGTAGTCTATATTTATGTGGTGCCTTGAGTTTCCAAATAGATGTCCACCACCCGAGCTTTTCGTGTGGTTCTTTATTTAGATAGAGAGTTAAATATCCAAGTTTGGGAGTGTAATATCCCTTTGGAGAGATAGCCCATATCAATTGGTCCTCCTATTGAGTCAGACGAATATGCGACGCTTGTAATGCTCTAATATAATTTTCCCAGCAGTGCGCACCAGCCCGAGGAATGTGCAGATCATCAGCTGATAGCCAATATTGTGTGTGCCAATTTGTGCGGTCTGGATCATAAATTGTGAAAGGTACCGGATACCCTTATTGGCCAGGTGCACAATAATCCAGTCCGATAGTTTGAAGTATTCCCCACTCCTCGACCAAGAATCCGAGCACTAGAACCAAATCCCCTGAACCTATTTGCCAATAGAGTCCTTTTTAGATAAGTGGAGCAGCCTTGGTGATTGCTTTCAAAATGATGGAAACCCCAGGGGAGACCCGAATGTTGCCCCACACCCAATCAAGTGTGCTTCTGGGGGAAATATACTTAGCAGTGATGACCTACTTCCAGAGACTTTGGCCAGTGATAAGCTGCTAGCACATCTTGGCAGTAAGGGTCGATGAAAATATGTGTAGATCTTTTAGACCCCACCCACCCCATTGTTTAGGTCTACTGATTTGGTCCCATGAGATCCATGCAAAAGTGTTGTCCTTTTCCTGGTTTCTCCATAAAAAAATTCTGCAGATCTGTGTGATGCACTTGGTGACCCCAATAGAAATCCATGCCAGCGACATCCAATATACAGAAATGGCCTCAAGGATAGATTTAATTAGTACCAGTCGGCCTGCCCGGGAGAGCCATCTATGATACCAGATATTGATTCTGCGTTCCACTTTTGCAATGAGCCAATTCCAATCTTTGATTTGATAGTCATTTGGTTTGATGTGGAATCTCAAATACTATAATCCATCCCCAATGTTGTTATGAGTAGAGGCATATGTGGTCAGAGAAGTTCCTTGTTCATGTGCCGAGCATCTAGTCATGATGATGATGGATTTAGAATTGTTTGGTTGCATGCCCGTCGCCCGAAAAAAATTTTGAAGAATATTTCCAAATTGTAGAGTGTCCTGACAAGAGCCATCAAGAAAAATGAGTATTTCATCAAAAAATAATAAATGTGAAAGTTGTATGATCTCATTTATTTGTATTCCATGCAGCAATCCATCCGTGATGGCCTTTTTTATGAGGACAGATAGACCTTCCATTACTAGGATGAAAAGGAGTGGTGATAGGGGGCATCCTTGTCTCAGTCCCCTACCAGCATGAAAAAAGTCCGACGCAGTGCCATTAAGAAGTATACTAAATGAGGCATGACAAATACAACCCATAATCCAATTGATGAACATGGGGGGAAAACCAATTTGTATAAGAATGAGATGGAGGTAGCTCCAATTGACTTGGTCAAATGCCTTCACAAGGTCAATTTTAAGGATGGTGGATTTGAGGTTCTTAGATTTAATGGAATGTAGAGCTTCTTGTGTGGTGCCAATGGTTTCATGAATCTGCCTGTGGTGAAGAAAAGAAAATTGTTCTTTGGCTATATGAGAGGATAGGATGGGTTTGATGCGATTGGCAATGATTTTGGATATAATTTTGTAGAAACAGTTACAGAGGGATATAGGTATGTAGTCTTGAAATGTAGAAGGATGGTCAGTCTTGGGGATAAGATCAATAAAGGTAGAGTTGAAACCATCATATATTCTCCCCTTGACACGACTATCTTCAATGGCAGTAAGGAGATCATTTCCAATCAGCTCAAAAAAATGTATGAAGAATTCAATGGGCCAACCATCCGGTCTAGGGATTTTGTATTTTTGGAACCATTTGAGCACTCCTTCAAGCTTGTTCATTGTGACTGGAGCATCAAGCACCTCATCCTGTTCTTGGTCCACATATATATGAAATAGACTGGTGATGTGCATGATCTCCAGAAGGTCAATTTGCAATGGAGCTCTATATAGGTTGGAGAAATGTTGTATGCCCATATCAAGAAGTTGATGATGAGTTCTGGCCACATAACCATGTTGGTCAGTAAGTTCCCAAATCATATTGCAATTTTTTCGGCCATTTGCATGCTACTAAAAAAATTTGGTATTCTCATCACCAGCCTGAAGCCATATGGCCTTGCTTTTAAGCCTCCAATCTGCCTCTTTTTGTTGCAAGAGCTTCCTTCTGGATGCTTCAAGTGTGATGAGATGCTCCTTTGTGTCACTAGATCTATACCTAAGCATATCAGATGCATTGAGTTGGGAAATCTCCAATTCGATCCTTTCAGTTCCTCTCCCTCTTTCCTACGTTTTTCCCGAGTCCACTTGATGGTCAAGCCTTTGAACCTCTTGAGATTATCAGAAATAACCTAAGCCGGTTCAAAGTCAGGGTGTTGCTGATAGTGTTACTACTCTTGAACCACCAGACAGTGGTATTCAGGAACGAGAAGCCACCTGGAGTTGAATTTAAATGGAGGTCGGGCATGCTTTGGCCCACACTCAAAATCTAAAAATACAGGAGAGTGGTCCGACATGCCACCATGTCCCACCCATTGTCGAACTTTTTCCAGAGATTGGAGTAATGGTAGCTTGATGAGAAATCTATCCAGCCTACGTGCCAATGCTGCATCCCCAGTTCTGCGATTCCTCCAAGTAGGAAAAAGTTTGGGCATCTGGATGTCAATAAGGTCGGTTTGTTCCAGACTAGAAATGATATAATCAGCCAAAGGATCTGGAACCGCATGTGATCCCTAGGATTCTGAGATGCCTAATGAAAAATTGAGATCACCACCCATAATGACGTGTGGGTGGTCTAAAAGAGTGCAGTTTAATAGTAATTTCCATAATACCATCCTATTAGTGCAAGGCACATAGACATTTGTTAGCGTGAAGGGGGTTTCAATGTTACTGATGTTAATATCCATGCCAAGTACCCCCTCCCTGCCCCAGCAATTTATCATATGGGTGGTTTTGTTATTTATTCCCAAGGCACATCCGCCAAATCTGCCCCTAGCGTCTAAAGTAATGAAAGTCCAGTTTGGTAGAATCGATGATAGAGTGGATGAAACATATATGCCTTCTCCTAGAGTTTCCTGAAGAAATAGAATGTTAATGGGATGTTGTGCTAGAAGTTCTTTGAGTGCCAATCTCTTGTCGGGGTTGGAAAGTCCTCTGCAGTTGTAAGTGAGGCACATCATAAGTGAACCCCGTTATTGGGCCTTCTTGCTCTAAGGACCCGCATGAGGGTAGATTGTGTGCCAGCTTCGACTTCTAAATTTTCTCTCTTAATTGCCTTTGCCAAATGTGATGGTTGACCTCTGATTTTGGAAGGGATAGTTTCAAACCCCAGGCCAATGCCAAGAGCGTTGAGGGGTTGTGATATAGTAGCGGATCTGAGGTAGTATGAGTGTTTTGAGGAGGAAAAATCAGGGCATAGTGATGAATGGCAAGAAGACAGGTGCACATTTGTGTGAGGTATAGAGGGAGAAATGGATGGAGGGGCTTGGGCAATAGTGCAGCTGAGCAATGGTATACTGATAGCAATCCTATGATCTATAGATGATAAAATAGGAGTACATGTGTAATTTGTAATAGGATGCATAAAGAGATGCGATAAGTCAGGGTAAGGAGGGGTACCCGGTACCGATGCAGAGCGTTGTAGAGATTCTGTGGCCATTGAAGCATGTGTTCTTGCTTGTGTGACAAGCCAAGTGGGAAGTGGTGTCATCGCCGCGAAAGCTGTTTGCTGATCCTGTTCACCCTGTGGCCGCGCCACATCCTGTTTGCAGTTGCATGTGATCGAGTCCGTTTGCACTGCCACCGATATAGTCTTTTTAACAATGGGCTTGGGGAGACCCAACATTGGACATTCCTTATATAGGTTCCCAACCTCATGGCACTTCCGGCATTTGAAAGGAACGCCCTCATAATCCAGAATTTGACTCCACACCATGCATTCGAAAAACATGTTGCAGATGTCGTGCAGTCTATCTCTAGTATCAAGAAAAATGAGTATGCGAGCCACGGCTTTGTTCCCAGTGATAAGGTAGGAATGATCGTGGTCAATATAATGGCCAAAGTCCTCGCCGATATTCCGGAAGGCTGTCTCATTCTAGAACTGGATCGGTAAGCCATGAAGTCGCATCTAGATGGGGCTTGCCCCTGCGTTTTCTTTGTTAGGATCGAAAAGTGGCGTCCAGCGCTTGAGGAGGATAGGATGTAATTCTATATGCCAGAAATGTTTCAGGGCCCAATCCGCCTAGGTCGGCACAGTGAAAGTAAGAGAGAACCAATTGCGCCTGAGAAGAGTAACTTCTCGGAGGTTTTCCATAGTCTCACCCCAAATTTCTCTGGTCCATTGTATGAGGCTAGGGGTAGAGTATTTCTGGCCCCTCACCCTCCCCACAAGCACCCTGGACGCCATATTTGAAATATCCTCTAGACCTCTTTCACTGCAGAAATTTGAGTTGTGGCAGAGTTTATTCTTAGTTGTCTTGTGCTTTTTACCCCCGACCGAGTGCCCCTGCTTTGGAGCTCCTTTAGAGTCCGATGAAGTGTGTTGAATATCCCCAATTGGGGCGTCCACAGGGATGTTTGTAAAAACCCCTGATGCCACTGCCTGTACACATGCTTCAGCCGTGGAGCATTGTCCACAGTCGTGGATAAGTAAGTTGCCCAGATTTTGAGTCGCGTCGGTGATGAAGGTCAGTTCCGCATCCGAAAATGGTGTCGAATAGGGCATATCAGCCACCAGAAGCTGTGGCATGTTGAGTGACAAGAAGCCCCAAATACCACCAGTCGATGGGGAGGGTGACACAAAACTGCAATGCTCCAAGCCGTCACCAATGGGGGTTGAGCAACTAGCCACGGAGGTAGGGTTTGACATATTCGGTGCCGAGATAGTATGGGTGGGAGCCATGTCGACCATCTCATCACTTGCCTCTTGTTCCTGGAGCCCCCAGATGTCCACACCCACCAAGGGATCCTCCGAATAATCTACCTCCTCCTCATAGCCACTCATTCTGAATGAGATAAAGGAGTCGCGAGCAAACTGCAGGTCCGTAGGGTACCTTAGTTGACCAAAATAGATGATGAAGATAAAATAAACCGCAAAAGCCCACACCGAGCTTTGTAATATGGAATCCATCCCACATATGTGAAAACCTCGCAAAACACTGTGCGGATACACGATGAGAGCCCGACTTGTCAGTAATCACAAGGTAACAGCGAGTAATCACATGATATTCACGGGCGCATATGATAAACAATGTCGGGTCGATGCCAAAAGATTGGCCAGAGCATATTGAAAACACCATCCAAGAAAATTGTAGTATGTGCACAGGGAGCAATGCAGGGTCGGCCCCAGGTTCATGTGGCAAATAAACAAACTGTTCCAGCGAAATGTGTTCGAGAAACCCTGTGGAAATCCGCCGCCATCGCTAGGATTTTGAGCTCCACATAAAGTGAAGGTTGTTCTCCAATAGGATTTGAGTTTATTGGAATATCATCGGTATGTATAGGGTTGGTTTGGTTTTGAAAATTTTATCCTTGAAGAAGAGGTGTCTCTTCCTCAGAGAGTTTTTCTTTTTCAGGTTCTTGAATAACAATGGATGGTGACTTTTTTTTTCCAATACTCTACTAGATCTAAGTTGAACATTGTTGAGATCTAATGGAGTTATCATGTAAGTTTGGAAATTTTGTCCTTCCACATTGTAGACAGGTTGCCTATTGTTTGGATTTGGAAATATTTTCTTTTACCTAATGTCCACATATATAACTTTTCAAAATATTCATACAACTAATTTTTTATGCAAATTCCACACATGTTTGTCATCATATAAATAGGTGGTTGTAGATAATTTGTCATTATATAAAAGAGGTGGCTAAAGCCACACGCTATTTGACATTTTTTTCAAGCATGAAAATACTTTTGATTTATATTATGTACTAGAACAAAACTATATGGCAAAAACGTCCATATAAGACATCTTCTGTCCGTAGACAAAGTTTGAAGCAAACCTCTTACAATCATTACACATCATATAATTTGTCATAATTTGTCATCATATAAAAGAGGTAGCTAAAGCCACACGCTATTTGACATTTATCGCAACACTATTTGATAATTTGTCATCATATAAAAGAGGTGGCTAAATCCAACACACTATTTGACATTTATCGCAACATTTCTTTTGGATTACGGGGCATTCAATTATCATAATGAGTCATAGAGACAGAAGAACTCTATTTTCCACATGTTCAAATTTCATATTCTCAAATTTTCAAAACAAAACAAGGTTGAAATATCCTCTAGACCTCTTTCACTGCAGAAATTTGAGTTGTGGCAGAGTTTATTCTTAGTTGTCTTGTGCTTTTTACCCCCGACCGAGTGCCCCTGCTCTGGAGCTCCTTTAGAGTCCGATGAAGTGTGTTGAATATCCCCAGTTGGGGCGTCCACAGGGATGTTTGTAAAAACCCCTGATGCCATTGCCTGTACACCTGCTTCAGCCGTGGAGCATTGTCCACAGTCGTGGATAAGTAAGTTGCCCAGATTTTGAGTCGCGTCGGTGATGAAGGTCAGTTCCACATCCGAAAATGGTGTCGAATAGGGCATATCAGCCACCGGAAGCTGTGGCATGTCGGGTGACAAGAAGCCCCAAATACCACCAGTCGATGGGGAGGGTGACACAAAACTGCAATGCTCCAAGCCATCACTAATGGGGGTCGAGCAACTAGCCACGGAGGTGGGGTTTGACATATTCAGTGCCGAGATAGTATGGGTGGGAGCCATGTCGACCATCTCATCACTTGCCTCTTATTCCTGGAGCCCCCAGATGTCCACACCCACCAAGGGATCCTCCGAATAATCTACCTCCTCCTCATAGCCACTCATTCTGAATGAGATAAAGGAGTCGCGAGCAACCGGAGGTCTGTAGGGTACCTAGTTGACCAAAATAGATGATGAAGATAAAATAAAACCGAAAAAGCCCACACCGAGCTTTGTAATATGAAACTGCGTCCCACATATGTGAAAACCTCGCAAAACACTGTGCGGATACACGATGAGAGCCCGACTTGTCAGTAATCACAAGGTAACAGCGAGTAATCACATGATATTCACGGGCGCATATGATAAACAATGTCGGGTCGATGCCAAAAGATTGGCCAGAGCATATTGAAAACACCATCCAAGAAAATCATAGTATGTGCACAGGGAGCAGTGCAGGGTCGGCCCCAGGTTCATGTGGCAAATAAACAAACTGTTCCAGCGAAATGTGTTCGAGAAACCCTGTGGAAATCCGCCGCCATCGCTAGGGTTTCGAGCTCCACATAAAGTGAAGGTTGTTCTCCAATAGGATTTGAGTTTATTGGAATATCATTGGTATGTATAGGGTTGGTTTGGTTTTGAAAATTTTATCCTTGAAGAAGAGGTGTCTCTTCCTCAGAGAGTTTTTCTTTTTCAGGTTCTTGAATAACAATGGATGGTGACTTTTTTTTTCCAATACTCTACTAGATCTAAGTTGAACATTGTTGAGATCTAATGGAGTTATCATGTAAGTTTGGAAATTTTGTCCTTCCACATTGTAGACAGGTTGTCTATTGTTTGGATTTGGAAGTATTTTCTTTTACCTAATGTCCACATATATAACTTTTCAAAATATTCATACAACTAGTTTTTTATGCAAATTCCACACATGTTTGTCATCATATAAATAGGTGGTTGTAGATAATTTGTCATTATATAAAAGAGGTGGCCAAAGCCACACGCTATTTGACATTTTTTTCAAGCATAAAAATACTTTTGATTTATATTATGTACTAAAACAAAACTATATGGCAAAAACGTCCATATAAGACATCGTAGACAAAGAGTTTGAAGCAAACCTCTTACAATCATTACACATCATATAATTTGTCATAATTTGTCATCATATAAAAGAGGTAGCTAAAGCCACACGCTATTTGAAATTTATCGCAACACTATTTGATAATTTGTCATCATATAAAAGAGGTGGCTAAAGCCAACACGCTATTTGACATTTATCCCAACATTTCTTTTGGATTACGGGGCATTCAATTATCATAATGAGTCATAGAGACAGAAGGACTCTATTTTCCACATGTTCAAATTTCATATTCTCAAATTTTCAATTTTTATTTCGTTTTTTCTTACCATAATGCTGTCAATTTCTTACATAGATAAGTGCATGGTTCTTGCTTCTTAGTACTTTGTGGACCGTGTCCTCAAAGAAAAGTCTACCTTCTAGGACTTACCATAATCATCCACAAAGATAAGTCTATTTATCTAGGGAGTTCCATTAGCACAATAATAAATAATTGCGTACATGTTTTATAATAATAAATTATTATTATTATTAAATTGATTTATATAATATTAAATTATGTAATTCATTTTATATGAATTTATAATAAATCATTATTATTCAATTGATTTATATAATATTAAATTATTAAATTGTGTAACT
This sequence comes from Pinus albicaulis, assembly GCA_034641835.2. Classification (NCBI taxonomy): domain Eukaryota; kingdom Viridiplantae; phylum Streptophyta; class Pinopsida; order Pinales; family Pinaceae; genus Pinus; species Pinus albicaulis. The sequence goes on along the minus strand of CM076582.1, from coordinate 1,344,805,008 downwards.
CATTTCCTATGAACTTTATCTATTTTGATATATATTAACCAAATTAATTTAAATAGTTTTAAATAAAATTTTGTATTTTCAAAAATTTATAATTATAAAAAGTGAAATAGAATGAAATGTTATAAATTAGATCTATTTTAATTTAAGATTTATTAAGTGTCTGAGAGAGATCAAAAATCTTTTCATTATAAAAGAGGTTTGCATCTCAAGAAATTTCAAATCTCTTTTCACTATAAAAGAAGTTTGCTTCTCAAGAGATTTCAAATCTCTTTTCACTTTAAACTAGGTTTGCATCTCAAAATATTTGATCCCTATCCACGCTTGGTAGATTGTAAGTTAAGATAAATCTAATGTGGTTTTATTATTAATTATAATTAATTCATAATTATAACTATAGTTATAATTATAATGATTTATTTTATATATTTTATTTTATTTTATTTTAATCAAATCAAAACATTATAAAACATTACAACATTTTTACATTTGAATGTGTATGTTTCCACAACTATTCATCATATTGGTTGTCAATTTTCTCGAATTCAAGTGTTTATAGATTTTGGCTTTGTCCAAATTTTACAGTAGACTAGACTCACTACGGATCATCAAGGCTAGAAGCAATTAGACTCAACATCTATACATACTGAGCCCACATGTAAATCTTTACAAACATTTACACCACAACAACATCTCCCCCATACTTTTTTTGCTTTTAGATTTAATTTTAAAAATGTTATAAAATAAAATAAAAATAAAAAATTTATAAAATATTTTGATTTTGAAATGAGTTATGATTTTTTGGCAAGTGGTAGTGATAATCCATGGTGCTAGCCCATCTTATTGTAACAAATCCTATTTATAGGTTAATAATATCCATGGTAAAATGGGGGTGAATATTCATAGTTAAGAATCTTGTTATATTGTTAATTATGGTTTTTGGGCATGTGGTATTGATAAACCATGGTATTGGCTCATGGTATTGTAACAAAGTCTATTGAGAAGTTAATAATATCTATGGTAATCTGGGAATGATGGATACAAATCTTGTTTTGTTGTATTAAATTTTTATATGCTTAATAGTTAAATTTAAATTTGGTTACATAATCATGATTTTAATTTATATGGTAAAATACATATTAATTTATCACTAGTATGTTATATGTAAAAGTGTTGACAAAATTACTTTTAATGTTATACAACTTGAGTGGGCCTAATGGTTAAGAACATGTGTTTCCTCCTAAGAGGTCACAGGTTCAAAAACAAATGGGGGTAGAGTATGTATTTCTTCGTATATTTTGCAGTCAAATCGCTACGCGGAGGTGGGTCCCTTGTCCCATAAACAAGGGGGTCTCATAAACCAATTTGGTGTGGTTTGGTCATGACCTTAAAATTGGATAATAATAATAATAATTACTTATTCACATTACATACATCTCTCCTATATAGGTCAGTCCCTTGTCCAATAAACAAGGGGGTGTCTCATAAACCAATTTGGTGTGGTTTGGTCGTGACCTTAAGATTGGATAATAATAATAATAATTACTTATTCATATTACATACATCTCTCCTGTATAGGTCAGTCCCTTGTCCAATAAACAAGGGGGTATCATGGTCCCTTGTCCCATAAACAAGGGGTCTCATAAACCAATTTGGTGTGGTTTGGTCGTGACCTTAAAATTGGATAATAATAATAATAATTACTTATTCACATTACATACATCTCTCCTATATAGGTCAGTACCCTGTCCAATAAACAAGGGGGTATCATACACCAATTTGGTGTGGTTTGGTCGTGAATTGGAGAATAATAATAATAATTACTTATTCACATTACATACATCTCCTCTATATAGGTCAGTCCCATAAACAAGGGGGTCTCATAAACCAATTTGGTGTGGTTTGGTCGTGACCTTAAAATTGGATAATAATAATAATAATTACTTATTCACATTACATACATCTCTCCTATATAGGTCAGTACCCTGTCCAATAAACAAGGGGGTATCATACACCAATTTGGTGTGGTTTGGTCGTGAATTGGAGAATAATAATAATAATTACTTATTCACATTACATACATCTCCTCTATATAGGTCAGTCCCATAAACAAGGGGGTCTCATAAACCAATTTGGTGTGGTTTGGTCGTGACCTTAAAATTGGATAATAATAATAATAATTACTTATTCACATTACATACATCTCTCTTATATAGGTCAGTCCCTTGTCCAATAAACAAGGGGGTATCATACATCAATTTGGTGTGGTTTGGTCATGAATTGGATAATAATAATAATAATTACTTATTCACATTACATACATCTCCCCTATATAGGTTAGTCCCTTGTCCCATAAACAAGGGGGTCTCATACACCAATTTGGTGTCGTTTGGTCGCGACCTTAAAATTGAATAATAATAATAATAATTACATATTAACATTACACACATCTCCCCTATATAGGTTGTACAACATCTCTAGATGCAATTATTTTAGTAAATTTATATATTTTTAAAATTCATATTATGTAATTTAAAAGGTGAATAAATTTGACCATCTAAGGGTATCACATAAAGTATTATCTTACTTTATTGTGTTGAAAGATGCTTTTTTTATGATACAAAGTGAAGGAGGTGTATTTTTTTCTATATTCAATTTGGTGTTGACACATATCACTTATAAAAAATATTATTAATAAATAAATATTTTAAGATGTAGTCTAACTTATAGACAAAATGACATTTTTCATTGTAAATCCAACACCGATTTTTAAAAAATTGAGTTTAAGTCATTCAATATTTAGATTTTGAGTGCTCTAGGGGTTTTTCAGGATATTGAATTCATTTATGCATTCAAAAATGTATAATATATAAAGAAAAATCACATTCTTGCTTGAAATTGTGTCAATTTAGGTGAAAATATTATTTCATCTATAAGTTAGACTACACCATATTTTAATGTTGATCATATTTCACTGACCATTTCTAAGTAAAATAATTTTAAATTAACTTTATATACAAAAATAAATGTATAAAGTATTTGAAAGTGTTTGTTTTTATAGAAATAAGTGTTTTCATTATTAGTATTATTATAAAAGAGATATGCAATGCCTTTAATGTTTAATATAGAGTTGATACATGACATTTAAAAAATGTATTTGTTATGAATGTTCCGTGAATTAAAATATTTTAATATCAACTTAGTAGTAGTTCAATTGAAAAAGTTGTGTTATGAAGTGTTATATAAACTATGATTCAAGGTTTAAATCCCCTCGATTAACTTGTTTGTGGAAGGGGCATACATAGACACCTAGAAGTTATAGTGGCAACAGGGCATATACAGGCAAATAGGGGTTATAGTGGTAGTGGTCAATATCGACCGTATGCCAGACGAGTAAGAAACTGACCTAATTTATGAATGTATATTTCCACAATAGTTAGTCACAATGTAGAAACTATTTCTGGAGAAAACTATGTGATGAAGAGGTGAGGTGAAACATTCTATGTTTTGGGTGAACAATTCACCCATTATCGGGGACAATAAGTAATAAACATAAGTGAAAAGTAGTAGATGTAACCAATAAATAAGGAGGATGTTGGGAGAGAGAAGTTAGGGAAAATTGATAAAATAAATAGAAAAAGAGAACTAAAAAGAAGAAAGAAGAAAGAGGGCTAAGGAATAACAGACAAAAGGTGTTGGAATTAACCAAAATAATTATGAATCTTAATTTGATATTATTATTATATTCAAAGCTCTTAAAGATATTTAAAGGAAAAAATAATAATTATAAATGATAATTTTAATTTAATAATAAATTAATAGTTTATTTTATTTTATGTTATCGCCATTATTATTATAAATATTTTTTAAAGAAATAAATAAATACTATTATAATATGGCATAGTCTAACTTATAGATGAAATAAACTTTTTCACCTGAATATGGCAGAACAATTTCAAGAAAGAATGTGATTTTCTGTTATTTAAAATGCATTTCAGCACCCTAAAAAATCCCCGGGGCACTCAATTTCTATTGATTAAACAACTTAAACTCAAGTTTCTAAAAATATATGTCGGATTTTAGTTAAAATTAACCATAAAAATGTCGTGAAAAATGTCAACTATAAAATATTCCTAATTATGATTGATAACTTATATTAATAATATTAATGTAATAATATTAAGAATATAATATTAATATTAATAATACTAATATAATAAGATTAGGAATGAAATATTAATTACTATTATTAAAGATTTGATATTGATGCTTATTAAATTAAAAGGGAATAATCTTTTGAAAGATCTTTTGGAAGATATCTATGTGATTGGGGTACAGTTTGCCACTCAACAACCAGTTGTACAATTTTTGGATTGGTTAAAATAATTGGAGGCTAGGAAGAAAAAAATATTGGAGATTCAGGAATCCACTTGGAGACAAAAAATAAGGGCTATATGGATCTCGGAAGGGGATCATAATACTAAATTATTTAACCACTATGTAAAGAAACGAAGGAATCACAATGCTATATGGAAAATCATGGGGGTCTATGGAGAAATGGTATACATTGATACTGAGATTCGACGGGAAGCAGTTACTTACTTTCAAAATATATTCAGGGCAAGGAAGAGATTCATATTGAGGATATACTATGGGGGTCAGAGGACTATCCCACTATGTTTGATGCAAAGGAAAATGAGGCATTATAAAAACCTGTCTCAATCAAAGAGCTCCACTCTGTATTAAACTCATTTTATAGAGACAAGTGCCCGAGCCCGGATGGATGGACGGTGGAGATTTTCTTACACATTTTTGATCTTATGAAATTAGACCTGCTGGAGATGGTCGAGGAATCCTAGATTTGTCGCTCCCTTTTGGGTTCAATAAAATCCACCTTTATTTCCCTTGTCTGAAAGGTCTCTTCCCCGTCCTCTTTCTCAAAATTCCGACCGATCTTACTATGCAAAATTACATACAAAATCATTTCTAAGGTCATTGCGAATAAAATAAAGTTTTTCCTTTCAGTACACATTTATGTGGAAAAAATTGGGTTCCTACCGGATTCATCCATCCATGATGTTATTTCAATCACACAAGAATGTGTACATACAATTCAAACCAAGAAACTTGAGGCATTGGTGATGAAGATTGACTTGCAATGGGCATATGACTGTGTAGATTAGTCTTTTCTCCAGATTGTTCTACAGAAGATTGGACTTTCAATTAAAAACATTGAGTGGATCATGGCATGTGTGTCCTATGCGTGAATGGCGATCCTCATAAATGGTTTTCCCATGGAATTATTCTGTGCGGGTTGAGGTTTGAGACAAGGCAACTCGCTTTCGCCACTCCTTTTCATACTTGTCATGGACGAGATTAGTAGAAAGATAAAGTTGGAAAATACAGGTGGAACTTTCAGGGGAATTCATATGAATAGTGACGTTTGTATCACACATATATTTTTTGTTGATTATATATTGACTTTTGGTATGTTGTATGTAACACAATGGGAGGTGTTGTTTCATATTTTCTGTTGTTTTTGTTTGGCTTTTGGGTTGATCCCAAATGGACAAAAGTTTGTTCTTATATATTATTTTGGTAATATGGTTGAGATACAAAACATTGCAGCCACTTTCAAGGTTGATTTCAAACTACTTCAGGATGACTTCGCATATATGGAATATAGGCTAAAGCTAAATAATTACATGATACAAGATTGGTCTTGGTTGTTGCTGAAGTTCCAGAGAAAATTAATTTGTTGGACTCACTAGACTCTCTTCCTAGGTGCTAGATTCACACTTATACAGTCAGTCCTTCAACAAATGGCCAATTATTGGATGCACCTATTTTCTCTTCTAACATGCATATGCACCAAGATTCAATCTATCCTTGCTAATTTTCTTTGGTTAGGACCGGAGGATAAGGGCAAATTCCATCTGATCAAATGGGACTATATTAATAGACCTTGAGATCTTGATGGATGGGGTGTCCTAAAAAATAATTTATTTGGAAAGTATCTCCTTATCAAATCCATGTGGAGAGCCTTGTTCGGTGACGAAATCATGTGTAATATATTTCTTGGAAAATATCTGAAAGGAAGGCTAATTCCATACTGGTTCCGCCAGGGAGAAATCAATATTAGAATTGGCTCATTCATTTGGCGATTTTTTTTGAAATCAAAATTTCTCTTCCTGCAATGTATCAGATGGAAATTTGGGGGTGGTAACCAGATTATTATGGGAAGATATCGTATCATGGGTTTGGAGGTGGATTATAGACTGTTGATGCATTTTATGGAAGCTCTGTAGCAACACAATATTTTATTCTTAGGACATGTGATAAACGGTTGGATTGGAGTACATCTGATTTGGAGGGAGGCAACACAACTAAGATTGTCAGGACCACACACTCCGATATGGAATTATTTTGTAAACAAATTAAGGGGCATAGGAGGAGACACCCTCACTTGGGATGGCAGATTATACAATCACATGGTGGTGGCGGCAGAATGTTATAGACACTTCTCAAATCAAGATTTTGAAAATGATCCATGTACTTGGTTCCAACCAATTTGGAAATCACATGCCCCTTTAAAAATCATCTTGTTATGATGGTTGGTATGGCAGAATGACATACTGACTTGGGACATGTGTAAACGAGGATACAATGAACCAAGATGCTATGTTCTATGTCGTGAGGGTGATACACTGGTAACACAATTGTTCATACATTGTATCGTTGCATTAAATGTTTGTTCTTTAATTCTATAATCGTGTAGGCTAAATTTTGGAGTCTTTCTTTTGATTGAACACTGTTTGAGATGGGGAGTCTCTGGAGTGGGTTCCCAGAACTACATCCGACTGTTTATATTTGGGAAATATGGAAGGCTCGAAACCATTGCATCTTCTGTGCTGTGCGGATCAGAGTTCATAATATTTGTGCAAAATTTCTCTCATGGCTGGCACACATGGCACCTAAGAAACTATGCATCCGATATTTTTCCAGATGATTAACGAACCCACACATTACACTGTCGGCAGGTTTCTTTGATGGCATGACACGGAGGGGAATATGTGGATGTGGAGGATGGTTGTGCATTGATGAGCACACTAGTTACAAATTACATTGGAAGGGAGGGAGTGGTATGAACAATATGGCTGAGATGATTTCCCTCTGGCACTTACTATGGTTTGCTAGAGGAAGGGGATTCAAAATTTAAATATATTTTGGGACTCAAAAATCATCATCGATGGTTTCTATGGTGTTTCTTGCTTCGAGCCTCCTAAAATATGGGGATGGAGGGACTAAATCAAGGCTTTGTTTTGTATTTTTTGGGGTTATACCATATCACATGTCTACATGGAATCAAATAGAGTTGCAGATGAACTCTCCAAGCGCTGAGTCAATGATTAAAAAGGCTATATATTCTACAACTTTATTTTTGAAGGCAATGTGTGGGAAGAAGGCAATATTTCCATTCGATAAGTGGTGGTTCCTTGGTTTTGCTATATATACCTAAACCTAATTTCCTTATTCATGTTTTTGATGATGTATTTGTTTTGTAGGGTTATGCTAGGGAGAAATCAATATTAGAATTGGCTCATGCGTTTGGCGAATTTTTCAGAAATCAAAATTTCTCTTCCTGCAACGCATCAAATTGAAATTTGGGGGTGGTAACCAGTTTATTATGGGAAGATATCATATCATGGGTTTGGAGGTGGATTATAGATTGTTGATGCATTTTATGGAAGCTTTGCAGCAACACAATATTTTATTCTTAGGATAGGTGATAAATGGTTGGATTGGGGTACATCTGATCTCGAGGGAGGAAACACAACTCGGATTATTGGGACCAGACACTTAGATTTGGAATTCTTTTGCTAACAGATTAAGGGGCATATGGATATGTCGAAATCCAGGAGGATACTCCCTCACTTGGGATGGCAGATTACACAATCACATGGTGATGGTGGTAGAATGTTACAGACACTTCTCACATCAATATTTTGAAAATGCTCCAAGTACTTGGTTCCAACTGATTAGGAAATCACATGCCCCTTTAAAAATAATCTTGTTATGATGGTTGGTATGACAGAATGACATACTAACTTGGGACAATTTGTGCAAACGAGGATACAATGGACCATGATGCTACGTCCTATGTCGTGGGGGTGATGAACTGGTAACACATTTGTTCATACATTGTATCATTGCATTGAATGTTTGTTCTTTAATTCTATAATCCTGTAGGTTACATTTCAAAGCCTTTCTTTTGATTGAACACTGTTTGAGATGGGGAGTCTCTAGAGTGGGTTCCCAGAACTACATCCCACTGTTTATATTTTGGGAAATATTGAAGGCTCGAAACCATTGCATCTTTTGTGGTGTGCCAATTAGAGTTCATAATATTTGTGCAAAATTTCTCTCGTGGTTGGCGTACATGGCACCTAAGAAACTATGCATCCGATACTTTTCTAGACAATTAACGAACCCACACATTACACTCTTGGCATGTTTCTTTGATGGCGTGACACGGAGGGGAATATGTGGGTGTGGGGGATGGATGTGCACTGATGAGCACACTCGTTACAAATTACATTAGAAGGGAGGGAGTGGTACGAACAACATGGCCAAGATGATTTCCCTCTGGGGCTTACTATAGTTTGCTAGAGGAAGGGGGATTCAAAATTTAAATATATTTGGGGACTCAAAAACCATCATTTATGGTTTCTATGGTGTTTCTTGCTTCGACCCTCCTAAACTATGGGGATGGAGGGACTGAATCAAGGCTTTGTTTTGTATTTTTTGGGGTTATACCATATCACATGTCTACATGGAATCAAATACAGTTGCAGATGAACTCGGGGAGTCAACGATTCAAAAGGCTATATCTTCTACAACTCTCTTTTTGAAGGCAATGTGCGGGAAGAAGGCAGTATTTCCATCCGATAGATGGTGGTTCCTTGGTTTTGCTATATATATCTAAACCTGATTTCCTTATTCATGTTTTTGATGATGTATTTGTTTATTTAGTTTCAAACCAACATGCTTATGTTTGGAAGCACATATGTTTCAATTTTTGGCACTTCTTTTAGAATTGTTCTCCTTTGGACTGAAGATGTCTCTCAAAGCTAATGATATAGTTTCGACATATGTCATGTAAAATGTAACTGGTTTTCGTCTTTAATAAAAAACCACTTATTTTTTTCCTTTCGAAAAAACTAAATAAATTATTATTAATAATAATAGTAATAGTAATTGTTATTAATATCAATAATCCTAAATATTATTATAATGTGTAAATTTATTTTCGGATTCATTGCAATGCTATTTGTTTTATCCATGTTTCGAACCATCATATGTGTTTCATCATCAAATATTATAATATAAAATATTGTTATTCATAATTATTATTAATAACTAAGATTAATAATATTAATGTAATAATATTAAAAATGTAACATTAATCACTATTGTTGAAGTTTAGATATGATAATTAATAAATTAATAAGGAAAACTACACTATTAATTAATATTGTTATTATCCATAATAAAAAGTATTATTAATGTGTTAATAATGAAATTACTCAATTAACTTATTATTTTAGAATTTTCGTATTTTGTTTTTGTTTTATTGTGATAAGAAAACTATTATTATTATTGAATCAGAAAAGTCCTAAAAATGAATAATAACAAAAGTATAACGTTATAATAAATTATAAAATTTATATGGATCATAATATAATATTATTGTTTCAATTACATGGAAAAAAAATATTATGATCAATAAAAATATTATAATTTATTATAATGTTATACTTTTGTTATTATTCATTTTTACCATTTATTTGATTTAATAATAATAATAGTTTTTTAGCATGAATATTTCCACATCGATAACTTGGTGAGGTTGAATATTTCTGGTAAACTTTGTATTATCATTGATATGTTTAGTTATAATCAAAGTAAATAAATAAATCATTATGAAAATTCTAAAATAATAAGCCAAGTGAGTAATTTCATTATTAACACTATTCCCTTTGATTATTGATATTAATACTATTTTTATTGCTGAAAATAACAATATTAATTGATATTGTAGTATTCTTTTTCATTTATTAATTATTATATTTAATATTTAATATTAGTGATTAATGTTACATTTTTAATATTTTTACATTAATATTAGTTATTAAAAATAATTATGAATAACAATATTTGATATTACAATAGTATTTAAGATTATTAATATCAATAATAATTTTTTTAAGGGTTTGACTTTTATTACTTTAGAGAAATCTTATATAAGAATTGAATTTATGTTATTGGTCTTTCTGAAGGAATACCGAATCAATAACACATATATAATACCTTGGTTTTTTTGAAATTGGCAACAAGAAGAGGCTTCTAATTTAATTTTTCATTAATTAAATTAGATGGAAATTGTAATTCCATTTCACATGATAGCTTGTACGAGTTAACTGAGTTGGGTTAGTTAGCTCAGTCAATTCGAGTTGGGGATCAAGCTGGAGGCATGTAGAGTTCACTCTAAGTTTTAGGGGGTCCAGTTACAGTTTATTTGAGTTGTAATTGTTTAAATTAATTATTTGAGTTAAAATCAGTTTAACTAGTTCTAACTGATGGAGGAGCTAGTGAGAGATCCAATGAATTAAATCTGATTTAATTCAGATGAAGTGATCCATCAGATAACTGATAATTCACTATAAATAGTTGTTTCAAGTCATACTTGAGGAATGCCCAGTTGAGAATGGCGCTGAAGGGAAGTATACTATCAGTTGTATAATTAGAAAATTTGTATAGGTCATGCATGAGGTCAAAAGGATGCCTAAGATGTATTGTGCAATCAATTATTGGGAATTTCCTAATTAATAGGGCTTTAATTACCCTAGGGATTGCACAAGAAAGGCTGAGCATCCAGAGGCAAGAAGTTAGTTAAGTATTAGACCAAACTTGCTTGGATCAGAGTGAGACAATCAAAGATAGTGAAGAGAGATCTCAAGGCTGAGAGATGCATTTTATTGTTTCATATTCTTTACTTAATGCAATATGCAGTTAGCGGGGTTTTTAGCTGAGGCTTTCCCCAGACAAATCTTTGTGTTGTACGATTGAAATTCTTTCTCTTTCTTGTTCATGTGATTGTGCGATAGTAATTGGTTTCCACAATTTGTCGAATATATTCAAGTATTTTGTTTTAGCATATTACAAGATCAGTTGAATCTATGTGGATTTTCGAGAAGGAATCATTATAGAAGAGAAGAACATGAGTTTGTTTTGAATATGTGAATCGAATTTGCATAAATTATTCTTCGGGACCAGCAATAGATTAGTATGCATTTCTATGGATTGAGACTCGAATATGTCCTTGAGGGTAGTTTGAATTACATAGCTTGGCAGGACATGATGGAGGTAGTGTTGGAGGATAACGGGTTGAAGGAATTCATAGACAGTGATATTCTTAGGCCCACAAAAACAGATGCTCAAAATCTTGATGCATATTAGATGAATGTAGCAAAGGTGAGAAGGATTATGTTAGAAGGAGTTTGCGATCATATCATCTTGAATATAAATGGAAAGGAAAATCCATATGCCATGTGGAATGCCTTAACATATTTGTTTCAGAATAGCAGCAACCACACGAAGCTGGCGCGAAAGAACAAGCTCAGAAAAATCAAGATGGAGAAGGGAAACACGATACCAAAACACTTGAGGAAGTTCACTCAATGTCGAGATGAGCTTGGAAGTGTTGGTGTGACAGTTGTTGAGGATGATCTACTGAGACTAGCACTTCTAGGACCTCCTAAAAGCTGGCACAACTACCAGGATTTGGTGAATGGGAGGGAGAATATACCAGAGTGGGAGCGATTGTGGTTCGACTTGGTACAAGAATAGATTCAGTAGAATACCAGAGATGGATCCTCGTCAAATAATGATGATGAAGAAAATTTTGCCTGGGATGGAAAGGTGAAGAAAGGGAAAGGGAAGGTGTCCCATTCCAAATCATATTTTGGTTAGCCAGGAAAGAAGAAATACTGATCGAAGATAAAAAAAATCATTGTCATGAGCTTGGACACTATGCTCCAAATTGTCCACACAAGAAGATTGAAAATAAGCCCGAAGGAGTAGCATTAGGTGAAGCACTTTATTCCCAGTTCGAGTTGGATTTCACTCTCATCACAGGCATGGTGTCATCAGTGATGGGTTTTGTGTGGTGCTTGGATAGTGGATCTTCATTCCATATGACTGAAAACAAAGAATTATTCAGTAAGTTGGACGAGAAGGATATCAAGATGCACATTGAGATGGGAGATGATGAGAGGTATAGCACGATCGACATAGGTACAGTTACCTTTCAGAGGGAGTCTGGTAGTCCTCTCACATTAAAATATGTCATGTATGTTCCCGGTTTAAAGAAGAATTTAGTTTCAGTTTCTATGTTGGAAGACAGTGGTTATGATGTGATATTTAGCAAAGGAAAGGCGTTTCTTCATCACAAAGCCACTATAAAGGTGAATAATATTTGGGTTCGGGTAAATAACCTCTACAAATTGGATGTATAAAACTGTGCTACCTTGAGCACAAAAGAAGATAAGGTGTAGAGCTGAGACATCTGTGAGTTATGGCATAAAATATTGGGCCATATACACCATGGTGCTTTGAAGATCATGTAACAGATTTCTACAAGACTTCCCAACGGTGCACTTGAGTAGTGAGATACATCCAAAGGGTGCACATTGGGGAAGTATACCAAAGCCACATTTCATGATAAGGAAAGCTGAGAAAAGGTGATCCTTGAAAGAGTTCACTCAGATATGTGTAGACCATTCTCTACAGCCTCGACATCAAAACACAGGTATTATGTGATTTTTGTAGATGTTTTTTCACACAAGTGTTGGATATTATTCATGCGGAAGAACAATTAGACGTTCTCAAAGTTTTTTGAGTTCAAAGCATGTGTCTAGAAAGATACAGGTGAAGGTTCTCAGGAGTGAATGGTGGATAATATGTCTCGAACAATTTCAAGGACTTATGTGCTTCAGAAGGAATTTGACGGGAATTGATCGCACCTCATAATCCACATCAGAATGGGTTACAGAAAGGAATAACTGAACTATTGTGGGAGAAAAATGAGTGATGTTGCATGATCAAGGCCTACTAATACATCTATTGGCTGAAGCATACAACACAACAGTATTTGTGCAGAAAAAAATTCATCGTATTCTTGGGATGAGTACACTAGAGGAGGATTTTTCAAGTAAGAAACCAGATGTGGTGCATTTTAATTTTATTGGTTCATTAGTTTTTTTCCATGTAACCAAATATGCCACAAAGAAGCTAGATCAAACAACTGAGTTGGGAATATTAGTGGGGTAGACCGATACACCTCACAACTATCAGGTGTAATTTCCACCACATAGGATGATAGTGGTTAGAAGAGATGTGAAATTAATTGAAGAGAAGGCCATGCAAATTTCCCTTGAGAGGGAGCTTCAGTTACATGCAGTTGAGGAGATATTAGCTCCAAAATAAGAACCCCAACAATGGAGCATCCACAAGTAGAGGAACATAGAGTGGAAGCACCCACTCATGTAGATACATCCCGAGAGGGAAGGAAGTGCACCAGAGAGGCTGAAAGGTTGGTGCTTGATTCTAGAGAGAATGTGGGAGCACCCACATCACAACGCAGGCATAGAAGGTCCCTAGAGCAATACCCATGCTACATGGCTCTTATGAACGAGAATGTAGAGATAGAGCCATACTCTTTCGGGGAAGCAGTGCAACAACCAGTTTGGGTTGATGCCATGGTTGAGGAGTATGAATCCATTATCAAAAATAGTGCATGGGAAGTTGTCCTAAGACCAGAGGGGAAGTCAGTTGTAGGATCTAGGTGGATCTACAAGGTGAAGCAAGTAGTAGATGGGAGTGTGGAGAATCACAAGGCCAAATTTGTGGCTAGAGGGTCCTCTCAGGTGGAGGGGATTGATTACGATGATACCTTTGCACCAGTCACAAGGTACTCATCAATCAGATCCATTATTACACTGACAACATAGATGGAATGGTAGATACATCAGATAAATGTAAAGACAACCTTACTCAACAGAGTGATTGAGTAAGAGGTGTACATTGAGTAGCCAAAAGGTTTTGAGACCTTCGACAGAGAGTCACATGTGTGCAGCCTCAAGAGAGCGATGTATGGATTGAAACAATAACCTCATGCTTGGTACACTAGGATCGACAACTACTTCATCGGGTTGGGCTTCACCAAGTGTGAAGAAAATGCGAACCTTTACCATATTGTGGTAGAAGGTAAACTTTTGATCATTGTAATTTATGTCAATGATTTGATATTGACAACTGATGAGCATCTCATCAAGTGTTGCAAAGAGGATATTGCAAGAGAATTTGACATGAAGGATATGGGGCTCTTGCATTATTTCCCAGGATTGGAAATTTGGAAAAGATATGGGGAGCTATTTGTGTCTCAGGGCAAGTATGCTAACGAGATTATGAAGAAGTTCCACATGGATAGAAATAAGCCCATGGAGACTCCTCTAGCAGAGAACTGGAAGAAGGAGGATGCTACTTCAGTAGAAGTAGTATATTCTATCATCTATATGAATCTTGTGGGTTCACTCATGTATTTGGTGAACACACAACCAAACAAATTCTATGCGGTTAACCATCTTAGTCAAGCTATGGTTAAGCCTACCAAGCTCTTTTGGAATGAAAACAAGAATGTGTTGACATACATCAGAGGCACTACAAACTTTGGGATATGGTACATATGGACAAAGGGAGTGAAGATTCAAGGCTTCAAAAATGCAGATTGGGTAGGGATTCCATCCGACAGGAAGAGCACATGAGGAGGCATCTTCAACATTTGGTCAGTAGCAGTTTTCTGGTACAACAAGAAGTAGAGATTAGTTGCACTCAACTTAGCGTAGCAAAAGTACATGGATGCTAGTCAAGTGACATGTGAGGCCATTTTGATGAGGAACATGCTTGTTGGTTTGTTTGGTCGACACATGGATCTGACAATGATCTATTGTGATAACTAGTTTTGCATCAAACTCTCGGTTAATCCAGTTTTTCATGATAGGTCAAAGAATATTGATATCTGGTATCACCATCTCAGAGATTGTGTACAGAGGAGGATTATGTCATTAGAGAACATTCCAATGGACGAGCAGGATGCAAACATATTGACGAAGGCATCATTGGGGTAGCAGAAAATCCCTTTCTTGTTTAAAGGGAGTGTCACAAATTGTCAATAAGAAGAGGTTTATAATTTAATTTTCCCTTAATTAAATTAGAAGGAAATTATAATTCCACATCACATGACAACTTGTACGAGTTAACTGAGTTGGGAAGACTTAGTTAGCTCAGTCAATTCGAGTTTGGGGTCAAACTGGAGGCATGTAGAGTTCACTCTAAGTTTTAGGGGGTCTAGTTGTAGTTTATTTTGAGTTGTAATAGTTTAACTTAATTATTTGAGTTAAAATCAATTTAACTAATTCTAACTGATGGAGGAGCTAGTGAGAGGTCCAATGAATTAAATCTGATTTTATTCACATGTAGTGATCAATTAGATAAATGATCATTCACTATAAATAGTAGTTGCATGTCAATTATGAGGAAGACCCATTTGAGATTGGAGTTAAAGGGAAGTATACTATCAGTTGTATAATTAGAAAATTGTATAGGTCATGTATGAGTTCAGCAGGATTCCTTGGATGTATTTCACAATCAATTATTGGGAATCTCATAATTAATAGGGGCTCAATTTCCCTAGGGATTGCGCAAGCAAGGTTGAGCATCCAGAGGCAAGGAATTGGTTAATTTCTGGACCAAACATGCTTGGATTAGAGTGAGGCAGTCAAATATAGTGAAGAGATATCTCAAGCATGAGAGAAGCATTGTATCGTTTCATATTCTTGAATTGATGCAATATACAGATAGTAGGGTTTTTAACTGAGGCTTTCCCCAGATATATCTTTGTGTTGTGAGATTGAAATTATTTCTCTTTCTTGTTCATGTGATTGTGTGTGATTGTGTGATCGTAATTTGTTTCCACAATTTTTCGAATAGATTCAAGTACTTTGTTTTAACATATTACAAGATCAGTTGAATATATGTGGATTTTCTACACGTGTTACATTTTCTAGTTATGAGAAGTGCATCTAGAAATATACAAAACTAAAGAGACTATGATAACTATAATTCTATCTATAGGAGTACAATCTTGGTATTAAACAAAAATGAGGAAAATTTGTATGATAATTTTCATCCCATAGTGACATTCAAAATTTGAGAGAGATAAAGGGTACTAAACATGCGGGTAGGGGATGGACTCAACCCATGAGGCCCAATAGTACTAAGTATATGGTGCCGATGACATGGAGACCGAGCAAAAACCCTGATTGATGTGGAGATTTTTTTTTTGCCTGAACTAAAACCTGAACTTAAACCCTATTTGAATTGGTGCCTAGTCTATTGCAGACGCCTCACTATGCAACATTGAAATGAGCCATAACCAATTAATGCTATGTCAAACTGCCATAGTGCTGTGGTTTCATAATCGACCAAATACCCTTTTTGTGGAGTATTAATTATGTCCAAATGAGACCCTCTGAGCCCGATTAAGACTACCACATGATATATTGACAACCCAGGTGAAAGACCAAGCACAATTGTGGCTAATTAAGGCAAAGTGAGGCCAATTGATGCTTCTGAGAGATATTCTTCCACCCTGAATTCAGATTAGTGAAGAAGCCTCTATTGCGTGGTTGAAATACATTGAATACTAGACATTGATCCATGGTGGCCATGATGGCATTGATTCCTTGACTATCTTGATCTTTTACGAGTCTTTGTAGGGAATTCGAGCAACTAGAGAGTTCAATTGGATTTCCCATGTGTTATTGTTGAATGTGAGATTTTTTTGAACCAATGTGGTCATTAGGTACTAGGAAGACATTGACCCAAGTCATTGTATCCAGAGATGCACAGGTCCCTAGGAAAGTTTGCACACTGAAATTACACATGATCACTTGTGGGTGAAATAGAACCAGAGAATTATATACGTCGGTTAGTTTGATCCCTAGAGGAACTAGGAGAATTCTGTAGGGATGAGTGGTCAAGGTGGATATTGGTGGAAACCCACATATTCCACTTGGACCCCCAACATTGTTTTTTTCAATTTCCTTAATTGTAGCATAGTTTACTATTTTTGGTAGTTTTTTGGGTTGTGAACTTCTGGGGTCGTTTGAAGCCCTAAACGACGTGTTTTTGGAAAATGGGAAAACACATTATTTCCAATAGAGATTTGTAGTCGAAATTTGTATTCCTCAAATATGTATTTCTAACGAGGTATTGTATGTGTCAAATGGAGATCGAATGTCAAAGTTACGACCCTGGGAAGTTGGTGTACCAAGTAACCCCAGTGGGGCACACAAACTTTTGGCGCTTCATCTCCTAGGGTTAGGTTTTTGGATTTTTGTGGTTTTCCCTTGTTTATCAATAATAAAAAGGCATATGAGCCTCATTGTAAGATAGTTTAAAGGAATGTATCCTCCACATCTCTTCTCAAAGATAAGCTACCATTGCCCGATCTAGTTTATTTCCATTCTGCATGTAAACAATTTAGGTATTTTGTTATCAATAAATTGAAATCCAATTTTCATTGTAGCTTTGTGTTTATGTTTAAATTTATATTTCATTTTGTTCCTACATGAATCAAGATCAGTGGTATCAGAGTGATATTCTCTTTTATTTTTTCTGTGCATGTCCCCAACGAGGTCAGGGTATAAGGAGTTAGGGCTCGAACTAGTTGAACCTTTACAAGACTGGACCCGTTGATCCCGATGACCTCCCATGTCAGAATAAAATAAAGATGAGGGAGTAGGAAATCCTTTCAAAATATTTCTTAAAGAAGCCCTTGAACGAAAAGTGAACGCAATGATGGAAAAATTTTCCTAGATCCTTCGGCGGATGCCCACATGGGACACATCTTCATCCAATAGCCACCCTAGAGGTGCCACTCCCTTTAAGGTATAAGTCAAATTTTACATTCCTATATTTGAAGGCTAGATAGGTGCAGATGCTATAGAAAACTACTGTGAGTAGAGGGTCGAGAGCGAACCCTCCCTGTTTTTAGTTGCACCCAATTGAATTATTTTTGAGACGCCATCAAGGAAAAATATTACCTTGTCCAAATCTACAAATATAAGTAGATAAAGTGGACCACACTGCGGCAGGGAAGGGACCAAGAGGTGCTAGATTTCACAAATATTTTTCATACCCTTCGCACAAAGTTGGGTATCAATGATTCTAAACGACATCTGGAACTCAAGTACCATGAATTTCTATAGAAATACATCTAGGATGAGATAGAGTTCCCAGACATCTCCTCACGTGGTGTCGCCTACTGATATTTTGTCAAGATCGAGCAGAAATTTAAACAAAAGAAGCGAGACTTTAGATTTGTGAATCCAAAGCAAGGGAAAGGTTCCCCCAAACCACAAAAAAGGACAAAGCTAAGGCAGGGTGTCCGAGGACAACCCGCTGAATCCGAAAGCAAAGAAAAACACCATGAAGATAAATAAGGACACATGAAAGTGGTGTTAGTTCCATAAGAGATCCACTCACAACACAAGTGGGTGTCGAGCTAAGTAGTCACTGGTGGCTGAGCTAAAGGCTTCAGAGTTTGATGCATGTTTCAACTTTGACCAAAACCCGACAAGGGGAATGACAAAGGGAAGTATATTATTTATGCGGAGCACAACGCCACCGTTTTCACCACCAATATTCAGCAGCTTGAGCCCGAATATCTAGAGGAAGGGTAACATCTCTTCCACTGATAGATGTGGGTGAAGGGGTCTCCATTGCAGTTCATTGTCATCAGCGAGAGCCAAAATAACCTCATCTCAACAGAGGTCATTAACTAGCTAGGCCTACCAACCACACCACATCCACAACCATACACCATCGGGTGGCCTCACCATCTTCGCGTGAGTCAGTAATCTCATCTTCCCTACAACATCAAACCATTCATGGATAAGTTATTGTGTGGCGTTGCTCATATTGAATTTAATTTTGTATTATTAGGCCAACCATACTTGTGGAAGCATCATTATGTGTATGAGTCAAGGCCTCACACTGTTATTATTACTTTGTGCAGTAAGTTATATATAATACTAGAGGTTTCCCCACCTATCGCCATCTCTTTGATCTCTACTAACCAATATAGTAAGCTCATCTCCCATACTGGAAAATTTGTTTTATTTTTTATTCATTCTCAAAGTAAGTGGAATATCGTGGCCACATCCATGGCCCTTGCAAAGGGTTTCACCACATAAAAAATGTAGATAGATAATGTTGTGGAAGAATATAAGGACATCTTCTCCTCGCCCACAGGGGTACCTTTGCACTTTTAGGTCAAGCATTCGATTGACTTGAATCCCAGAGAACCTATACTAAATGGGTTGATTTACCACCACACTATTATGGAAAATGAAGAAATCAAGTGGAAGATCCAGGAGTTACTGCAAAAAGGGCACATTGGACTAAGTTCCTCTACATGTGGGAGCCCGATTGTACTTGTAAGGAAAAAGGATGGGACCTAGAGACTCTGCATTAATTATCAGGAACTAAATCAAATCATTTTCAGGAACATGTATCCAATCCCATGGATTGATGACCTTCTTGACCATCTCAAAGGGGCCAATTATTTCAGCTAAATCGATTTAAAGTTTGGTTTTCACCAGGTTCCAATGAAACCCACAGATGTATAGAAGGTCGCCTTCAAATCCATGGAGGGAATTTTTGAGTGGTTGGTCATTCCTTTCGGGTTGAAAAATGACCTTCCAAATTTTATAAGGCTTATGAATGACATCTTGAGGCCCTTTACCAACTCATTCATGGTTGTATAGCTGGACGAAATCCTGATCTTCAACAAGTGTTGGGAAAAGCACTTATAACACATTTGACATGTACTTCAAACCTTGCAGAAATACAAACTAAGTGCCAAATTAGATAAATGCACCTTTGGCATGAGACAAGTCCAATATATGGGTTACATCATTGATGATAAAGGAGTGCATGTGGATCCAACTAAGATCCAATTCATTCGGGACTGGCTATCCCCGATGAATCTAGCAGAGCTTCATATCTTTTTAGTCCTTGCCAATTTTTATCAGAGGTTTGTGTTGGGTTTCTCTCATATTACTTGGAATTTGAATCAAGTTACCAAGGGCAGATTTAAAGCAAAGTTTTTCTAGTACGAGTCCTAATACAAATCGTTTATTGAGTTGAAGCACCACCTCTACTCTACATAAATACTCACATTGCACAACCTGCAACAATCATTTGAAATTGAGACATATGTCTCTGACTATGCTATTGGTGCAATATTCACCCAACAATGACATTTGGTGGCCTTTCATATTGAGGCACTTTCTGACATGATATGGAAATCTGTTCCATCATGTAGGCTTGTCGAAAATGGAAAAATTACATTCTAGGGAAGGATATGGTCATCCAAAAATATCACTGATCCTTACAGTTTATATAGACCCAAGGGAAGTTGCAGAAAAATTTCCATTAGAAGTGGTCCACATATCTCTAAAAATTCCATTTGAATATAAAATACAAGAAGGGAAACACCAATCATGTTGCATATTGCCTCAGTCGGCCATCAGATGCAACACTTAACATTGTTCTCAACTCTTGTGGTGACGAGACCTTCAGATGGCCGCAACTATATAAAAATCATCCAAATTTCACCACCACATACTAGATGCTAGTGGATGTCAAGCAAGTTCCAGACTTCCACCTCCAGGATGCATTATTATGTTACACGGGTCACCTTTATGTCCCTTCAATCTAGCTTTCCAAGTTGATTTGGGAGGCACACTACAGTTGGGTTGCCTGACACTTTGGTGTGGAGAAAACTATGGTTGTACTACATAAGTATTTTTATTGGACAAATCTCTGATAGGATGTTGGAAAATACATCATATACTGAACTACCTATGCCATCACCAAGAAAAAGATTAAGAAGAAAGGCTTGTATACTACTCTACTTTCTCCTAACTGGCCATGGGAATCCATCTCCATGGACTATATGTCTGGCCTTCCTTCGACCAAGCATGGAAATGACTATGTATTTGTGGTCGTCGACAGATTTTATAATATGGACATATTGACTGCTTGTAAGAAGATTGTCACAACATAGGCCACTTCCAAACTCTTATTTGAATGAGTGTGGGTACATTTTTGGATCTCAAAAACCATTATATCAGATCAGGATAGAAGGTTACTAAGTACATTTTGGTCGATCCTTTGTTTATTGTTGGACACCAAGATCACCAAGTTGACTGCATTTCCCCCCAGACTGATGTCCAGACAAAATTCGTCAATAGGATGATTGTGCAAATACTACGCATTTACAATCTAAGCATTTGCGGACATGGGATGAGAGTCTTTCATATGTGAAGAAAAAATATAAAAAATATTTCCATATCTCAACTGACTATAACCCCTTTGAAGTGGGCTTGATATTTCAACCATTATGTCCCCTTGATGTTGCATTTCCTTTTGCAACTACATGAGAAGGATCTTCCCATGTTTAGTCTGAAGCTGATAAAGCCACCAAGTTAATAGAGTGCATTCAACACATCTTCCAACAGGTTCATGAAATCTTGGATAAGGCCAATGCCAAATACAAATAACAACATGATTAACATTGAGTGCCCCATCAATTTCAAGTGGGTGACAAAGTTTGGTTACATCTACAGAAAGAGCGCATCAATGGATCCCATCGCAAGCTTTGACCACTATGATATGGGCATTTCATCATCACCAAGGATATGGGAGAGTACACTTTCGAGCTCAATATCCCTACATTCCTTGGCTTGCACCCTGTATTTAATGTGAACCACCTTCGGCCATACTTTCCACCATTTTTGGACACATCAAGCATTGTTGAGCAGTTGACAACAACATAGCTCAACTTGGATTGCATTGAATAAGCCACAAATGATCAGATCATTGACACACAAACCAATAACACTTTTAAACAAAGGATCCAACTATTTCGAGTTTTCAAAGTTAGTCAAATCTTACACCAAGGCAAGTGACTCACTAGGGACCAAGTTCAACAGAAATTTCCCCATCTCATTAAGGCACTCAACGCAATGGGGACCAATTCTTTTTAAGGAGGGAGGACTGATCTAGGTGCATATTGGTGGCTACCCACCTATTCCACTTGGACACCCATATAGAAAATACACATAGATTCAAACTGATAATTGTAATATGCTAAAAAAATATAATTGGATCTACTCTACCAATTGATGAAACAAATTACGATTGTGAAATAAAAAAACACGAAAGAGAAATAATTACAATCACACAGTACACAGATTTCTTGGGGAAAGCCTCGGCTAAAAACCTCGTTATATTTATATTGCATAATTCAAAAAATATGATAATATTACAATTCTTTTCTCCAACTAGAGAAACCTCTACACAATCTCTATATGTCTCACTCCTTCCTAGACAAGCCTTGGTCAATACTTAGCCAATTTTCTGCACTCCAGGATCCTTATTTCCTATTAATTAGGGAAATTACCAATATGAATTTCAAAATAAATCTAGGGTCTTCCTCTGACTGCATGCACCACCTATACAATTTGGATGATTATACAACTGATAATACATTGCCCTTGAACTCCAATCTCAACTGGGTCTTTCTCAGAACTTACATGCATGAGTTATTTATGAGTGAATTATAAATTATTTGATTGATCACTAGATGTGGTTCAATTCCAAGTTCCACTCTTTGACCTATCACTAGGGTTCCTCCATTAGTTAGAACTATTTAAACTGGTTTTAACTCAAATAAACTAGGTTAATTATTTACAACTCAAAATAAACTCAACTAGGTCCCCTGTAATGTAGTATACACTCCACATGACTCAAGGTAGACCCTCAACTTGAATTAACTAAACCAAATAAGTCATTCTAACTTATTTAACTCGTACAAGTTGTCTTGTGATGTGGAATTACAATTTTATTCTAATTTAATTCAAGGGAAAATTAAATTAGAATCTTTCTTGGTGTCATTTTCAACACTCCCTCTCAGAAAGAAAGGGATTATCAGATACCTCGATCCTGCCTCTATGGAACTTGAACGTGCATCTTGAAAATGCGTTCATCAATATGTACACATCTTGTTCATTTGTAGGAATGTACTCTAGAATCATGATCTGACTCTACACACAATCTCTGAGATGGTGGTACCAAACTGAGTGGTGCCTTTGGTTTCCTTCCAATAGGTCTTGGTTGGCTTAACCATTTCTTGACTAAGCTATTTAACTGCATAACTGATCTAAAAATGGAAGGTACTTGAAAAAGGTGCAAGGTATCCATTTTAAATTATGTAAATGAGTGCAAAAATACTCTAAGGTTAAATCTGAAAATGCGAGAAATTCATATTTCAAATACAGAGATAGACTGTAGGGGCATTTACCGAATATTTCACCTTTCAAAGAAATGATGAATCCAGAGGCTACCTGGCCCTCTTACAGACTCTGCCTAAATAAATAATAGAAGTAAACACTCAGATTTAATTAAAATGATCTTGCTTTAAACTTGACGTTATGCGGAAATTTAGCTTGCAAATGGTGTATGTCTTTTCACTGTTTATGTATATTAAGTGTAATTGTTTTTGCTGAAAATTAACATGGGTATCAGCAACAATATTCAGCAATATAATATCAAAACACAACAACAATATAATATAGGAGTTCACCCCAACTCTTGGGCTACATCTCCTGGATCAAGCCTCCCAAAATGGGCTTGTCCTCTTGTATTAAAAGCTTTCAAATGCAATACAAGATTATAAGTGTCTCAATAGACAAATATGAATATATAAACTGATTCAGAAATCAGGAAAAATCTAATAATTCCTTTTCAAATTCACTAAATAGTGAAAGATTACCATAAACAATGATTTCTTCATCAATGTCTTGCTGGTTCTTTGAACTTCTCTGCAAATTTTTGGGCTGTAGAAGTCCTAAAATTCCTTTTAAAACACTTCCAATGGCTTCATAAGGTCAAAATTATCTGAAATAGAGCTTTGTTTCACCTCAAACTAATAACCACAACTCAAAACATCTCAAACCCCAAAATGGCCATGGTGGCCCTGAAAAATATCCTAAAGGTTTTCGGCCTCTGAAAGTCTTCAAAAAGAGCTAAGACCTATTCCAATGGCTCTGTAATGTAGGAAATAGTCAAAAATGAGTTTTGGTTCACCAAAAAAGGTTAACCACAGCTCAACCAAACTCAAAACCCAAAATGGCCCTAGTGGCTCAAAAAGCTTCTCCGAAGCTAAACAGGCTGAAAATGAGCTCCAATGGCTCTAAAACCTACGTCATTCAGTCCAAAATGCTGAGAAAATATGAAATAAAAAAAAATTTCATTCCAAAAGGTTGATTAATGAGAAAGTTATGACCAAAACAACTTTGCCCCAATTTCCTCCACTAAATGTGGGGCAACTGCCAGTTAACTCCACTAAAAGTGGAAGTCCACCTAAATTTGGGAGCACCTCTAGAATCTCCGCCATATTAAACTCCACTTAATTGAAGCTTAATTAAATATTAAACTTGAGATTAGGCTCCTTAAGCGCTCTTAATCATTAAGCTCCCACACTGGTCATATGATGAGGTTCCATGGGAGAAGGGCTGGCCCCTCCGTGCTCCGCTGGACCCACTCCACTAAAAGTGCAATAACGTCTTCATACGGTGTCCGTTTTTCGAACCGTTTACGGTGCCTGAATCAGGAAGACGAGACCTATGAAACCATCTTGGTTTCAACCAATTTTGAAGATTTTCAATTTTGAGCCTTTTTTTTTTTTCCATGGCTTGGACTTGAGCTCCTGATCAATAACACATGTCCAGTCACGTGTTCACCAACTACATCATTGAACCCACAAGCTTCCTATAAATGGTAGCTTCTACCACTTTTCCTGAAGTAGCATCTTCCTTCCTCCAATTCCCTGCTAGAGGAGTCTCCATGGGTTTATTTCTCTCCATGTGAAACTTCTTCAATATATCGTTGGCATACTTTCCTTGAGAGACAAACAATTCCCCATCTGTTTGCCAATTTTCCAAACCAAGTAAATAATGCAAGAGCCTCATGTATTTCATCTCAAATTCTCTTTCTAAATCTTCTTTGTAAGAATTTATTAGCTTCTAATCACCTGTTAGAATTAAATCATCCACATATCAAATATAATCAATAATTTACCTTCAAAAACAATATGGTAAAGGTTTGCGTCTGCTTCACTTTTGGTGAATCCCAACCCAGTGAAATGGTTATCGATCTTGGTGTACCAAGCACAGGGTGCTTATTTCAGTGCATGCAACACTCTCTTGAGTCTGCACACATGTGACTCTCTGTCGAAGGTCTCAAATCCTTCTGGTTGTTCTATGTAGACGTCTTCCTCAATCACTCCGTTGAGGGAAGCTTTCTTTACATCCATATGAAGTATTTTCCATCCCATCTACGCTGAAAGTGCAAGAATATATATGATTGAGTAATATATTTCAATTGGAGCAAAGGTATCCTCGTAATCTATTACCTCCACTTGAGAAAACTCCTTGGCCATAAATATGGCCTTGTGTTTCTTGACACTCCCATTTGTTGCTTTCTTCACCTTGTAGATCCATATGGATATTACAACTGACTTTTCCTCCGGTCTTGGGACAACTTCCCATGCACTATTTCTGATAATGGTGTCATACTATTCTACCATGGAATTAACCCATGCTGGTTTTTGCACTTCTTCGAATGAGGATGGTTCAGTCTCTCCACTCTTGCTCATAAGAGCCATGTATCCAGTGTACCGATCTGGGGACCTTCTCTGCTTGTGTTGTGATGTGGGTTCTCCCAAATTCTCTCTGTCATCATGCATCAACCTATCAGCCTCTCTGGTGTGCTTCCTTCCGTCTTTGGTTGTATCTGCATGAGAGGGTGCTTCCACTCTCTGATCCTTTGCATGTGGCTTCTCCACACCAATATGAGGTTCTTCCTTTGGAGCTAAAATCTCCTCATATGCATGCATCTGAATCTCCCTCTCAAGGGAAATTCACATGGAATTTTATTCATTTAATTTCACATCTCTGCAAACTATTTTCATCCTGTGAGATAGTAGGTATACCTGTTAGTTTTGAGGTGTGTCAGTGTACCCCAAAAATATGACCAACTCAAATATTGGTTCTAGATTTTTTCGTCCATCCTTGGTAACATGACAGTAAACTGATGAACCAAAAATTTTGAAGTGCGCCACATCTAGCTTCTTACTGGAAAAATATTCCT
Organism: Pinus albicaulis; assembly: GCA_034641835.2. NCBI lineage: Eukaryota > Viridiplantae > Streptophyta > Pinopsida > Pinales > Pinaceae > Pinus > Pinus albicaulis. The sequence continues at coordinate 1,344,778,608 of CM076582.1, read as the reverse complement.
CTGGTGTACTCATCTTGGGGATCCAACGAGGACTCATGTTCTGCACATACACAACTGTGTTGCATGATTCTGCCCACAATTGCAATGATAGGCCCTGATCATGTAACATCGCTCGTGCAACTCCCACATTTATTTTGTTCTTCCTTTTTGAAACCCCATTTAGTTGTGGGTTATGAAGTGCTATAAAATCTTGTCGAATTCCTTCTGATAAAAAAAAGTTCTTGAATTCATTCGACACATATTATCCACTGTTGTCTCTCCTGAGAGCCTTCACTTTCCTGCACGTGTCTTTTTAAACAAGTTCTTTGGAATAAGTTTTTTTGAGAACATATGGTCTTTCTTCAGCATGAAGAATACCCAACACTTGCATGCAAAATCATCTACAAAAATCATATAATACTTGTGCTTGTTCGTGGAGGTTGTTGAGAATGGTCCACACACGTCTAAATGAACTCTTTCAAGGATCTCTTGCACTCGACTATCCTTATCATGAAAGGTGGCTTTGGTGTACTTCCTCAATGTACACCACTTGTATGTATCACGTTGCTTAAGTGCACCTTTGGGAATTCCTGTAGAAATATGTTGCATGATATTCAAATCTTCATGGTGTAGATGGCCCAATTTTCTATGCCATAACTCACCAATGTCTTGAATCTCCACCTTCTCTTCTTTCATGCTCAAGGCAACACAATATTATACATCCAATTTGTAGAGGTTATTTACCCGAACCTCAATCTTCTTCACTAGTCCCATGGCTATGTGACGAAGGAATGCCTTTCCTTTTCTAAATATCACATCGTAGCCACGATATTCCAACATAGCAACTGAAAACAGGTTCTTCTTTAAACTAGGAACATAAATGCCATCTTTCAATGTGAGAGGAGAACTAGACTCCCTCTGAAAAGTAACAGTACCGATTTCGGTCGCACTATACCTTCCATCATCTCCCATCTCAATGTGCATATGGAGGTCCTTCTCCTCTAGGTCATCAAAGAATTATTTGTTGCGAGTCATATGGAATGAAGCTCCACTATTCAGGTACCCCATGCTACCCATAGCCGATGACACCATGCATGTGATGAGGGTAAAATCCAACTCAAATTGTGAAGCAAGTGCTTCACCTGTCACTCCTCCTCAGGGCTTCTTGTTGGCCTTCTTGTGTGGACACTTCATGGCATAATGTCCCAGATCGTGACAGTGAAATAATTTAATAATAGACAAGTACTTCTTATTTCCTTCCTGACCAGAATATGGTTTGGAATGGGATGAATTTCCTTTCTCTTTCTTTTCCTTTCCAGCCAAGGCACAGCTCTCCTCATCATCATTCTTTTATGAGGATCCATCTATGGTGTTCTACCAAATCTCTTCTTGCACCAAGTCAAACCGAAAATGCTAACACTCTGGTAGCTTCTCCCTCCCATTTACTGAATCCTGGTAGCTATGCTATCTCTTGGGAAGGCCTAGAATTGCTAGGGTCACCAGATCACCAACACTTTTAAGCTCATCCGACATTGGGTAAACTTGGTCAAGTACTTTGGTATTGTGTCACTCTTCTCAATCTTGAGTTTCTTGAGAATATCCTTTAGTGATAGATTCTTGTGGTCACTATTGTTCTGAAACAAATCTGCTAAGGCATTCCACATTGCATATGGAGTTTCCTTTTCATGGAGGTTCGAGATGATATGATATCAAACTCCTTCCAATAGAATCCTTCTGGCCTTTGCTACACATTTCTTCCACTCTGCTAGGGCCTATGCATCAGCTGCAATGGGTTTTTGGATTTACTTGTTAATGAACTTCTTCAATCTATTGGCTTCTAAGACTACTTCCATTTTGTCTCTCCACGCAATGTAATTCGAGCTACCCTCAAGGGCATAGTTGAGCCTCAGACCATAGAATTCCATACTAATCTTGCTGCTAGCTCTTGAATATTAGCTCTGCAAAACTTGTTCCTCCTTCAAGTATAAGCTCATATTCTTCTCTTCTATAGTGATTCCTGCTTTGATACCATGTATAAAATACACATAGATTCAAACTGATAATTGTAATATGCTAAAACAATATACTTGAATCTACACTACCAATTGCGGAAACCAATTAGGATCGCGAAATCACAAGACATGAAAGAGAAAGAATATCAATCACATAGTACATAAATATTTCTTGGGGAAAGCCTATGCTAAAAACCCTACTATCTATATATTGCATAAGTATGAAAATATGAGAAGATTACAATGCTTTTCTCAAACTAGAGAAACCTCTGCACTATCTCTATCCATCTCACTACTTCCTAGACAATCCTTGGCAAATACTTAACCAATTTTTTTCCCTCTAGGATCCCTATTTATTTGCATTGTTTCCTTGGGTAATTAGCCCCTATTAATTATGGAAATTCCCAATATGATTTCGCAATACATATAGGGCCTTCATCTGACTGCATGCACCACCTATACAATTTGGATGATTATACAACTGATAGTTCACTGCTCTTGAACTCCAATGTAAACTGGGTCTTTCTCATAACTGACATGCATGAGTTATTTATCAATGAATCATTAGTTATCTGAATTATCACTAGATGCAGTTGACGTCCAAGTTCCACTCTTTGACCTCTCAATAGTTCCTCCATTAGTTAGAACTAGCTAAACTGATTTTAACTCAGATAAATTGAGTTAATTAATTACAACTTAATATAAACTCAACCACGGCTCCTATAATGTAGGAGACACTGTACATGACTCAAGTTAGACCCTCAACTCGAATTAACTGAACCAACTAAGTCATAATAACTTATTTAACTCGTACAAGTTGTCTTGTGATGTGGAATTACAATTCTATTCTAATATAATTCAAGGGAAAGTTAAATTAGAATATTTTTTGGTGCTATTTTCAACAACCTAACATTATTTCTTTTATTTTCTTTAATTATAGCACAATTTACTACTTTTGGTAGTTTCTCGGGTCCTAAACTTCCAAATCCGTTTTGAGGACCTAAACAACGTTTTTTTGGAAAACAGGGAAACTCGTAGGTAGCGATAGGGATTTGCGACCAAAATTTGTATTCCTCGGATAGATATTTCTAATGAGGTAGCGTATGCATTAAACAAATATCGTATTCCAAAGTTACAACCCTAGGAAGTTGGTGTACCAAATTACCCCAATGGGGCCCACAAACTTTTGGCACTTCATATCCTAGGGTTAGGGTTTTCCATTGTTTCTAAATAATAAAAAGGCATGCGAGCCTCATTGTAGCACAATTTAGAGGCATGTATCTGCCACGTCTCTTCTCAGGGATAAGATACCATCTCTCATGCTAGTTTATCTTCATTATTAATGTAAATTGTTTCAGTATTTTTGTTATCAATGAATTGAAGTTAGGTTTTCGTTGTAGCTCTGTGTTTCTATTAAAATATATATTTAATTTGGTTCTTTCATAAATATGGATCAATGAGGGAGCTCTACAGTAGATGAAGAGTGACGACCATTCACCATTGTCTTGAGAGCCACTAGAATCCCACGGCGGGACCAACCATAGAATGCATAAACATGGAGAAGAAGAATGACATGGCTCATTTACGATATTAGGCCAAAGGTGATAAAGGGATGAGGCATAGCCATAATTGAATTATAGTTCCAATTAATAATTCATTCAAGCATGTGATGATAGGGTCTTATGTTGATATGATGGAAGGCCATTATGAGTTATAGAGGAGCATACTCACTCGTAGGGAATAAAATGGCTCGCATCAGGTGGGAATTTAACTGCGTGTACCAACTCCTATACGATGTCGCTTGGCCAGTTAGGTGGCTCAGGGAGGCTATGGATGATTGTCATGGAGAGAAACAAGGATCAACACTTGTAGTGGGGGAATCTATATTAATAATAATAACTATTATTATTAATAACAATAATAATTGATATTATAATATTCTTTATTAATTATCATATCAAATCTTTAATAATAGTGATTACTATTTCATTCCCAATATTATTACCTTAATATTATTAATATTAATATTACGTTCCTAATCTTATTACCTTAATATTATTAATAATAGTTATCAATAATATTTATGAATATTTGATATTATAATAATATTTCTTTATTTCTTTAAAGAAAATTTCTTATAATAATGGCAATAACTATATTATTAAGGTTTATAGTTATAATTTAATAATATCGTAAAACCAAATAAGCTATTAATTTACCCTAATAATAATAAAAAATTAAGATGATCGTTTATAATAATAATTATTATTATCCCTCAAGGTCATTAGTCACATATATCAAAGGTTATCAACCAAGTCAGTCAAGATGTAGTTGCTAGTAGGAAGTTATCATTGGATGGGGTTCTTAGACTGATAAATTCCCTGGTACTTGGGTCCTTATGAAGTGGTTATCTTTTAATTGTGGAGGGTTGGCTAGTCCTTCGAAGAAACCAGCCTTGAAACAACTAATTTAGGCGGATAAGATTCATGATATCATATTTCTTTAGGAGAGTTTTGGTTCAAGTGATGATATTTTTAATGTTCTAGAAGGGATCGTTCATGGCTATTTTTCTATGCTATTGATGATCTGGGTAGATCATGGGAGATGGGGTATTGAAGGAGCCATTGCTGCTGATATTTTCTGAAGAATTTGGTAGGGAATTTAGGATGGTTAATGTATACGGCCCATGTCAGGAGAGTATTACTTTCTGGAACAATTTAATGGAGAAATATTTTATGAGGGTGGATAGTTTGATCCCGAGAGGTGATCTCAATTTCACCTTGGGCCAATCTGAGATTTGGGGACTCATGCTCATGTTGACACCCTTTTTGCTTAATTTTCAAAGTTACTAGAAAATAAAAATGTAAGAGATATTGACATGGCAAGAATCATACCTACCTGGTGCAACTGAGTGTATGTGAAGCTGTGGTGGGATGAAGATCGGATATATTCTTGATTATATATCCTTTACTTGATAGATTAGCTTTGTAGAGACAATGGGTAGGTATGGGGGAATTTATGACCATCACCAGATTTCTCTAGATCTTGTAGGAACTATCAAAAAGCCTTGATTGCCTTTTAAATTTAATGTGTCGTGGTTGAAGGAGGAGGAATTTAGGTCTTTATTTTTTGAATCCTAGCACCTTTTACAAGGTGGGGGAAGATAGATTTTTTTCCAATCAATTTTCAGACAACCTAATTATATTACAGAGGGTGACTATTGTATGGGTGAAGGAAAAAAGGCATAGAGATGAAGAAGCACTAAAAAAGATTAAATTTGAGTTAGAGTAACTAGAGGATCATGGGGGTAGAGGATATGATTCAAATGAAACCAAAATTCATATTATACAATTGGAGTAATATAGAAGAAGGTTGCTGGAAGAAAAAGAGGAAACATGGAGACTTTTTTTTTTGTAAATAAAGTAGAGCTATTCACATTCATTTAAAATAGTGGATTACATAGTTTCCATTATCAGGAAAATATGCAGACCGATGTCTTGTTGTGGTGATTACAATCGGCCTTTTGGACCTGGCTTTCACCCTTTGGGATGGGAGGTACAGGGACAAGAGTAGAGGGGAGTGAGCTATTATAAAAAAATAGAGATAAAAATGGATATTGAGACGAGAAAAAAGGCTTTTTAGCCTCGTTGTGGAGGAAAAAATTGAACTTTTAAAGATTGCTGTCATTAAACCTCAAAGATTAGTGTCCTGGAGAGTGAGGCTGGCCTGCATCATCAGTCAAGAAATCATCAAAACTTATTGGCCGGTTAGGGGTGCCTTCGTCGAAGCCGAAAATTTTCCTTTTGCTTGAGAAGGGGCCTGTGCCAGGGCAGACCTACATAGGAGAGGAGCGAGGAGAATTTGGGTCAACATCTTCTTATTTGGGGCTTAGATGTGGGTGGCGTGTCACTGACCGAAGTTTAAGAAGAGCATAATGAGTAGAGATGCGGTCGATGAACCTTCGGTGATGGACTTCGCTGACGTACATCATGAATTTCTCAGTGAGGGAATCGATTTTGCGTTCTAGGATGCGGTTGCAGTCCTGCTGATCTTGGAGAGCCACGATGAGCATAATTGTTTTTTGCAAGTAAAGGTTGATGGCACGACTGTATAGGTTTTCCCTGGCTCTGGTGAGGCCAAGGTCAGGAACCCAGCTAAAGGGAGCATCCACAACTTCTGTCGACGTGTTTCTGCGTGTGGTTTGGACTTTGCCTTCGATATCTGTAAGTTGCTCCTACACTTACAGATTGGTTGTGGCTGCAAATATTCTGGCAGAGTTTCTGGCTGCTGTCTCTATGCGAGTAATAGGGATTCAAGAGAGGTTGGCCCAATGGGCACCATGACCACATCTGACTTGAGCAGGGAGAGAAGGAGTGGCTCTGCGGGGGGCCATGAGAGAAGAGCTGAGTAGAGAGGGATAGGAAGAAGCAATAGGCTGCAAAGGGTGGCTTGGGTAGTCAGGCCTTAGGAGAGGCAGGGAGGAGATGAAGAGTAGAGAAGACATATACAGGGTCGATGAGGCCAGAAGAAGGAATGAGGAGGAGTTGGGCTGTGTGAGGTAGATATAGGCTAGAGAGAGGAGCTGATGGTAGGGGAAACCATGGGAGAACGTGCCACATGGGCTGGAAATACAATGCGGGAAATGAATTTTGGAGTTGGGATTGTCCTTCTAATGACTGGAATGATAGAGCTGTGGGCTCATTTATACGTGGGGAGTGTTACGCCATTTTTTGGTCATCTAACCTATTATCATTAGATGGACCCAAGTACACCATGTAAGACCAGTTTTACCCTAAGTAAAACTTCTTTCACTATGTTAAAATAGGAAACCCCAAAAGGAAATATTAAAGAAACCCATATTTGTTTGATTTTCCTCATGGAATAATTAATTAAACCATAATTTAATTATTATTCCCAGTCATGTTTAACCCAAAATCAAGGAAATTAATTAGATAAACCTTTATTTATCTTATTATTTTCTAGGAATAATCATTTAAACCTTTTTTAGATGATATTCCTTGTTAAATATGACCAAATCACCCATAAATAATTAAATAAATCATTATTTATTTAATTATATTTCAACCACTTCCTTAAATAATTAAATAAATCATTATTTATTTGATTATCTTCTAACCGCTTCCTTAAAAAGATAAATAAATCATTTATTTATTTATTTTTGACAAATCAAGGGATTTGACCCAAGTCAAATACCTTTTCCCTTCAACAAATATAATAAAATATTCCATAAAAGGTGGATCTAGATTTGGTTAACATTATTTTAATCATGCACCAAGATCTAGAATGACCCAATATTTTGTTATAAATAGGAGGGTTTTTCCTACCATTCTTCACCTTTTGTTGCCTATTAGATCACTCCGGATCTATACACTTGGTCACCATTTTTCTGCCATTTGCTGTGTGAGCTCCCTTTGAGTTCCATTCTTTGTGTGGGTTTTCTACACCAACAAGAGAGAGAAATCTTAGATCTGAAGCGCTGAGGACTTCCAAGAACCCATCCCACTGAGGAGAATTGGATACGCCTTCTTTTTTTCCTCCCAGGTGCCCAATTAATATAAAAATTCTTTTAAAAATTGTTCTTGTCTTGTCTATTGGTATATGGAGCAAACCCTTGTTTTTTCTGCTTAATGTCTTTCCATGCATAGATCTGGTTTTTGCAGCTCTTTTATGTTCAACTAACCGCAGATCTGAAGATATTGGCAGCCACTTTTTGTTGTTAGGGCTATTAGTTATGCGTAGCTAAAGTGGTCCTTTTTCGTACACTTCGACAAAGGATTCATACTAACAAATGGCGACTCCACACGGGTTTTAAATTACGACCGCTGTCGTTTTTCATATTCCTGCATATCCAGCTACTTCAGACCCTAGGGTTTCTTTTCAGCTGTTTATTTTTCCTATTTTTATGTTGTTTTTCTCCCACTGACCACAAAAACATACAAATTTCTTCCTTGTGTTTGGCTATTGCGCGATGGCGACTGACCACTTAGCTGAGATGGCAACTTTTCCGAAAATCTGCCGCTGAGACAACCGGAACAGGGGGTCGCACTTTTTGGCCCTAAACCTGTGACCTGGACCTCCAGGTCGCACTTTTCAGCCTGTTTCCTGCGACCTGCACTGAAATCAGGTCATAAACTGCGACCTGCCATTTTTTCAGCAATTTTTCTGAAATCTTTCTGGGTTTTGCTGCAGCTTCTGTCAGGGTCCTCCAGCCTCTGTCCCCGCCTGTTTTGACCAAGTTCTGATCTGTTTTTACTCATCTAAGTGGGAACCTAGCCCCTTAGGGCTTTAGTACCCTCCACTTTTTGTGGAAGAGTTTTAAGCTGTTTCAGCCGTCTGTTTTTCAGAGCTTCAGCCTCCTTTTTCCAAATCTGTTACCTCCCTTTCAGATCCTTTGAAATCAGCCTTTCTTCCTTTCAAATCACCTCCTGTCGTTTTGTTTGGACCTCCTTTGAAGGCCTCCGCCTTGCCCCCTCCGGTTTTTGCTGATTTCCTTCCTTTTTCCAGCCACCTTGCCTCTGTCTCTTGGTTGTGATCTGCACCTCTTTTCAGCAGCTTTGTCCTCTAGATCCCTGTCCCCTTTGACCTTAGATCTATTGGCCCCTTTTCCGTGTGTTTTACATAGTTTTTCCCTTTCTTTTCAGCATAGTTTTGAGAGACCCACCTTCTTGGGTTAGATAGATGCACAAGTAGCTGTTATTTTTCTGTTATTTCAGCATTATATTCTGTTCTCTGTAGGTTTATTTTCAGCTACGCAACACACTTTTTCTTGCTCTCAACAACGGAAAGGGTTTAAAAATTAAAATTAACGCACGCCACACACTGACCCTAAGTGAAGAAGCACCTGGTTAACACCGCCTGGCAAAGACTCTAAAATCAATTGTCACTGCACCTTATCTGCCCTTGACATTACTTGATTCCGTCCCTTTCTGCCCTTGTCGGTTTCCTTCTTCCTGTCATCATTGCGCCCCCAAGGCGCCTTTCCCGGAGACTTCTTGGCCTTCACCCTCAGTTTCCGGTTGATCGACCTGCTCCGCACCGCCGTTGTCGAGCCAGTCCACCTTCGAGTCCGCACTCCGACTCCTCTCCTGATTCATCGGGTCCTCCTTCTCCTCCTGGTTCTCCCCATGTCACCTTCACTATGTCTGGTCCAGGGCCTAACGCTAGCGGTTCTCTCGGCCCCAATTCCGGCCCTACCAGCCCAGGCAGCGAGACTACCGGCCTCGACCTCCCCAGATTTCCATCAGTTGATCAATGACCCCATTCACCACAATGCTAAGCTGACGTATGCCAACCAAGCTCCCCTCGGCCTTCTAAGTTTTGAGGGCTGTAATGGAAGATCAAACCAATCTGTATTCGATCTTTCCACATGTGGTGTTCCTCGATTCCATTACGGAAGTGACTCCATCGCGTCTTCGTTTGTTCCAACGCACGCTTACCGGTGAAGATTCTAAATGGTATGTTGAACAAGCCACCTCTTCCCATACCACCTTTGCGACCCTTGCTCAGGCCTTTTTGTCTTATTTCCAGCTCCCTCTCCGATACGACACTGGCACGAAGCTCTTGACTTCCTTCAAGCAATCCTCTTCAACCCGCCTTTCCACCCATGTTCGGGAATGGCGAAGAAGACGAAGCTTATGTCAAGCCCCTCCCTTCGAAGATCGGGTTTATATGGACTGGTTCCTTCGCACCCTTCCGGCTCCCATCGGCAAGGATGTCGCCTCCAATTTTCCTCAAACCGAAGAAGCTGCCCTCCAAATAGCCTTGAAATATGACCTGATCTACGCTCAATCTGGTTATGTTTATACCGTTCTTCCTGACCTTCCCAGGCCCGGTGGCGCTAACGCCCTGGGGGCATCTCATTCCGCCGACAGTATCGTTGGAGCCCTTTCCCATCCATACGCTCAACCTCCTATGGGCTATGGTCTCCCTCCGGGAGGGGCCAGCACCTCAAGCACTCTTTCCCCTCTCGGCATCATGTACCAAGGATACGGCATGCATCCTCCTTTTGCCCAACCTCCTGCTTACCTCAATGTTTCCCAACCCAACCCTTACCTTTATCCACATCCTGGTGCGCCAGCTCCTCCAACATATGCGCTTCCATCTCCCTTGCCTCCTCCAAACCCGCAACAACACTTACAGCCCCCTCCAGGGCAAGTATTTGCACAGCAGGGCGCGACTAATCCCCCTTCTTCTCAAATAAGGCGGAGAGGCAACCAAAACCCATCTGCCCCTGGTACCCGTGGACCCAATTCTGGTGTGGACCCTAACACTGGCAACCAGCAACAGGGCATTCAGCCCAAGCCGGACAGGCCGCTTCACACAAACAAGCCCTGTTCGTGTTGCGGGGTTTATGGTAATTACACCCACGATTGTCCCCTTTTACCCCAGATGCGGCAGATGTGGGAGTCTCAAGCCACATTGCGCGGACAACACGCCTCCCCTCATGCTCCTCCTAATGTGGCCACTACTCAACCCACTGTGTTTACCGATCCCTTCCCTCAGCAAGGATTCGTGGCTACCCAACCGCCTGATAACCAGGTCGCCACTCCCCCTTCCATTTCTGGTTCCTCCGATTACCAGATCCTCATGATGGACTCCGATCCTAACCCGCCCGTCGATCTTCACCTTCAAACTAGGTCTCGTCAGTACCCCAAGCCTCCTGCTCAGTCTGCCCCCGAGCCTCCTTCTTCAGGTTCTACAGAGCCTCTTTCGACATCCAGCGGCCCCTTACATATCCCTCAACCCAAAGTTGAGGTCCATACCAAGATTCCTAAGGGACCATTACGTCGAAACGCTGCTTCTGGTCGAGCTGCTCATTCGTATAGTATAGTAGACGATTTGGCGCAATCCCCTGCTGCCATTTCCACACTGGCACTCCTCCAGTCGTGCCCTTCCCAAAAGAAGGCTCTACTATCTGCCGTGGGCGCTGTAGATCCTGCTGGTGACCAAATGATTGTTTTCGACGCCACTCAATCAGACCATCCTCCTCTCCCTCCTTCCGTCGCCTTCCAAATCCCAGTCAAAATCCGAAACGCCAACGTATCTTGGTGTATCATTGATGAGGGGGCATCCACCTGCGTGATGTCCGCTTCGGTTTGGAAGCAACTCGGATCCCCTGAACTGGCCCCTTCCACGATCACCCTTCGAGCGTGGGACGGTCATGCCTCCCAGCCCATTGGCCTGTTTCGTAATTGTCCTATCACACTCGTCGGTAAGACTGTTTGTGTTGACGTCGAAGTCATCGACGCCCCGCTAGATTACAACATTCTATTGGGGCGAAGCTACACCTATGCTATGTCTACTGTCCCATCCGCGGTCTTTCGCAAGATGTCTTTACCCCATAATGGAAAGATGGTCACCATTGACCAGTTGACATATCATGAGCCAAAATCTCAGACCTCCCCTGAGACGACCATCTCTTCTGTAGCCAACAAGAAAACCGTTGATTCCTTGACCAGTGTCTCCCCCGGCGTTTTCAAAGATTTCTCCCTGCTTGGAACTTTCCCTAACCTTCCCTCTCCTCCTGTCACCGATCCCAGCTTATCATCTATTTGCATGATGCAATCGTCTCAGGCTGCCCTTAAGCGGCCTGCCTCGGCTAGTCAGCAACCTCCACATGGCCCTCCGCACCCCGCTCCTAGCCATTCCTCTCAGCCAGCCGGACCTCCTCCTTATGGCCCTCCCCCTACAGCTGGTATTCCTGAACCCCTTTATCCTCCCGGAATGGTTCCTCCTGGCCTTAACCACCTCGGAGTCGTCCCTCCTGGTAATTACCCTGCTGGGCAGATACCTTTCCTGGCTCCCCCTCCTGAAGTATTTTCTGTCCCCATCTTAGCCACCCTCTCTCTCCCTAACCTGACCCTCAACATACCTGTCTGGTACATTGACCCTCCAGCCGCTACCCCTCCCGGTCACCCCAAACCCTACCTTGCTTTGACACCGGTTCAACCGGTCCCCCTCACCTCCTCCGGGCCCCCAGCACCTCCAGAGGACCCTACCCCTGTGGTGCCAGCCCCCGGAAAGAAAGGCAAAGCTCGTAAGGGGGCAACCTATCAGGACCAGGCCGCCCCGACAACCGCTACCCCTCTGCGACCACCAAAGCCCGCCATCCAATGCGCTTTGTGTGATATAGTCGGTCACGCCACCCACATGTGTCCTGAATTGCCACACCTCAAGATTCTGGTCAACGAGACGTTTCCCGACTCCAACATCCTAGAAGTCTACGTCACCATCCCAGAATCTATCCCAAAACTCAAAAACTTGCGCACAAACCACCCTTGTGCCTTGTGCGATTTCCACGGCCACTACACCCACCTCTGTCCCCGCCTTGACGAGTATCGTTCCTCCTTGGACATGTACCGCCAATTCAAGGCCACTTCGATAGGACCAGAGGACCTTCCTACTCCCATTAACATTCCTCCTCCCGCCATCGAGCCAACAGAGCCGTCAACTACCATTTTGTACCTGTCATCATCCTTGCGAGATAGTTCACCTACCCTTCAACCTGTCGATCCTCCCGGCCCCTTAGCCGACCTTGGATCTGTTGATATCGCACATCTGAACCCTTCTCCTCTTGATGACCCGTCCCATACCACTACCCCCTCGGGTGACCTTTCTTCCTCCAGTCTTCCCATCTTCCAGTCCGATGAAGACATTATGGAAGCCATGACTAACTCGGACTTTCCATGGGACGATATGCACCATCGCGCATACTTCCTCCCGCAGCAGTCCCATGACCAATTTGCTGTGGAAACCAAAGACTTCATCCCCAATGCAGTCGATTGGTTCAAAAACCCCATCCCTGCACCTGATGCTTTCGAAGAAGGAAACATGGCCAATATCTCTCCTACCATCAAAATTGACATTTTAGTCACACCAGGTATCGAAGAATATATCACCTTAGGCGTCCACTGCACCTCGGAAGAAATCGAAGCTTACACCAAGCTTTTCAAAGAATTCCGTGATATTTTCGCCTGGTCCTATTCTGAAATGCCCGGACTCGATCCCGCCATTGTCGAACACCATATCGACACATGGCCTGATGCCAAACCAGTCCGTCAAAAGTTGAGACCCATCCATCCTTCCAGACGTGACGCTATCAAAGCCGAAATCGATAAGCTCAAGCAGGCTGGTTTTATTTACCCCATCGAATACACCACTTGGGTGTCCAACCCTGTTCCCGTTCTCAAGAAACAAGGCACCATCCGTGTCTGCACAGAATTTCGCGACTTGAACCAAGCTTGTCCCAAAGACAACTTCCCCACACCGTTCATTGACCAAATCATTGACGAGTGTGCGGGGCATGAGGTTCTATCCTTTATGGATGGTTTCTCCGGATACAACCAAATTGCTATCCGTCCTGCTGATCAACTCAAAACCGCGTTCATTAGTCCGTGGGGAACTTTTGCTTACCTGGTCATGCCGTTCGGCCTCAAAAACGCCGGCGCCACTTTTCAACGGGCCATGTCTTATTGTTTCCATGACTTAGCTCACATTATCCTTGCTTATTTAGACGACCTCACTACGCGTTCTAAACATCGGGCGCAGCACCTCCACGATTTGCGTACCATTTTTCTCCGATGTCGCAAGTATAATATCCACCTTAACCCGTTGAAATGCGTCTTTTGCATCCTTGCCGGCCGTCTCTTAGGCTTCATCATGTCTAAAGATGGTATCACTCTTGACCCTTTGAAAGTTCAAGCCATTCTTGAAATTCCCATTCCACGTACCCTCCGCCAGCTCCAAAGTCTCCAAGGCAAAGCTAATTTTCTTCGACGGTTCGTCCCTGACTACGCCACCACTGCACATGGGTTCCTTAGACTCCTCCGATCTTCTATCCCTTTTGTTTGGGATTCCCATGCTCACGAGTCTTTCGATGCCCTCAAGAAGGCTCTCACATCCGCTCCCTTGATCCGCCCTCCCAACTTCGATCGGGACTTCATCCTGTATATCTCCGCTTCCACCTATTTGGTCGCTGGAGTCCTTATCCAGGAAGATGACAGCGGTATTGAGCATGTGATCTACTACGTCAGTAAGAACCTTGTAGGACCCCCTGTTTCCTACTCCCTTGAAGAAAAATTAGCACTGGCTGTAGTGTTCTCAGTCCAAAAACTTCGTCATTATATCCTTATGCGCTCCACCAAGGTTGTGACTAATTCCAACCCCTTGGCTTTCCTTTTGAGTCGTCGTATCCTCACTGGGAAATATGCCCGTTGGGTTGTTATTCTTCAAGAATTCGACCTCGAATTCGTCACACCAAAGAGTAAGAAAGGCTTAGCCCTCGCTGAGCTCATTTCTGAATTACCTACCGGAGCGCCAGATACCCCAGTTAATGATGATTTTCCTGATGAACACTTATTTTCCATTACTACCGACGACCCATGGTATGGCGACATTCTTACTTACTTGTGAACCCAAAAGTTCGCCCTTCACCTTGATCGTGAGGCTCGCCGACGCATCCGACACCAAGCCCCCCGGTACCTCCTTATCGGTGACGATCTATATCGTCGCGGGGTTGATACCGTCCTTCGTCGTTGCCTCACACACGCTGAAGCTGAACAGGTCCTTAATGCCTGCCATAGCGGTGCTTGCGGTGGTCACCTCTCCGGTCTTGCTACTGCCCAAAAAGTCATGCGCGCTGGGTATTTTTGGCCTTCCCTCTTTAGTGATTGCATTGAGGCAGTCAAACACTGTCCCAGTTGCCAACATTTCGCCCCTAAGGCGCGAGCTCCACCAGCTCCCCTCCATCCGGTCGTCTCAACCGGCCCCTTCTGTAAATGGGCCATCGACTTTATGGAGTGTCGCCCGCCATCTGCTGGTAACCATAAGTATATCATCGTGGCGGTTGATTATTTCACCAAATGGGCCGAGGCCATGCCAACGTTCAACAACACGGTAGCTACCGCAGCCCTCTTTTTCTTTAACCATGTTATAGCTCGATTCGGGGTTCCCAAACAACTGGTCTCTGACCATGGAAAACATTTTGAAGATGAGATATGGCGTGAGCTATCCTCACTGTTAGGTTTTAAGCACCAATATTCCTCCTCCTATTACCCCCAAGGTAATGGCCAAGTTGAAGCAGTCAACAAAATCCTCAAAACTATGCTTCAAAGAACGGTGAATAAGCACAAAACCAACTGGCATCTCATGCTCTTCCCTGCTTTGTGGGCCTATTGAACTTCTGTTAAAACTGCCACCAGGTTTACTCCTTTCCACCTGGTTTTTGGAGAGGAGGCAGTCTTATCGATCGAGTGTGAAATTCCTTCCCTACATCTGGCCGTTGAACTTCTCCCTGACACCCAACCTCTAGAACAATGACTTATCATGCTCGAGCGCGCTTCTGAAGACCGCCGTGTTGCCTTGCAAACCATGGAAGCAGCCAAAAAGCGCACCAAAGCTCAGTATGACCAAAAAGTCCAACCTCGCACTTTTCACGAAGGCGACCTTGTTCTAGTATATGACCAGGCCCATGATGTCCTTGGTCATGGGAAGTTTGACTCATTATGCCTAGGCCCTTACATCATTAGTAAGGATCTCGGTAAGGGGGCATACCTCTTAGAGGATTTCGAAGGCCATCCCCTTCCTAATCCTCGCAATGCACTCTATCTTAAGAAATATTACCCTTAGCATTTCCCTTCTGGAATGCATGTTTTATTTTCTTTTAGATAGCCAACATCTGTGTTTTCATGTTTATGATTTGCCGCTTCACCCGGACCTATTTTGTCCAAGAAGGGCCACTCCACTTCTGCTTTAAATCGAATTTTCTCACTTACAACACTTGTATTTGGGGCATCACTTCGCCCCCATGCTTGTCCATGTTCGTGTCGATTTTCGTCATGAGGTCCCACTTTGAACTCATGTTTTCATAGTCCCCCATTGGGCCATTACTGTGTGGCAGCACCATCGAGTCTCCCTTGTTTAGAACATCCAAGTTGAGTCATCATTCCCTCCATGGAGTCTATACCGAGTCCCTTTGTACCCCACTATAGCCCTCCATCCGTCATTGCTTGGTTTCTCTCTTGTGTCGCACATTATGACCTTCAGTTCCACTGTCCCCCATCCCTGATGATGTTGTGTTAGTCGCTGCCATGTCATTCATGCCCTTTATGCTCTAGCAAGGGAAGTCGTCCATTAGCTACTCAGTCCTTTCCACTTCACTATCATCATTAGTGTCAGTCTGTCCGTCGCTCTACTCTTTTCTCTCGTGCCTTAGTTGAGGGTCTCTCATTGCCTCAACTATGGCGGACCTCCTTCTGTCGACATCAACTCTTTCATTCCAGAAGCCAGGTCTAGAGGGCGGTGTACCTTGGTTCCAGCTTTCACTCTTGTTCGGTGCCTTGGATCAGGCAAAGGGATACCTCCTTTCCCTTTGGCTTGATTGTTTCTCCAGCTCTTTTCAGCATGATCGAGATTCGTATACTTGATGGTCTAGTGATCCAGCAGCAGCTCTTGATGATTCCCGGGTGTGTGTGAGATGTTTCAACCCTCATGAGGGGGTGGCCCTGCAGGTAGCCCCCCACATGCCCGGATGACCTCTTCTTTGTAGCCTTCGATGCAGCTCTAGATATTTGATGATGTTGGCCATAGCCACTTGTAGCGCCTCTTTGACTTGCATGTATCAGTCAGATTTTGTGAGCCCTTCCCCATTTACAGGGGGCGTTTGGGTTGTATTCGTATCTCATGTACTCAGATATTATTGCAGAAGTCCCGGCTGTTATCCCAGGCACAGCATGTATGTGGGATTCCTCATTGTATTTTTTATCTGGCTCATGATTATGCCAGCTGTACTTTATGGTTCGGTCCCTTGTTTACTGGACACACTATTCTTTTGTACTTTGTCTCGGCGGGCATAGGTATGCCTTCCCCGCCGCCTTCAGCACAGGTACCCTCTCATAAAAAGAGACTTGTTGCACCTGCGAGTCTCGTCTCCTCAGGGTCTAGTCCTTCAACACACTATCTACCTTACATTTCTCTCTCTGACATCCCTTTTGTTGTCTAGTGATTGTGTTCTTACAACGTACTTCGGTCATACGATTTGCTCCTGACACTCGCACGCTGGGGGGCAATCTGTTACACCATTTTTTAGTCATCTAACCTATTATCATTAGATGGACCCAAGTACACCATGTAAGACCAGTTTTACCCTAAGTAAAACTGCTTTCACTATGTTAAAACAGGAAACCCCAAAAGAAAATATTAAACAAACCCATATTTGTTTGATTTTCCTCATGGAATAATTAATTAAACCATAATTTAATTATTATTCCCAGTCATGTTTAACCCAAAATCAAAGAAATTAATTAGATAAACCTTTATTTATCTTATTATTTTCTAGGAATAATCATTTAAACCTTTTTAGATGATATTCCTTGTTAAATATGACCAAATCACCCATAAATAGTTAAATAAATCATTATTTATTTAATTATCTTTCAACCACTTCCTTAAATAATTAAATAAATCATTATTTATTTGATTATCCTCTAACCGCTTCCTTAAAAAGATAAATAAATCATTTATTTATTTATTTTTGACAAATTAAGGGATTTGACCCAAGTCAAATACCTTTTCCCTCCAGCCCACGTGGTGTAGAATAGTCGGTGATGGGGTGCACTGTTAAGGCACTCCGTTCTGTAAGGTCACCGATTCGAAACCCGTGGGTAGGATGGGAGGAGAAAAAATGGAAAGATTAGGATTAGTCTAAACGAGAAAAAAAAAAAAAAAAAAAAAAAATACCTTTTCCCTCCAACAAATATAATAAAATATTCCATAAAAAGTGGATCTAGATCTGGTTAACCCATGCACCAAGATCTAGAATGACCCAATATTTTGTTATAAATAGGAGGGTTTTTCCTACCATTCCTCACCTTTTGTTGCTTATTAGATCACTCTGGATCTATACACTTGGTCACCATTTTCTGCCATTTTGCTCCCTTTGAGCTCTACTCTTTGCATTGGGTTTTCTACATCAACTAGAGAGAACAATCTTAGATCTGAAGTGCTGAGGACTTCCAAGAACCCATCCCACTGAGGAGAATTGGATACTCCTTCTGGTTTTCCTCACAGGTGCCCCATTTAATACAAAAATTCTTTCAAAAATTGTTCTTGTCTTGTCTATTGGTATATGGAGCAAACCCTTATTTTTACTTCTTAATGTCTTTCCATACATAGATCTGGTGTTTTGCAGCTATTTTCTTGTCTAACTAACCACAGATCTGAAGATATTGGCAACCACTTTTGTTGTTAGGGCTATTAGTTATGCGTAGCTAAAGTGGTCCTTTTTCGTACCCTTCGACAAAGGATTCATACTAACAGGGAGGGTGGTGAGAGTTAGGGTCATGATTGTAGAATGGGGGGAGTGAATATGCTGAGGGGGAGGGTTGTTCGGAAGCCAACGTTTCCAAGTTCCTGATACGAGTGCACTCATTTCTAACAATTGGCTAAGTGTAGGTGCCCCATGACGCGAATGTGAAACGGTTGTTGCCGTTGACACGAGTGTTTGCAAGGAGGTTGGCCAGATGATTGGCCTTGCATCTGATGGCATGAAAGGTGATTCATTTTTCCTCATCGATGCAGAGTTTTATTTTTTGAAGATTTTTGTTGGTTCTTGAGCTATCTGAAACCTGGTGGATGCTTCTTCTTGTTGTATATTTCTGTAGTCTTGGGTAGTGACTGTGGAGTCCCCTTCTACTAGTAGGGGCCAAAAGTTCTGATCAATGGCAATGGCGAGACCATGAGCTAAGGCCTGAGGCTTAGCCACATTGTTGGTGGTGTGTCCTAGGTTTCCATAGTATATCCAGAGAATTTGGCCTGCATGATCACAAAAGACTCTGCCAAAGCCAGCTTTGCCTGGGTTATCTTTAGATGCTTCGTCGTAATTGAGTTTGATGAAGTTGGGGTCAGGAGGTTGCCGTTTGGGTTTAGGTGTGGTGGCTACATGAGAGCTATGATTGATCTGAAAGTGGTGGAGGGATAGGTCGAGAAGAGAAAGGATGCGGAGATCCTCATGGGGGGGGACGGGGGGAGGAGGGATCCAGGAGTTTTGCTATTGAGGCAGATTATCTGAGAGTCTATTTGATGGAATGAATTATATGTTCTTCCCCTTTTTCTAGGTTTTTAAAGGTGTGGGAATTTTGTTCCTTCCAGATTTCCCAGCAGGTGATTCTCGATAGAAGGTTCCAAGCCAGATTGATGAGGGGCTGGTTGGAGAATGAGGTGCACCAATGATCTAGAGAAAGGAGAATGGAGGAGGGGTCTCTGTCCGAGGAATTAAAGACCAGGAAGATCCAATTCCAGATGTTAGAGGAAAAGTTGCATTCATTTAACATATGGTTGGTAGTTTCCTCATTCTCTTTGCATAGAAAACATATGAATGGGCAAGTGAAGCCTTTTTTGATAAGGTTTTCCCGGGTTAGAATTTTCTTGTGTATTACTAGCTAAAGAAAGAGCGAGTTTTTGGGCCAATGATTGCGCTTTCAGAGAGTGATCCATTTTTTGTCGGTGGGGATCTGAGTGGGGTTAGATAAGAGGCCATAGGATTCTTTTATGTTGAAGTGACCAGCCACATTAGAGCCCCATCTTAGCTTATCAGGCTCCTTGTCCCTTTGAATTTTCCTTTTCCCTAGCTCATATGCTAGGTTTTCCCATTCCCGAGGGTGATTTTGCTGAACCCATTCCGGGGCCTCTTGCCATTCCCTCAATTCAGTGTTTTCATCATGTTTCAAGAAATATTTGACAAGAATTTTATTGTGAATGACCATATGAATTCATATTTGTTGGAATTGGTCTTGATTGAGATGTGGGCTTTGCTCCTAGGCATCATCCCAGAACAATGATGTCCCACTATTTCAAACTTCCAAAAAGCAATGGTTTTGGACCATTGCTCTATTCTCCCATTCTTGGTTCCAAACCAAGGAGCCCTTGAGGTTTCCAGAGAGCTTGATTAGAGACTCTGGGTGGTGAGAAGGAGCATGTTTTTCCTTCCAGAGCACTGCCCAAGAGGTGCTGGAGCTGGTGATCCATCTCCACTAGGTTTTAGCGCCCAGAACTTTGCCTAGCAGGTCTAGGTATTTGAGACCAAGCCCCCCATATTTCTTAGGTCTATAGATTTTCCCCCAGGCTACTAGGGCCCATTTTCCCTTGTTCTCTTTTCCTTTTCATAAGAAGTCTCTTTGTATGGTTTTGATTTGGTTTGAAATAGATTTGGGAGCAGAAATGACCGAGTACTGGTATTGAGGAATGGCTTGAAGGACGTAAGCTAACCAAGACGAATATACCCAGGAAATTTAAGGATCTGAAAGTCCAATTGGCAATGTTTTTTTTTCAATTTGGTTACCATAGGTTCTCAGTTGGCTTTGGCAAGGGGTTTTTCAGTCAGGGGAACTTAGAGGTATTTGGAGGGGAAGGAGTTGAGCTAAAAGCCCAGAATGCGAGCTATGTTAAGTTGAATGGGCTGAGAGGTGTTTAGAAAGAATATTTTTGATTTGGCTTTGTCAATGGAGGTGCCAGAGGCCTGGGAAAAATCAACAAGAATATTCTAGAAGGCTAGGGCTTCTTTGACAGTGGGAGAGCCCATAAGCAGAGTGTCATCCAAAAATTGCTAGTGTGTGGAAGGGGGGTTAGAGGGGTAGATATTTAAACTGGAGATGCTTCCATTTGAGGAGGCAGCCACTATGGACCGACCTATACCCTCTGCCATTATAACAAAAAGGAAAGGTGAGAGGGGGTTGCTTTGCCGGATTCCACAACACGGATTTATGATGGCGGAGGGGGAACCATTGAGAAGAATGGAGAATAAGGCACCTGTGACCATGGACATAATCCATTTTGTGCAGTTTTTGTTGAAACCAAAATCTTCCAACATTTTTTTGATGTAATTCCAATTGATTTTGTCGAAGGTTTTGGACATGTCCAACTGGATGAGCACGCCTGGTTTCTTCTGCTCCTTGAGAGAGTTAATGACTTCCTGTGAGAGGATAATGCTATCCAGAATTTGTTTACCTTCCACATATCAAGTTTGATGAGGAGAGATGAGAAAGAGTAGGGAATTTTTGAAGTGATTGGCTAGAAATTTAGAGATGATTTTGTAGATGACATTGCAGAGGGAAATAGGCCTAAACTGGTCAGGGGAGTGAGCTTTTTTAGATTTGGGAATGAGGGTGAGGAAGGTGGAATTGAAAGCCTTTAGGATGGACTTCTGAATGTGGGATTATTCCACCAGATTGTAGACATCCAATTTGAGCAGGGGCCAACAAGCCGTGAAGAAGTCTATGGTGAAACCATCCGGTCCTGGGGCTTTGCCATTGGGCATAGTCTGGACTGCTTCTTAAACTTCGGTCATAGATATTTTTTAATAGCATCTGGTTGTGCTCCTTAGTTAGGATTGTGGGGATATTTTTGGTTATTTTATCTATAGCTTCTTCGTTGGCATTGTTAGATTCAATGAGGATATCTCCAAAGTAATAGTTGAGTTCCTCTTCTATTTCTGTATGAGTGCTGAGGATGTTGCCTTGTTCATTTTTGAGGCTCAATATTCGATTGTGTTTCCTGTGTTGGATCATTGATCGATGGAGGAAAGATGTATTTCTTTCCCCATCTTTGAGCCAACTAACTCTGGATTTTTGGCACCATAAAGTCTCTTCTTGTGTAGCTCGTTCCTCCCAACTTTTTTGTAGCCTTAATTCCTCTTGCTTTTTTTGTTCTGTCATGTCATTGCTAATAATGTTCTATTGTAGGTATCTCATTTTGAGTTATATCAATTTATTTTCTGCTATGATATCTCTGAAGGAGTTTTTATTCCAGAGTCTGAGTTCAGATTTGATAAATTTCAGCTTCTGCTGGAAGTTGTACATTTTTTTGCCTTGGGGGGGTAGATCACCATTCCTTCATTTTTTTCCCATGAATTCAGGGTGATTGATCCAGAATGCTTCAAACCTGAAAGGTTTGTTTTTGGGACCTTCTGATAGCTTAATATTTAGAACAATGGGCCAGTGATCAGATTCCACCTATGGGGCGATGTTGGCTTCTGTTTCCAAGGAGCTTAGGAATAGGTCCTCCGAGAGGAGGAATATGTCTAATCTAGAGGCCATATATCCGTCTCCAACTCTTCTGTTGTTCCAGGTGAAGGAGACATTTTTGGTGGGGGTGTCTATGTGTCCGAGATCATCAATCAGGACCTAGAAGGCAGTTGAGTCTTTGTCTAATTTTCTGAGGCCTCGTCTCTTTTCCCCAAGATTGAGAATCATATTAAATTCACTTGCTGTGATGTTGAGGGGATGCTTGAAGGAGACAAGGTGATTTTTTAGGTTGATTAACTAGGCTAATCTCTCAGTAACAGAGTGAGGAGCATAGACATTAGTGATGCAAATATTGTCCTTGGTTCTAGTGATTTGAAGAACTGAGGTCAGGGCATATTTGGAAGCTGCAGACTCACATAGGTGAAAATGGGAGTCCTTCTAAAAGGTTGCAAGCCCACCAGCTGTGCCGAAGGCTGCGATGGCCACATGGCTGTAGTGATTTTTGAAGCAAGATTGTTGTATTGTTTCCATGGAGCTTAGATTTCTTTTGGTTTCTTGAAGCAGGAAAATGTCCATTTTGTCAGAGGCTATTCTAGATTTTAGAATTCTTTTCTTACTGGGACTATTCAGTCCTATAATATTCCAGGATGTGAAAATCATTGAAAAATTTTTGGGGGTAGAGTGAGTGTTGTTACCTTTCCTTCATTGATGAGGCAGATTCCTAGCTCCTGAAGGAGTTGGTTGGTGGATTTCCTGCCTCTTTTCCAGTTTTTTCCCTTTGGTAGGTATTTCCCTATACTTAAGTTGACCATTATGCCACTTTTTGTGCTTTTTCCCTTGTTTAGGCGTTCTCAGTGATGATGCATTCCTTCCTGTAGGAGGTAAGCCTCTTCAATTTTTTGGATGTGTTCTCTGGGAATGACTTCTATTCCATTATTGTTTCATTCTTTTGCTATTTTATGAAAATCCATTGCCATTAGGACTTGTTCAATCTCTTTTTCCTGTAGGGTAGGTACTTCTTATATGCTTTCCATGTCAGTGTCCTCTTGATATTGAGTTCCCTCTTGTGTGAGTTTTTTTTGGGTTTCTATTTCATTGCTATTGTTTTCCATTGAGTTTTCCGGCTAGATATTTTCTTCTTTTCTTGTGCTTTGTTGTCTTGTTTCCTCCTGAAGCGTGTTTATAGCTTCAAACTTATTTTTTTGGGAGAACATTGGAGGATATTTCCTTGTGTATACTCTTTTTTTCTCCTTGTGTTTGTTACCTGCCCTCGTGTAACCTTGGTCTTCTTTTTTCCCTGCTTGATCTTCTTTTGTTGGTGCCTTGTTTTGGGGGAAGTCTTAAAAGAGATGTTTGTGTTCATGGAATTTCTTGCATCTGAAATGAATATGATCATAATATATGTTTTGAGTCTAGATGTCATCCCTGTAGTTTAGTCTTATGGTTTCTAGTAGTGCTCCAGAGACATCTAAGTAGGCACAAATCCTTGTGTAGGATATGTAGTGACCATTTTTGGTGCCTTCTGAAATTTTTGTGTATTCTCCAAGCTCGTTCCCCATGGCCTTCAAGACGGATGGTGCCCAGTAGTCTATTGGTAGAGAATAGATCTGTATCCAAACTGGAACCATGGTGAAGTCTTCTTTTTCTAGGGTGAAGTTCTCCTTCCAATATCTCATATACAGACTTGCCGAGTTGAAGAAATAAGGACCCCCTTAAAATATCATGTCCCTTCTTCTTAAATGGTGAATACCATTGTGAAGAAGCCTTTGGAATCGAGCTGTAGGTCGATCTCTCCTTTTGGGCTCCATTTGTCATGAATCCATCCTTTTAGAGTGTGTTCTCTGGGAAAAATGCCCATAAATTTGTAGTCGATCGCGTGTTCTTGCATAATCTCCCTATAGACAGGGACATCTGGGTCTTGAATGATTATTTATAGAGTTTTCTTTGCCTTTGGGTTGCATGTGTTGTGCTTTTTTATTTCTTCCTTTGAGTTGGTGTCTTCCTTCGATTCTTCTCCAAATTACTTCGAGGGTTGGGGGGTTTGATTTTCACTTGTGGTCATTGCTGCTGTGGTCTCCATGACCACTTTTCTGTGGTCTTGTAGAGGAGTGGAAGACCTCATTTCAGGGTTTGGGCGAGCAAAAGACGAGCTAGAGGTTAATTGGGTAAAGAAGGAGAAATTTCCTTTGGAGGTGTGCCCCGCTGCAAGATCCCGATAGGATGGAGCCAATGGGCCTCCATCCTACTCCATTGAAGAAGCTCGAGTGAGATCATGCAAGCACTGTGACAGTAGGGCCGCAGCCACAAGGAAGGTTGCACGTTGCGTCAGAGGTTGCAGACCGACGTCTAGGGTTGCATAGCTTGAAAAAATTACCTCCTTGGAAACATGGAGACTTAAAATCATAGATATTTGGTTATAGGCAAGGGACGAGAACACATGTTTTTCAAAAATTTTCCAGGGGGAGGAGATTTATCAACACAATTTGGTCATTATAAAATTCCATGAGGGAAAGGGCCAATTTTTTTTCAAGATTTGCGCAGGTTGGGGACTTAACACTTCCGATCTCTTTTTTCTACTCCAAGGGAAGCATCCCTTGAAGATTATTCAAGTTTCATTTTTATTTCTAAGGTTTTTTTACCATAAAAAAATAGGGAATTAATGGCCTGGATAACTTCAGGAGAAATCAAAGTGGTGTTGCAATGGTTCAAGAAAGACAAAAGTTCAGGCTTGGATGGATGGTCGGTTGACTTTTTCTTTAATTTTATGAGCTACTAGGATCAGATGTGTTAATGGTTATCAAGGAGAGCAGAATTTGAGGTTAGATGTATGATGCTTTTAACACTACCTTTATTTCTCTTATCCCAAAGGCTGATGATCTAAGAACATTTGACGATTATAGGTTTGTATCGCTTTGTAATATGATATATAAAATCATTACAGAGATTATAACAAATTGTATAAATCTTATATTATCACAACACATTTATATGGAATAGTTTTATTTTTTGGAGGACAGTAAAATTCATGAAGTCGTTAGTGTTACTCAGGAAGGTATTCTTAGTTTGAAGAAAAAAAAGGGAAAGGTATGATTCTAAAAATTGATCTATCAAAAGCATATGATATATGATAATAAAGCCAATTGGATATATATCATCATGATACCAAATAAAATAAAACATAATATATCATCTATTTGGAATGACATGATTGACTCTTTCAAAATCATTGGTTTATGTTTGGCACGAAGAAAGGGATCAAGTGAGTGGGTTTGAATTGGACTAGATCCTTGGTCTAGATGTGGGGACCAACATATACTCCCTCAAGATGTTGTATCACATTTGGGTGCCCAAGGTATAAGAAATATAAATCAAATAATTGATCCATATTCCATATCTATTTTGGGCCAGGGATCACGTGCATCTCAGGCCCTCAATTTTCCTAAAGAATGGCATTAGGTATGGAGCAATTATAACATCACCCTTTCAATTTCACATATCAGGCTTCATGATAGGGAGGATGAACTACTATGGGTACGTTATGTGCAGGGGAGATACACTCCAATAGAAGGTTACATATATGCATATGCAGGAAAAGAACCAAAGGTAATATCATGGTGGTGGAGGCTTATTTGGAAACTAAAGTGTTTAGAAAAAGCTAGATTATTTGTATGGTGCCTGTTAGAAAATAAAATCCCAACATGTGAAAACCTAATATATATATATTTTCATGGTCCATCCTAGTGTGTGTTGTGCAAATGAGTTGAAGAATCTCTAGACCATTTATTTATCTCATGTCTTATAATTGTCCATATTTGGAACATGATATATTAGGAAATAGAGGTGGTTATTAGATGGAGAATTTAATCATTTAAGGAAGCTTGGAAAACATGGTGGAGTGAGGAATCTCCAAAAAAATTATGGAATCTCCCTCTAATCTGTTGGGGCATATGGATTAAGAGAAATCATAAAATATTCCAAGGTAAAGATATTTTCCCATAATTGATTGTTGTATAGGTGATGGTAATTTACAATATGATCCCATACGAAGAGCCTAGGAATAGATCTCATACGGTAGTCATGGAAGACATTGATAGAACTATGTCGTGGGCATATTTCAATGGATCGACTCAAAATGGAAGATGTGGAGGAGGCGTTATCCTCTTCTTAAACAAAAATCACTCTTTCAAGCATACATTCGTCTCGGGGCTAAGACAAATAATTTTATTGAACTTCTCAGTTTAAAACTACTTCTCTTATTTGATATAGAAAAAGGATTTTGACAACTACACGTTTTTGAGGACTCTCAAGTCATTATTGATTGGTTTAACCAACATTATACTTGTCACGTGCACATAATCGGGGGTTTATTAGATGACGGGTTTATAATAAAAGGAAAATTTTAACTTATTACATGTCGTCGCACTTACAGGGAAATGAACACTATTTCTGACAGCCTAACCAAAGAAGGCGCACAACAAAATCAAGGGACATGGAAGATAATAGAAAATAATGGGGCCGATTTCCATCAGTACTATCACTGTCTATTTGAGATACAACCACTTATATTTTTTTATGATGTTATGTTTATAGACATATATATTTCAGAGATGATATGAACATTGTTAGAATATGTTAGTCCCTATAATAATAGTATAACCCCGTATTGTTATTGTTAGTGTAACCCCCTTATTCTTATTGTTGTGCCCATGTAGTCCCCATATTGTTATTATTGTGACCCATAGAAGTCCACTATTGTTATTGTTGTGCCCTTATATTATTATTTTTATGTAGGCTCTGATTATATTGGGACACCTTAGACTCATATATATAGAAAGTAGGTTTTTTCATTTGTATCATCAAAGAATTTTTCATTTATGTAATGTAAAGGAGGTTTCCCCCTCAAAGAGGCTGATTTCTAAGTCGTGATCTATATTTCTACTATTTTTGTGACCTGGTTTCATAACAGAGTATAGTATACATGACATACATTTATAGATGATATTATGATAATGTTTCTGATATATTCTTTGTATATATATGGAGGTTGGACTGATTAACTTCCATCGGAAGATTGATAGGTGATATGCAGTTATTTTATGGATATGCTACTCATAACATCTACTATATATACTTTTCTTCACTTAAAGAAAACTATGATTTTTTCCTTGGGAAAATAATAATAATAATAATAATTTATTTAAATATATTTAAGAAATTTGAAAATAAATTAAGCTTTGAATATAATAATAAAATTAAATATGATTATAATAATAATATCAAATTAAGAGTTATAATTATTCTTGTTAATTCCAACCTCTTTATTCCTTTATTCCTTATCCCTCTTTCTTATTTTTTCTTTTTAATTATCCATTTCTATTTATTTCATTAATTTTCCCTAATGTCTCTCTCCTGGTATCCTCCTTATTTATTGGTTAGATCTACTAATTTTCACCTGTGTTTATTTCTCCTTGTCCCATGGGTTAAGTGTTCACCGAAAATATTGGACATTTCACCTCTTCATCACACAATTTTCTCCAAAAATCACTTCTACACCATAACTAGCCTAATTGTCGATTCCTTTATTCCAAAAAAAAAGGTAATATTAAATTTATATATTATACAAATATATATATATTAATATGCTATTTTACTTATTGTGATGATATAATAAATAATTGAAAACAAGTTATATATATAAACTTGAGACTAGGGTAGAAAAATCCATAAGAAAAGGTGAGATGTGGAAACAAAGAAGGCGGATCTGTAAAATTAAGGGAATAACATGATCATATTATTGAAATTGAAAATTCAATTTCGAGATAAGAACTCATAATCTCTTAAAATTATATATATTATTTAGTTTCAATGCAATAATTATATTTTGTTACAATTGTCAAAACTACCATATGAAATTATAATACCATTCAAGCATCACCCAATATGTCGAGTAGACACAATGTTTTCCTTCCCTGGTATTTTAGAGATATATAGATTTAAGTAGACATGGAAAATAAAAAATCAGTGAGTGTGTTCATTTTCATCTATGTGCATATAAACCATGCCTATAGAATTATAGTGTAGATAGAAGTGGGAAAGCATTTATCAATAATATTTCTTGGTTGAAATATTTTTAAACTTGCATAAGTTAGCAAGTAATTAATAATAAACAAGAAGAATAGTTGTGATGTTAGGTCCCTATAATACTAGTGTATCCCCTTATTTTTATTGTTAGTATATATCCCTTATTGTTATTGTTGTGCCCATGTAGTCCCCATATTATTATTATTATGCTCCATAGAAGCCCATTATTGTGATTTTTGTGCCCTTACATTGTTATTGTGATGTCGACTATGATTATATTGTGACCCATTGGACTCATATATATATAGAAAGGAGGTTTTTTCATTTGTATCATCCAAGAATTTTTCATTTAAGTAATGTAAAGGAGGTTTCCCCCTCAAAGAGGCTGATTTCTAAGTTGATGATCTCTATTTTCTTCTATTTTGTGAGCTAGTTTCATAACATTGGTTATCCAAGCTTTGGATTCTAGGGTTTCACTGCTGCAAACAGGTTGTCTTGGAATTTTCACTACAACGTTTTTCTATGAAGGTTTAGAAGCTTAAAAACACCCATTTGAGCAGAAATCCTAAGGAAATTTGTGTAAAAATTTCAAATCTTTGTTTGCTATATTTTCAGAGATATGATTTGAGGAAGTTAGGGTTTTCGCAGGCTCCATAACTTCATCTCAAATAGGTGGCTGAGGGAAATCGTCATAACTTTCGTTTTAGACATTGAAACAGAATTATGTAAAAAGTGACCAAAATTTCATAGACTATAGATTTGTGTATATCGATTTCAGAGACGAAGGTAAAAATAGTGACACAAGGTATGCCGTACACGTTCGCTCTACTGAACCAACCCATAATTAGGTCAATGTGGGAGATTGGGAATAACTTTATATTGAAGAATCCACATTAGGTATGACCTATGGCATTGGAAAGAAGACTAAGAGGGCTACAACAAGACATAATTTCAGATATTGGATATCCAAAATTGCAGATTTAAATTTGTTTCAAGATTGAGCTTTTAAAAGAAGAGAAAATGGTGTGTATTTAAAAAAAAAATGCATAACTTTTGTTTGAAAAATTAGTTTGAAGTGATTCCAAGGGAATATTGAAGCAAATATATCAGTATTGAGTTCTATAATGCCTCCCAAAAAGAATCCCAAACCAATTAAGCCCTCATAAAGCTCTACTATGATGCATGAAGAGGAAGAAGTGAAACATGATATATCAAAATTACGAGACCAAGTGTAACAAATTTATCTCTCGCAAAAAGTAACCAAAAATGAAATGGAAGCTAAGATGGATGGTTTGAAGAAAGGCGCGGAAGTTAAGATGGATGGTTTGAAGAATGGAATGGAAGAAAATATTGATGGTATAGAATAAAAACTAAAAGGAAATAGGGAAGAGATGAAGAATGATCTAAAATCAGACATGGTAGGTTTGAATGAAGATTTTACAAAGTTTCTACAAGAAATGATTCCTAATGGCAAAAAGGTAGTAGAGGAAACTCATGATGAGAATAAAGTAAATCTTAATCGTGATTTCATAAACTGTCTTGTTGGATTGAAGACCCACCAAATTCCAAAGATCGATATGTAGAAGTTTTATGGCAAGGATCCCGTAACATGGATACTACAGATGGAGCAATACTTTGATCTCCATAATGTGCAAAACATGCAAAAGATACGCATTAAAACTTTATATTTGTATGGTATCGATTTATTTTTTCTCGTAAACAAATTATCACTTGATCAATTTTTACGGAGGAAATGATAGCACATTATGAGGATACAAAGAGCAACACATTATTTAGCCAATTGATCAATTTAAAACAAAAGGGTTCAATGGTGAAGCACATTAAGGACTTCCAAAAATTGAATGTAAGGGTAAAGGATATTTCAAAGGAGCACAAGATTGATGTCTTCATAGGGAAATTAAAGGATAACATCCAACATGAGGTTCACCTTTGGGAACCTGATTCATTAGGAATTCAAGTTGGAAATAAAAATTGAAAGCAAAATTATGGCGAGAAGGAAGCCTACCACTCAAAATAAATATGGAAGTGTTGCGTGACTCCTATATTTCCACAACCTACAAGGTTGACACCACAACAATTGGAAGAAAAAATAGAAAAAGGAATTTGCTATAGTTGTGATAGAAAATACAGTAAAGGTCATAAGTCTGCTGAGAAGAAATTATTTTACATATATTGTGAAGAGGAGGAATAAAAGGAACAAGAAACTTCAAAAGAAGAGGATATAAACCAGGAACCAAC
The DNA here is from genome assembly GCA_034641835.2 of Pinus albicaulis. NCBI lineage: Eukaryota > Viridiplantae > Streptophyta > Pinopsida > Pinales > Pinaceae > Pinus > Pinus albicaulis. The sequence continues at coordinate 1,344,748,241 of CM076582.1, read as the reverse complement.
CCTATAGGAAGAAGAAATGAATCCGACCATATCCTGTAATGTATTGGCGGGAATTACCACTCTTCAAACTCTCAAGATAGATGGACATATAAAGAAGAAAAGTTTAATAGTGTTGATTGATTTAGGTGGTACCCATACTTTTATTCCTTGCAAGGTATCCAAGGAATTGAAATTCTTCTTATACCAAGCACCAGATTGTCAAGTGATGGTTGAGAATGGAGGAACTATAAATTTTTCGGGAAAGTGCCATAATATCAAGCTAACCATGGGGGAATATGTATTGAATAGTACAATTCTCTCCATTCCAATGGGTGGTGATGATGTTGTACTAGGAGTACAATGGTCACAATCTTTGGGAATGGTAGCTTTTAATTTTCAAGAAATTTTCTTGAATTTTTTTTTGGAAGGAAAGGAAGTTGAATTATAGGGTACCACAGGGAAGCTAGGAAAGATAATCAACTCTAATGTCATGACAAATATTTTGAAGAAATAAAAACGAGGAATAATTGCACAATTATTCTCAATGGAGGTTTAAACATCAAAATCATCTATTTCTCCAGATCTCCAAAAGTATTGGACAATCATTCCAAGGTGTTTCTGACTCCCAAAGGACTCCCACCTATTTGTGATCATGATCATGCTATTCGTTTGATTCCAAGAAGTGTTCCTCAAAACATCAGGCCTTACAGATATCGTTATGCTCAAAAGAGTGAGATTGAACGTATGGTTGTTGAAATGCTAGAGGCTTGTATAATTCAACCTAGTCAGAGTTCTTTATCTACTCCAATAGTATTTGTGCACAAGAAGGATGGATCATGACATATGTGTCTGGATTATAGGGATCTCAACAAGCTCACTATTAAATATAAATTTCCCATCCCCTTCATTGATGAATTATTGTATGAACTACATGGAACAATTTAATTCACCAAGCTGGATCTTCATTCTGGATGTCATTATGAATTTTTGGTCATGACTTTTGGCCTTACTAATGCACCTTCCACATTTCAAGGTTTGATGAATTCAATTTTCAAAGCCTTCCTTAGAAAATTTGTGTTAATATTTTTTGATGATATACTAATCTACAAAAAGTCTTGGAAGGATCATGTTCAACATGTTGAAATGGTGCTCAAACTATTGGAGGAGAAACAATTATATGCAAAAACCTCCAAATGTTTGTTTGGAGTACAAGAGGTGGAATATTTGGGTCATATTGTATCTCATGAGGGTGTTAAGGTAGATCCTAACAAAATTAAATCAATTAAGGAATGGAAAATTCCCACAACCATAAAGCATCTTCGAGGATTTATGTGGTTGACAGTGTATTATTGCAAGTTTGTCAATAATTATTTGAGAATATCGACACCTATAAGATCATTATTGAAGAAAGATGCATTTTCTTGGACTCCAAAAGAAACTATGGCCTTTGAACATCTTAAAGAGGAAAAGTGCCAAGCACTGGTCTTAGCTACGCCAGACTTCACAAATTTTTTTATTGTGGAATGTGATGCCTCAGGAAATGGAATTGTTGTGGTTTTAATGCTAGAAGGAAGACCCATTTCTTTTGAAAGTCGTCCAATCAAAGGAAATTATTTATAGAAACCTATTTATGAGAAGGAAATGTTGGAAATGCTACATGCACTTAAACAATGGCGACCTTACCTAATGGGAAGACACTTGAAGGTAAAAATAGATCATGATAGTCTTAAATACTTTTTGGAACAAATATTATCTTGAGAAGATAAAAAAAAATGGGTTATAAAGATGTTGGGTTATGAGTTTGAAATCATCTATAAAAAAGGGAAGCAAAATGTTGTTGCAGATGCACTCTCAAGAGAGAATTAGGATGTGGAAGCATTGCTTTGTGCCATTTCTATTATCCAACCTGAGAGGATAACCGAAGCAAGGGATGAATGGAATAATGATGACACTCATTGAAAATTTGTAGCAAGGTCCTAGTACATCTGAAACATTTAGCTGGAAAAATGATTCATTATGGTACAAAGATCACTTATATCTTTGTAAGAATTCCCAACTCAAAAAAAATATTATTTTGGAATTGCAAACCTCTACCATAGGAGCGCACTTAGGATTTTTCAAAAATTACCATAGGGTCAAGAAGGATTTTTTTTGGGATGGCATTAAATCTGATATGCAAAATTTTGTGGTAGAATGTTTGGTTTTCCAACAAAATAAAGTTGATACAATTAAGACCCCATGACTTTTACAACCTTTATCCATTCCAAGTCAAAGTTGGGAGGATGTTTCAATGGATTTTATCACAGGTTTACCCAAGTTCGAAGGAAAGACAATCATCATGGTGGTAGTTGACAGACTTACCAAGTATGCATACTTTTGTGCATTATCTCATCCATTTAAAGCAAATACATTTTCTACTGCATTTATGGAAACAATTCAAAATCTACATGGAAACTAAAAGATCATTGTAAACGATACAAATCCCATTTCTACATGAAATTTTTGGACGGAATTATTTTCTTGTTTGGGTACTCAATTAGCTCATAGCTCATCATATCATCCTCAATATAATGGGATAACTGAAATAGTGAACAAATGTTTGGAAGGATATCTTTGTTTCTTTGTATTTGATTAACATACATAATGGGTCAAGTGTTTACGTCTGGCTGAATGGTGGTATAACACTTCTTTCCATACTGCAGCAAAATTGACCCCATTTATGGCACTTTATGGATATCATCCACTGTCCATCACATCATATTTAAGAGAAAATTCTAAGGTTAAAGTAGTGCAAGATCACATTGAGCATCAAAAAAAATTTCTCCTACTCTTAAAGGATAACCTCACTTTGGCACAAAATCGAATGAAACAACAGACATATCAACATCGTAGTGAAAGAAGTTTTAATGTAAGCGACTGGGTATTTTTACGGCTACAAACATACAAACACATGTCCTTCAAGCAAGATAAGAAGGATAATAAATTATCACCAAAATATTATGGTCCTTACAAGGTGTTGCAAAATATTGGTACTATGGCATACAAATTGGAGCTTCTTGCATCTTCCCAAGTGCACCTATTTTTCCATTTTTCATGCTTAAATAAGGTTATAGGTGACAAGCTCCCATTTCAAACAATATTTCCAGAACTTGGAGAAGAAGGAAAAATCATATTGGAACCGGAAGCAGTCACATAAACAAGAACTCAAAAACAATGAAATCGATCAATTTCATAGTATCTCATCAAGTGGAAGAACTTACCCGTTGAAGATTCGACATGGGAGGATGAGAATTTTATACAGAAGCATCCATAACTACTAAAGCATCGAGGACAACACTTTTTTGAAGGAGAGGGGCATGTTAGGTCCTATAATACTAGCATATCCCCTTATTGTTATTGTTTTTATAGCCCCCTTAATGTTATTGTTGTGCCCATGTAGTTCCCATATTGTTGTTATTGTGCCCCATAGAAGTCCACTATTGTTATTGTTGTGCCCTTACATTTTTATTGTTATGTCGACTATGATTATATTGTGACCCATTTGACTCCTATATATAGAAAGGATGTTTTTTCATTTTTATCATCGAATAATTGTTCATTTATGCTATGTAAAGAAGGTTTCCCCCTCGAAGAGGCTGATTTTTAAGTCATTGATCTCTGTTTTCTTCTATTTTGTGAGCTAGTTTCATAACATGTGATGTAGCATAGTCCTTGCCTCCACTACTAATTATTTGATTATAGGTTAGAAATATCTCAGCACAAAGCTCTCAACATAAGTGTGCCACGACATTTCACACTTGCGTATACGTATTATTACTAATATTTTAATATTAAATAAGCTATATGTCGTGTTGCGAACTTTTTTTTTATAATCCATATCTCTATATTTCGAATACCGCTAATCAATCGAGTAAATGTTGTGCAGAATGTGGAAAAAATTGTGTACAATTGATGGACACATACAATATTATTGGTAATATTTTAATAATAAATAATTCATATTCCCATATTGCAAATATCTCTAGTTATTTGAGTAATTTTTTTGCATAGTGCAGATAAAAATGTGTACAATGAAATATCTCCACACAATGAAGTCCATCGGCATAAAACTCTTCGCACAAGCACAAATGTCAATGTACACCTCTTAAAGACCGAGTGATTTTTCCGCAACAGAGAACTCTCTACATAAGAAAAAATTTCAATGAACATCTCTCAAAGACAAAGTGATTTTTTCATAGTGTAGCAGAGCCAAGTTCTTTTGTGCATACATATATGCTGATAAATAATCCATATATTTGTATTTTGAATACCATCAGTCAATTAATGGCAAAGAAAAACAATTAAAAACAAGGAAAGTTAAATCAATGAGTCAGATATTAGAGTCATAATTCACCTCATATTATATTAAATTCTCTCCACAAGGATTGGTTAGTAGTTGTGCACAATTGCAATTACATAGAGCTGTGAATAAAATTTACTATTAAATGAATTTAATTTTGTTATGAAGTTAATTTAATCTAATTTACATATATGATTTTTAGGTTATAATTTTTTAAGTGGGGCATTCCTTGTGCGGAGTTTTCACTAAGCAGAAGAAGTTTCCCCTACACAATGAAACTTTTAATTGTAATCTTTGCACAATGACAACTCTATACAAGGAAGCTCTGCATAATGCTCCCTTTCGAATAAAGTTCTTATGCACCCCCGTTCTACCGCATGTAAATAAAATATAATATGCACAATGAAACATAATAATATTAATTTGCAATTTGTAGAAAACTCTCCGCATAAGCATAAATGAAAGTGAACACTTCTTGTAGTGTATCAAAACCAAATTCTTTTGTGCTCAAAACTTTACCAATCTATTGATTAAAAAATTAGGCATATGTGCGGGGTTGTATTATTGGTAACCATTTGATAATAAATAATGCATATCTCTGTATTTTGAATATCACTGCTCAATTGAGTAAATGTTGTGTGGGGTGCAGATAAAACTATGTACAATGAAAGCTTTCCTCACAATCAAATATCTCGGCAGGAAACTCTCCGCATATAAACAAATGAAATGTATACTTCTCAGAGACCAAGTCATTTTATCGCAGTAGAAAACTCTTTACATAAGAATAAATGTCAATGAACATCTATGAGAGACAGAGTGATTTTTTCGTAGTGTAAGAGAGCCAAGTTCTTATGTGCAGGAATATGTGATGATAAATAATTTGTATGTCTGTATTATGAATATCATTAATCAATTAATGGAAAAGACAAAGGCTTAAAATAATTTTTGGAGCGACTTTGCAAGAACAAAGTAAGGGATTAGAGCCATAAATGATTTGTTAATAGTTGTGCGGAATTGCAGTTGCATAGAGTTGTGAATAGAATTTATTATTAAATAAATTTGATTTGGTTATAAAGTTAATTTAATCTAAATATATCTATGACTTTTAGGTTTATATTTTTTTAAGTAGGGAATTCCTCGTGCGGAGCTTTCATTATGCAAAAGAAGCTTCCTCTAGACAATGAAACTTTTCATTGTAAGCTTCACACATTGACAAATATACACAGGGAATCTTCACACAATGATCCTTGCTGAATAAATTTCTTATGCACCCGGGTTCTCCCGCACGTACCCCATCCTCCTCACATTAAAATCTCTGCACAATGAAACATAATAATATTATTTTGAAATTTTTAGAAAACTCTCTGCATAAGTATAAATGTCAGTGAACACTTCTCATAGTGTAGTAGAACCAATTTCTTCTATGCTCAAGACTTTGACAATCAATTGATTAAAAAAATAGGCATATGTGCAAGGTTGTGCAGGAAGTCCATTATGCGCAGGAAGCTTTCAAGGTAGAATGAAGGATGTGCAAAGATATATTTTAATTGTAATGTGTTTTAACTCTGGGAGTTAGTACACGTGCAATTTAACATTAGTAAATTTTGCGGAGCATGGAGGTCCGCACAATGAAAACTTGAAAGCTTCATTCACACTCTGGCACAAGATGTTTGGTTATTTTATAATTAACAGATTGTGCAGAGTGCAGAGGTTTGCAAAATGAAAGATTTAGAGCTTCTTCCGCATAGATGCATTTTTTTTATTTTGAAAGTACATGTTAGTACTAATATTTTAATTCTTTAAAAATCATGTTGCTATATTTGATATCTTGAGATCTTTGTTTGTACTCGAGTAAAAGAACAGTGGTTATTTTATTATTTACAGATTGTGTGGAGTGTGAAGGTTCGTACATTGAAATATTTAGAACTTCTTCCACACATTGGATTTTCTTTGAAATCCCACACATATGCATTTGTGTTATGTTGGAAGTATACATTAGTATTAATATTTTAATGCTTTGAAAATCGTGCTTCTAGATTTGATGTTTTTATGCTTCTGTGTTTTTCATGTTCTGTCTATGCATGGGTACAATGAAAAATCTTGTGCACAATTTATACATGCTCACACTTATAACAATTTTTTTAATTGCAAAATTTACAAACAATGTTGGTCCCCGCCACTATGTTAGTAGCTGGATTTAGGAAGAAGTGCAAACCATATTGTGAATATCGCTATGTATACTGCTATTTGAAATAACACCGAGGTAAGTTGGGAACCAACACGATATTATTGGTAATATCTAATAATAAATAATCCATATCTTCGTATTTTTAATATTGTTAGTTAATTAGTGGCAAAAACAAAGGCTTAAAAACAAGGAAAGTTAGATTGATCGTATATTTTGATTGTTGGAGTGGCTTTGCAAGAAAAAAGTCAGGGATTAAAGCCATAGTTCACTAAGTTTATTAGGCGAACATAACTAATATTTATTAAATTCTCTGCACAAGAATTTCTTAATTGTTGTGCGAAATTTCAATTGCATAAATATGTGAATAAAATTTATTATTAAGTAAATTTTATTTGGTTATAAATTTAATTTAATTTAATTTATATTTATGATTTTTAGGTTTATATTTTTTCAAGTGGGGCATTTCTTTTGCAAAAATTTCGTTGTGTGGGTGTAAAGGGATGTATAGAAAGAAATTTGTACAATCAAACCTTTTTTCATTGTTTTTTACACTTTCGTGTACATTACTCATCCACACATAGTAACATTCTAGACCAAAAATTATTGAATATTAAAATGTTGCAAATTAAAGCATTGCGTAGAATGCTTAATCCCCATATTCCTTTACTGAGTGAAATTTTTTTGTGCGTGTTTCATATAGAGCGAATTTCACATATATGCACCCCCTGTTCTTTGGCACATACCTTGTCCTCCAAAGATTGATACATTATCCAAATTTCTTAAAGATTGTATGGATTTTTAGCACGCTTGAACACAATAAAAACTTTATCCATCCTTTCATATTCTGCACAACGGAATTTATTCAAATCTAAAGAGTTGTGATTAACAATTGTATTCTTGATATTTCTATGTCTCAAATCCAAAACTATTGTCAAATGTTAATTTTAATTTTAATCAATAACACAAAATGAGATATAAACAAAGTCTCATAGCATATCTTAAAAAACAAATAAAATACGTTATCATAAAATCGATATTCATATAGTTTTAAATGGAAACTTGTACTTTCTATAGTTCAATATTTAAATAGTGATTAGTTAAAATCCTATTTAGATAATTAAAGTTTTTGTTTCACTCAAATAATACAGATTCAATGAACTAGAAGATATTCAAGGCATAGGAATTAAAAACAAACTTGCTCAACACAATTAGAATTTTAATACCGAGATTTATTTCATTGCAGCAAAAATGGTGTGTCATAAACATAATTAATTAATTAATATGCATAGTAATAGTTAAAATGAACATTGATTGTGCAGTATGCAGTAGTGTAGAGAAACTTCAATGAAAATTTTATCTGGATTTCTGTATTCTGCGAAATGAAATCTATGAAGTTCCGAAGGCATTGTGATAGTATACTATTATTAAGAGATGCATGTCTAAGATCCAAAACTATTGTCAAAAGTTCAATTTCATTTAAAGAAACAACACGACACTGAATATAATAGAAAATTTGAAAGCATCTCTTAAGAAATTTTTATAAGAGTCAGATTTAATAACAATTGTATTCATATTTAAATATCAATGAATGTATCCATAATTCAGATATGTACGACGTCATATTCAAAACATATCCATACAAGTCAAAGTTTCTTAAGAGACTCAGAATTGTACAACACAAATTGTAAAGTAAATGCATTTTTTCTGACAACAGTTGGCATTGTGCTTCCCTAAACCGTGACACTAAAAATGGAATTTATAGCTAAAAAACAACACTCTGTATATAGTAATTAGCAAAGGTCACCATAACATAATCAACAAAGTTAAATTCTCTAATATTAGCTAACAAAAAATTGAATTTTGAACAATTTGAAATTACTTACACTATGTAAAACTATTTGTCATGACTATTCTTCTATTAGATGTGTTACAACTTGAAGGCTCATTGAACAAATGTGTTGACCATAGTTTTAATGTAATCCTTGTAAGGAGCAACTGTAATTTCCATTTTAACGTTTTTAGTGAAAATCTCTTTTTCAATTTCCATAACGTTTTCTTGCACCTGGGAAATTGAGACAAAGTTTTGCTTGTTGAATTTAACAAAATAAATTAGCCACATATTAATGTGTTATCCTGTAAAATAAGTGATGCTATCAAAATCCTCTACCATTCACTATTTTTTCTGGTCCAACTCATATTTTAACATGTTTCTCGAAATTAATTTAGAATCGTGCAAGATGCGTGGACTGTCTAAGAGTTCTATATATATATATATATATTTTTTTTTTTTTTCCTTCAGATAGGCATCATTCCTCCTATTTCCTAGCTTACCATAGTCATAAATGATATCCTCAGCTGTATTGATCCTCTTCACCCATCCACCTTCTAATTGCTTTATTCTGTTAGGATCTAGAAGTTGTTGGTTTTTCTTCGGAATATCAGATAGTAGTGCAAAACTCTGGCTAAAAGAAACTAAATCATCATTAGATAATTTCCCATCTTCCTCAATATTATTGCTAACCAAATCCATAAATATTACCATTTGTTTTTGCAAACATGTTAAATAAAAAAATACTTGCTAAGCATCACCAATAATTTCTAATGTTCGACATATGTTATCAATGATATGTGACTTCACTACATTAAGTAGATTGGCAACCTTGTTAGAAGTTTGTGGTGTTACAACAACAAGAATTGTCAAGGAAGGTGATTGTATTTCTAGTGGAGTCATTAATAAATGAACTGGATATAGAATGTCTTCTAGTTCTTTTAATATTTTTTTAGTATGATGTTTTCGGCAGTCACTTTTGAAATAAACTAAGCAACACCATCAGTGTTAAATTGATGAAATACCATGAGCCCCTTTGTGACAATGTCAGACAGATCGATATCCATTTTTTCTTCATGAATAACCTTTTTATTTTCAACTCAATTTTTTGGTGGATTTTTCATATTTTTCATTTTGTAATGTCATAGGACATACATAAAAAATAATTCCCTCTTATGTAATTCGCTTCATTATCTCCTGATTCTCTACTAAACAAGAACTAACCCAATCAAGTGGTACACTATTGTCATTTTCCATGTTTATAACTTGTTGAATGCTTTCTTTGTTTATGGAACTTTTGGACTTGGTTGTTTGAACCATATGTTTTTTGTCTAGAAAGTATTTGCAAAGATTCTCTTTGTCATCTCAACGACTCGATAACTCACCATGAACCAATTTTCCAGTACTAGGAGTTTTTCTCTTCCCTAAACTCGAGGATAAGGTTGTTCTAGTACATAGTGTGGAAGCTGGAGTTTTTTGTATAATATTTAGGTATTTTTGTATCTATTGTGCTTCCATGTTAATGCTAGTCTATTGAGAACCTCTTTGAGCATCCATTGCCGATATTTGATAATTGATTCTCTAGAAGTTTTATATATTACGTTGTGACATCCTCCTCCCACATCTACCCAAGTAACCGACCAACTGGGGTAAACATGTGACAAAGAGTTACTATGATATGATTAAACCTCCTATAACATGTTAAGGAAGTGGAATTGACACAAGAAAACCTTATTGACCTTCCTAAAGAGATATAATACCCACAAAATTTAAACCACCCCTCTAGGTGCCCAAGCCCTAAATAAAATTTCCTTTTCACTGAAAAACCCCCAGTCACTCCCATGACATGTGCATGCATGTGACTAGGACCATCCAGTCAATCCCATAATTCTTGCAAGGGAAATACTAGAGTAATTTTCAGCCAATTTTGTGCCAGAGCCTGTGAGATTTAAGTCATTTGTTTAGGGCCAATCTCCAACCACTACCCGGAACTTGATGAGACTTTTCAAGACAATGAATGACACCAAGACAAAGCCTCTAACACAAAAATTGATCAACAACTTGACCTAACCAATCCAAACCATGATGGTAATTTCATCAACCATGTCACAAATATACATTCTACAGGTCATAATAACATATTTGAGCATAGGATTATTATACTCATATGAGAATTGATAAGAAGAATTCATGCATTATCACATTAGCAATATTATCATATGTTAGGTAATATATTCATTTTTCATTCATTTATAGATCAAAACATGATGAGATGCATATAACATCACTGTCATAAACATGCTCATAACCAACATATAACCTTTAGAAATAGGAAGGATATAACATCCATAAAAACCATATATAAACAAGTATATTTACTCATAAATACAAGAGGAAAGAAGATCTTATTAACATATGCAAAATGAAACCAGGTCTGGTACTTCCACATACTACATGACCATAGACTAGGCTAAACCAAATATTTCTTTCAGCTAGTCCCCCCCATGCCATTTTCCAAGCATGAATGTGGGATCTCATGGAACACATCCACCAAAACCAAACCAAGGCTTCTAGAGGAAAAAACAGCTCAACCCTCAACCAGTGATTCTACCTCACGGTCGGACATCACTAACCATCACCAGATTGGTCTCTACCCAAGTTGTCTAGTGCTCTAGAGAATTTGTTCCAACTAGCGATTTGTAACTCAACCCACAACTGTCATCATGCTTCCAAATAATTTTTCAAAACAGGGCGTCGAGGACTAGTAACTTAACTGGCCAAGGGCTTCCAAATAATTTTTTCAACCAAGGCTTTCAGGACTAGTAACTCAACCCAAGTTGTTACATGGCTTCTGGAGTGTTTTTCCAACCAAGGCTTCCAGGAGCTTATAACTCAACCCATAGCCAAAGGCACATGAAAACCAACAAGAAAATAAAAGTAAAACCCACAACACCATGGCTATCCAGGAAATGAAAATGCTAGGAAAAAATATTTTTCAATCATACCAATGACAGATCATAACCAAGAAACCACATGGTGTGACATGCATGCCAAAACTAGTAAGGAAATCATACATGCAACTCGGTACTTGGAAGAAAAATCCAATGTAGTTGTTTATCTCGATGTCTTCTTGTGCTTTCTTGCTTTTCATTTTCCTTCTTGCTCCAAATCCCAAGTATGCCAAACTCCTCCAAGATTTATCCAAAAAAAATATAAGTATCCAAGAGTATGAGAGAGAGAGAGAGCGAATAAAGAGAGCTCCACCATAGAACTGAACAAAAGCCAAATATTGATCCTCAAATTTTTTTTTATTAATGTGGCCTAGATTTTCTTCATTTTCCATTATGTTTCCTTCATTTTCCTCCTCACATGCAACCTATGACCTTTCACCTCCCTTTTCCCCTATTTTCCATTATTTTCTTAAATAAAATGCCAATTATTGCCTCATGCCTTTCCAAAGTCTTTTCCATTACATTTTCCAATTTCTTTTAGCCATAATAAACCAAATGAGAACCCGCTAGGATGTTTTTCCCACCATTCATATTGGAATACGTGTCCCATGACCATGGTATTATATTTTTTTACATGGATTTTTAACCAGGGCTGATACAGAACCCTCCCCCTTGGGGGAACATCGTCCTTGATGTTCAATGACACCTACAACCAACAAGTCTACTGAAATCAAAACATACTACCCATGGAGCTTTATAACACAACTCGTTGAAGTATTTATAATGACCAATGTCGAAAACATGACAAGCATACCCCTTATTGGAGTTTTATAACACATATCATTATGGTATTTACAATAAAACCACATTTTCTCAACAAAAAAATAACCATACTGTCTATGGAGCTTTATAAATCTAGATCGATACAACATTTGCAACAATATACAAATATGCACATTTTCTCAAACTAGAAAATAAAAGGATATGATGTTCGTATCAATCAATAAGGGAATCCTGAGGCTCAAACCTCCACCCTAAAAATAATACCAGGATTCACCCCCTTCCTACGAAGTCCAGAATCCACTGCCAAAGTCAAAGTTGCATCCAATGTCCAACACTACAATCCTGCGTTGTTGTCTTCTTAGTGAATAGTGTCTGACTCATTATTCCAGGGCGCACTCCCAATGTGTATCAAATTCCATCTGGTAATGCTAATGACAAAAAAAAAATCCATCCTCGACCTTGCCTTCTGTGCTACACAATCCCTCGAGAAATCCAGTCACACACTTTCCAATTTTCGTGTGTATCCCCTTATCTACTAGATGGTCCCTCAGGTGACCCTTCCCTTGGTAAGTTTTCCTCGTATCGGAAGGTCAAAAAAACCAAGGCATATCCTTGCCTCAAAACCATCATACCGATCATAGCATGCTCATGGAAATCAATGGAAACTATCTGGAACCAGTGTCCCACAATGGCCCTGCTCCTGAAGTGCTTTACAAAGATATTTTTTCCTGTTCCAATCCCTTTTTTATTGTTAATGCTTGCAGTCGGTTTCAACCACCTAAACGGGAATTTTCTTACTTTCCTGTACCAAGCACATAATTTCCATTAGACTCAAAATGAATTGAAATAAAATCAAATCATACCTCATTGGTAGCTCGTCAACAAGGTACATTTGCAATCATGTTTACTTCCTATCGCAACAAGTCAAACTAGCTATTTGATCAAATCATCATGTATAAACATATCATGTCCGGTTAGCTCAAAATGTAACCATCATAGATTAAAATCATGAATCGCATGAAAGCATCATAAACCATAATCATAAACAACATGTAATCATCATAAATCAGAGGCATAGATCACATGCATAAGAAAATGAAATAATATACCAATACTTATCCGTTCATTGAGCCTTTGCTTCTACCTTTGTCCTTTGTCCTTTCCATACACACACCTCATCGATTTCCACACCCGACGAGCATGCAGTGCCTTGGATTCTCTTTAATCACGTATACATACACAATGTACATCACAACACATACATACACATACAATGTACAACATCACACAATGCATACACCTACACCTGACATACAACACATACACCTACACCCATTGTTCGACGCAAATCAGTACATATACATACACATAGTACAACACAACAAATACACATGTTATGATACCACGATTACTTAATGCACATACATAGCACCGCATGTACAGAACTCAACATGTACAACTTGCACACAATACCACATGTACACAACATAGCATGTACGAAATTCACACAATACCACATGTACAACATGTACACAGTACCACTTGTACACAACACCACATGCACAACATGTACTTAGTACCACATGTACACGGCACCACCGGCATAATGTGTGCACAAAGCCACATGTACACCTCACCACCTTCACAAAATGTACACAACACCACATGTACACAACACGATATGCATGACATGTACCCAACACCACATGTACACAGCAACACATGCACGACATCTACATAGCACCACCTACACGTAGCACCACATGTACAACATGCAGACAACAACATATGTACATATCACTGCATATGCAACATGTACATAGTACTATATGTACACAACACCACTTATCCAACATGTGCACGATACGATATTTGAAAAACACCATATATCCAACATGTACATAGCACCATTTGTACCCAACACTGCTTATGAAATATACACACAAAAACATATATACATAGCATCGTATGCACATAACATCACAGGTGAAACATGTACACCATATATACAATAGTAGTAATACACAGCCATAGACCACACACTAACTCTACCAATAAATATTTCTTCTAGTGTCTCTCCACTATTCATGCATGCTTCAACATACTGTAGATCACACTACTTCCATTCCGCTGATGCACCCCTCAACATTACCTTCCATAACATAGATATATACATAGTATAATTACACAATATCAATTCATACCCACATGATACCGAACTTGTAGCTCTTTCAGGGTTATTATTCCCACTTGATTCCTCATAAGCCAAGAACCTCTTGATTCCATTCACCTGCATAAGAAATCATTCATCCACAAGAATGAATCCTGACAACCCTATCAAACTGTGACATACATACATACATATATATAAATATTAGCATAAAAAATTCATGATCCTATCCAAAAACGACATACATACATACATATATACCTATATAGACATCATCATAATAATACTCACAACATAATTACCAAATAGCATAAGGTCAAGGTTAAGATAACTCCCTTTATCCATGCACAACATTGAGAACAACAGTTCCAAACATAGCCAAGGAATATGATGCATGAAGTCCATTTACTTTACCTTTTCGGTTACCTTTCTCATGTCTATACTACCACCGTCCATTTACCACCATGGACCAACCATTCCAACCGACTGTCATACTCTTGCCTTCATATGCCCTTATAATTTTCGAATATTTGAGTCAAACTAACTGTTTTATAATGGCTAGTTGGAGCGCCCCTATATCTATTTAAACAGGTTAAATGATCAAATTTCTCATCTTTTCCTGATGATGAACCGCACTGGCTGGTTCAAAACGCATCGACAAAATATTCTTAGATGTGATTATAACCAAAAGATTTTTTATACGATTTGTGGATCACAGAGGCAAAATTCTTGCATAAGTCTGTTTGAAAAATGAGTTTGAAGTGATTCCAAGGGCATACTGAAGTATAGATATAAGTATTGGGTTCTAAAATTCCCCATAAAAATAATTCAACACCCATTAAGCCCTCAGAATACTCTAATATGACTCATGAAGATGAAGAAGTGCAACATGATATATCAAAATTACAAGAGCAATTGCACCAAATTTCGCTCTCGCAAAGAGCAACAAAAAATGAAATGGATGTTTTGAAGAAAGGTGTGGAAGATAATATGGATGTTTTGAAGAAGGGCATGGAAGCTAATATGGATGGTTTGAAGAAAGGCATGTAAGCTATGATGGATGGTTTGAAGAATGGTATGGAAGAAAAAATGGAAGGTTTGAAGGAAGGTTTGACAAAGTTGATACAAGAATGATTCCTAATGGCGAAAATATAGTAGAGGAAACTCATGATAAGAGTAAAATAATTGTTAATCATGATTTAATAAACTTGAATGTTGGATGGAAGACCCACCATATTCCAAAGATCGATATGAGGAATTTTGATGGCAAGGATCCCACAACATGGATACTACAAATGGATAAATATTTTGATCTCAATAATGTGAAAAACACACAGAAGGTACGCATTGCAACTTTATATTTAGAACAAAATACATTTGTATGGTATCCATGGCTTTTCTCTCGTAAAAAAAATGTCACTTGGTCAATTTTTACGGAGGAAATGATAGCACATTATGTGGATACAAAGAGAAACACCTTTTTTATCCAATTGATAAATCTCAAACAAAAGGGTTCAATGGTGGAGCACATTGAGGACTTCCAAAAATTGAATATAAGGGTAATTGATACTCCAGAGGAACATAGGATTGATGTCTTCATAGGGAATTTAAAGGATAACATCCAACATGAGGTTCGCCTTTGGGAACCTGATTCATTAGAGAAGGAATTCAGGTTGGCAAGAGAAATTGAATGTAAAATTATGGCAACAAGGAAGCCTACCACTCAAATCTATAAATATGGAAGTGTTGCTACTCCTAGACTTCCATAACCTACAAGGTTGACACCAAAACAATTGGAAGAAAAAATAGCAAAAGGGATTTTCTATAGTTGTGATAGAAAATACACTAAAGGTCATAAGTGTGCTGAGAAGAAATTATTTTACATATATTGTGAAGAGGAGGAAGAAAATGAACAAGAAAATTCAAAAGAAGAGGATATACACCAGGAACCAACCCTGGAGAAAGAAGAAATGAGTCCAACCATATCATGTAATGCATTGGAAGGAATTACCACTCGTCAAACTCTCAATATAGAAGGACATATCAAGAAGAAAAAGGTAACATTTTTGATTGATTCAGGTAGTAGCCATAATTTTATTCATTGTAAGGTAGCCAAGGAATTAAATTGCTTCCTATACCTAGCACCAGAATGTCAAGTGATGGCTGCAAATGGAGGAACTATAAATTGCTATGGAAAATGCCATAATATCAAGCTAACCATGGGGGAATATGTATTAAATAGTCTAATGCTTTAAATTCCAATGGGAGGTGCTGATGTTGTACTAGGAGTACAATGGTTACAATATTTGGGGACAGTAGCTGTTAAACACCATGTTGAAGCACACACATGGTGTATGAGGAAGATGAACACACACACACAAGAGACTCAACACAATGAAGGATAAGCGTGAGGATTTCTTATTGTCCATTATACAAAGATGTACATTTATAGTACAATGGTGTGACTCTTTGTTTCACATTCCAAGGTCACTTGGACTCCATTGTGACTTTTCGCATTCCACACCTACCCATGTAGGATTAGGTGTTCCAACATCCCCCCTTAATCCGAAGGGGTATGTGTGAGTCCAAGAAAAGAGTTGTAATACAAATCTGCAAAGTATACATGGCAGCACTTGGGCTGAATCAACTCTCTGAAATGTTGGAAAAAGAAGGTGGTTTAAGGATGACCACCAACACTGGAATGAAATACTTGTTGCAGTTCCCGGAACTCTTCCAAAATTGGCAAGAAGCTGAAGGCTTCTGCTAGAGGAATTGTCCCTCATAAAAAAGGGAGACCTTCAACCTAAAAGAAGGGAGGTCTACTACCTGTGATGGTTTTAGGATTACCAACAACTTTGGAATGCTTGTAGCATTTCCTGGAACTCAACCAAAGCTGGCAAGAAGCTGAAGGCTGCTAAGCTGAAGGCTTCTGCTAGAGGAAGTGTTCCTCATATATGAAAGGGAGACCTTCGACCTAAAAGAAGGGAGGTCTACTACCTATGATGGTTTTAGGTTATCCACCAACCAAAGATGATGGTTTAAGGTTGTCCACCAACTGAAGGCATGCTCATGGGCATCCGTGTCTCTGGCTACATCTCTGAATCCGGAATGACGAATTGTGGCTCAAGCTCGCTTGAAATTCTTGCTACAACTCTGAACATGGAATGAGAGATTGTGGCTCAGGCTCACTTGATCTGACTTCGAAGCTTGTACACGACCACCATTTTCCCCCCTGTCAGGGACAAGGTGAGATGATGGCGAAAACTCAACTGCAAGTTTGCTCAATATTCGTGAACATGTTCTGACATGCGAATTAAACATCTTCTTGGCTGCTGATGCCCATTGCCAAGAAGCGATCCATCCAACATGAATCTTTGTTCTTGCAGGAGGCTTGTGTCTAAAGCATCTGTCTGAAGAATGAGTGTGTCGACCACAATGCTTGCATGGATGAAGATCAAAACAGTGATCTTTCATATGGCCAACTCGATCACAGTGTTGGCATTTTACAATCTGATGTTGTTGTGGAACAGGATCTGGAACAGCTGCAGGTGAACTGTCATAAAGAAATCCGACACTCTAAAATTGAATGGGCTTGGAGTAGTCCGGAATATGAAAGGACACATCCTTGTCATATCCAAGACTAGTTTTGTGCTTGTTGTGTACAAGCTCTTCCCAAGGTCTGATGATGGGCTTAGGAAGTGCAGGTTGAACTGCTGCATCTGCATGTACATCTGCTCTAGTACAAGGAACTAAATGGGAATCGACTTCAACTTTACTAACTTGTTGCTGATGGGAGTCCTTCTCAATCTTCTGAACAGAAGCAGGTTCAAAATGGTGACTCTTTTGGTGAAGTTCGTCTTGCTGAAGCTGAGTTTCCAACTGCAAAAAATCAATCTTCTCTTGTGCATCTTGCAAACAACTCTGAATGTTACAAAGAGCATTCTTGCTCATTTTTATGATATCATCAACATTTGAATGAATGAGGTTATTCAACAGCTCTAATGCCTCATTGATTTTAGCCATTTCAACAACTTAGGCTTAAAAATGAAAGGGTGTCGGTTTCAATCGAAAATGCACCCGTTTACAATGTGATTCAACAACAAATACAAATGACTCAAGAGAACTTCCAACTATGGAAATCTCAAAGTACAAAATATGCTCCTCAAATGATGGAGGACAATCAACAATGACTTACATCAAAAACTCAAATTCACTGATTCCAACTATGAATGAAGAGGCAAATTCCACTCACAATACAATGTCAGCTCAATACAATATTTCTACAAATTTTTGTATGTGTGTGCAGCAAAAGACTTGTGCAAGAGGCCTTTAAGGCAGCTGAAATTTCTTCTTCAAAGAGCTGTTTTAAAAATAATGGCAAACTTGTCTTCAAATGTCAATTTCTTCATAAAATCACCCTTATGCCACAAATCATAAAATGGAACACTGCAATTTTCTCTATATATAGTCCACCTTCTCTTCATATTCCATTTCCTTCATTTCTGCTATTCATTTCTCTCTTTCCTCTCTCTCTGCTGGTTTTTTTTTTTTTTCAATAAATTAAAAAATAGATTAAATTAATTAAAAAATAGATTAATGGGAATTAATAAAAGAATGGGGAGAATTTAATTAAAGGGGAGGGAAAAGGAATTTAAGAACAAAGAGGGAATTGGAAATTAATTTGGGATTAACTAAAAAAATTTTGAAATAAAAAAAAAGGCTGACTGAAAACGCACAAAAGGTTGGGATTGCAGAGCTGGGAAAATCGATTTGGGAAAATTGGGGTGAGAGGGGAGCGGGTTAACGTTTGCAATTGTAAGGGGGAAGAGGGGCACGGAGAGGGCGTTGTAAGGGGGCCAGAGAGGGGGTGTAAGAGGTGGGTCGAAGGGTGAGATGGGGGTTGCTGTGTATAGAATGGCAGGCGTATGGCAGGAGTGTAATGAATGGCGGATAGTTGCAGGGGGAGGCGTATGTGAGAAATGGAGTCAGGGATGGGCCGGTGCGAGGAGAGTGTGAGGCCGCAGGGAGTGTGACAGAACTGTAAGGCTGGTGGGGATGTAGAGGTGAGTTGCAGGCGTGGGTCGATGAGTGTTGAGAGTTGTGAGGTAATGGGAGCGTATGAGCCGTGAGGTGAGTTGAATAGAGGGGGCCGTGAGGGCGTAGTGAGGAGTTGTTGTTGTTTGCAGAGTGTAGTGGAGAGGTGAGAATGTAGTGTAGTGAGATGAGGGTGCAGGGCGAATGAAAGTAGGGTGAGTGGTAAGGCGAGAGTCCAGAATTTTTTTTTAATTTTTAATTTTTATTTATTTATTTATTTTTTTTAAACATCAGAGAGAAGAGATAGGAAATCCACTTGAAAAACAGCAGTAGAATTTTTCTTCTTCCAAATATAGAGTAGAATTAATTCCAGCAGCAGAAAAATGGAGAATTTGTAGATTTAGAGATTTGCAGAGAACTCAGAAATCTCAGAAAATTTTCAATGAAAACTCAGAAATATCTTCAAAAACCCTCTCAGCAGCTCAAAAATGAAAAATTTAAAAATATTCATAAATCTTTTCCACTAAAAAACCCATAAAATTCTTCAGGAATCCCAATTTAAACAATTTTTCCAACAGCTCTCCAAAACAGAATTTAATGGGCAGAAATTGCAGGAAGAAATCAACCTTCAGATGGGCAGTGCTACCTTTCTTCAAAACCAATGCCTGAATGTTGCCAATTTCTGAATGCTGGGATTCTGAATGCTGCTCCTCTTCAAAACACTTCTGAATGGCGGCAAAAACACTGCTACAAAAACTCTGAGTGCTGCAAAAATGCCAAGAATTTTGGCAGATATGCATAGGCCATAAACATAAATGGCTCACTCAATTTGGATCAGGGCCAGCAATCGCCCACTTTGATACCATGTTAAACACCATGTTGAAGCACACACATGGTGTATGAGGAAGATGAACACACACACAAAAGAGACTCAACACAATGAAGGATAAGCGTGAGGCTTTCTTATTGTCCATTATACAAAGATGTACATTTATAGTACAATGGTGTGACTCTTGGTTTCACATTCCAAGGTCACTTGGACTCCATTGTGACTTTTCACATTCCACACCTACCCATGTAGGATTAGGTGTTCCAATAGTAGCTTTTAATTTTCAAGAACTTTTCTTGAATTTTTTTTTTGGGAGGAAAGGAAGTTGAACTACGGGGTATCGCAGGGAAGACAAGAAAGATAATAAGGTCTAATTTCATGACAAATCTTTTGAAGAAATAACAACGAGGTGTAATTGCACAATTATGCTCACTAGAAGCTCCAACATAAGAATCATATATTTCTCCAGATCTCCAAAAAGTATTGGACAATCATTCCAAGGTGTTTGAAACTCCCAAAGGACTCCCACCTATCCGTGATCATGATCATGCTATTCGTTTGATTCTAGGAAGTGTTCCTCCAAACATTAGGCCTTACAGATATCCTTATGTCCAAAAGAGTGAAATTGAAGATATGATTTCAGAAATGTTAGAGGCTAGTATCATTCAACCTAGTCAAAGTTCTTTCTCTGCTCTGGTAATATTGGTGCACAAGAAGGATGGATCATGGCACATGTGTCTAGATTATAGGGAGCTTAATAATCTCACTATTAAAGATAAATTTCCCATTCTTGTGATTGATGAATTATTGGATGAATTACACGGAGTAATTTATTTTACCAAGTTGGATCTTTGTTCAATATATCATCAAATTAGAATGAAGACTAAAGATATTCTGAAAACAACATTTCAAACTCATGAGGGTCATTTTGAATTTTTGGTCATGCCTTTTGGCCTTACCAATGCACCTTCTACATTTCAAGGGTTGATGAATTCCATTTTTAAACCCTTCCTTAGAAACTTTGTGTTAGTATTTTTTGACGATATACTAATCTATAACAGGTCTTGGAAGGATCATGTTCAACATGTTGACAGGGTGCTCAAACTATTGGAGGAGAAACAATTATATGCAAAAACCTCCAAATGTTTCTTTGGAGTACAAGAGGTGGAATATCTGGGTCATACTGTATCTCATGATGGTGTTAAGGTAGACCCTAACAAAATTAAATCCATTAAGGAATGGTAATTCCCCACAACCATAAAGCAGTTGTGAGGATTTCTTGCGTTAACAGGGTATTATCGCAATTGTTTTAATAATTATGGGACAATAGCAGCACCTCTAACAACATTATTGAAAAAATATGCATTTTCATGGAATCCTGAAGAAACTAAGGCCTTTGAACATCTTAAAGAGGCAATATGCGTAGCACTGGTCTTAGCTATTCCAGACTTCACAAAAACCTTTATTGTGGAATATGATGCCTCAAGAAATGGAATTGGTGTTGTTTTAATGCAAGAAGGAAGACCCATTTCTTTTGAAAGTCGTCCAATAAAAGGAAAGTATTTACTGAAAGCTATTTATGAGAAGGAAATATCGGAAATACTACATGCACTAAGGAAATGGAGACCTTAACTAATGTGAAGACACTTCAAGGTAAAAACTGATCATGATAGTCTTAAACACTTTTTGGAACAAAGAATATCTTCAAAAGAGTAGAAAAAATGGGTCACAATGATGTTGGGTTATGACTCTGAAATCATCTACCAAAAAGGGAAGCTAGATGTTGTTGCATATGCACTCTCAAGAAAGGATGAAGAGTTGGAAGCATTGCTTTGTGCCATTTCTATTATCCAACCGGATTGGATAATCGAAGCAAGGGATGAATGGAAGAAAGATGAAGAAGTGTGGACACTCATTCAAAAGTTGCAGCAAGATCCTAGTACATATGATACATTTAGTTGGAAAAATTATTCCTTATGGTACAAATATCGCTTATATCTTTGTAATAATTCCCAACTAAAACAAAAGATTCTTATGGAATTTCACACTTCTCCTTTAGGAGGACACTCGGGATTTTTGAAAATTTACCACAGGGTGAAGAAATATTTTTTTTGGGATGGCCTTAAATTTGATATTCAAAAGTTTGTGGCGGAATGTTTGGTTTGACAACAAAATAAAGTTGAGACAATTAAGACCCGGGGTCTTCTACAACATTTATCCTTTCCAAGTCAACGTTGGGAGGATATTTCAATGGATTTTATCACAATTTTATCTAATTCTGAAGGAAAGAGTGTCATCATGGTGGTAGCTGATATACTTACCAAGTATGCACACTTTTGTGCATTATCTCATCCATTTAAAGCAAGTAAAGTTGCTATTGAATTTATGGAAAAAATTCAAAAGCTACATTGAAACCCAAAGATTATTGTAAGTGACAAAGATCCCATTTTTACTGGAAATTTTTGGATGGAATTATTTTCTTTTTTGGGTACTTAACTAGCTCATAGCTCATCTTATCATCCCTAATCCGATGGTCAAACTGAGATAGTGAAAAAATGTTTGGAAGGATATATTTTTTGTTTTGTATCTGATAAACAAACACAATGGGTCAAGTGGTTACCTCTAGCTGAATGGTGGTATAACACTTCTTTCCATACTGCAGCAAAAATGACCCCATTTATGGCATTTTATGGATATCATCCACTGTCCATCACATCATATTTAAGAGAAAAGTATAAGGTTCAATTAGTGGAAGATCATATCGAGCATAAACAAAAGTTCTCCAAATATTAAAGGATAACCTAAATTTGGCACAAAATCGAATGAAACAACAGGCAAATCAACGTCGCAGCGAGAGAATTTTTGATGTAGGAGACTGGGTATTTTTACGGCTACAACCATACAAACAAATTTCCCTCAAGAAAGCTAAGAAGGAGAATAAATTATCACTAAAGTACTATGGTCCTTACAAGGTGTTTGAAAAGATTGATACTATGGCATACAAATTGGAGCTTCCTGCTTCTTCACGAGTTCATCCAGTTTTCCATGTTTCATGCTTAAAGAAGGTTATAGGTGACAAAATTTGTGTTCAAACAATATTTCCAGAACTTGATGAAGAAGGAAAAATCATATTGGAACCTGAAGTAGTCATGGAAACAAGAACTCGACAGCTACGAAAGCGATCAATTTCATAGTATCTCATCAAATGGAAGAACTTACCCACTGAAGATTCTACATGGGAGGGTGAGAATTTTATACAGAAGCATCCAGAGCTACTCAAGCATTGAGGAAAACACTTTTTTGATGGAGAGGGGCATGTTAGGTCCCTATATTATTAGTGTATCCCCTTATTGTGGTTAGTGTGCCCCCCTTATTTTTATTTTTGTACCCTTGTAACCCCCATATTATTATTATTGTGCCCTTACATTATTATTATTAGGTCAGCTAGGATTATATTGTGACTCCATGGACTCCTATATATAGAAAGGAGGTTTTTTCATTTGTATCATCCAAGAATTTTTCATTTATGTAATGTAAAGGAGGTTTCCCCCTTGAAGTGGCCTATTTATAAGGCGTTGATCTCTTTTTTCTTATATTTTTGGAGTTGGTTTCATAAAAAAAAACACCATGACTCAATCCCCATGGTTCCTAATTCTTCCAAAGGAAATCTCAACCCGAGACTGCTTCAAGATTTCATTGCAGGCTCTTTTTCCATGCAATCCCTTGCATCATATTTCCATAAACTTAATAACTACCAGTGTATAAATAAATATAACCATATACATGTTATCTTACCTTGTTGTTCCAATAACATTTCCTTGTAACTGAACACACATGTCCCAAAGATCAAGACAACATATTTATTAATTTGAAATCAACATTTACCAAGTCTAAAAACAATGTCATAATCAATAATCAACTCACACTTATCAATAATAATACATACTGCTACAACTATCACCTACTTACACTCAAATACATATCAGTTGTGTCAACACATATGTGTTATTACAACCATATTAAAATGTTGGAGCAGGGTCCCTCAGGACCACAATTTTGGGACAAATATTAGTATTTTTGTTAGTTTTGAGTCGTGTTCATTGTGCAAGGAATATTCAAGGGGATTTGGGGTGGTTCAAAGTACGTTCATGAGTTGAATGGGTTAATAGGTAAACTAGGGGTCTCAAACCATGTTTTGGGGAACATAGTAGGAGCGCAAGAGAAGGTATAAATAGAAGTATAGATTGAGTCGGATAGAGAGAGATAAATTATTAGATATTTTGATGATAGAGCTGAGAAGTTGAATATGTAGTAAGCGTTTGTGTCTAAAATTCTCCTGCTAGCTCTATGCGCGAAGACCTTAGTCGAGCTGTGTACAGACCCTGTTGGCTATGTGCACCAGTAGATGTGGTGAATTCTAAGAGTTTCTATGAAGACTGATTAATAAAGAAATATTTTGGAAATTTTGTGTACTTCATGCATCTATGATTCGCTTCTACATATGATTTCTGCTTTCTATGTATGATTTATGTTATCTGTAATCGGGATCAGTTTGTGTGCATGATTATACTATTGATGTGTAAGACATTTGTATAGATCCGTTACTTTAAAGGCTGAATACTACATTTCATAGATCTGTTAGAGTGGTTAAAGGGATTTCAGATCTTCTGCATGTGTGCGCGCAAAGGGTTAACCTGTACTATTTGGCCTAGGGTTTCTGGTGCGCAAGGTAGTATGTCTAATGAGATTGATCTGTGGATGCCCAATTCATTTAGTTCTCTCTCAGGGTGTGGAAACCTGGTTCCAACACCCCCCCATACTGCTTTCGGTGAGACTTTGTTCTGCGCAAGAAAATCATTGCCAAAAGGGCCAGTAGTAAGAGGGTTTTGTTAGTTCCGCGCTAAATCCGAACTTGTGTCAGGACCCCTCAATCCAAAAAATGGTTCCATTCCCGGGATCGGGATCATTTTGAGAGATATTAGATGATGTGGTAGCCATCAAAGACTGAATTAGAAGGCTGGTTTGAGCAAAAGACACACGAATTCACCATCAAGGAAAATAGAAGTGATAAATTGTCTACTGAAGGGTGGGAATAGAGGTACATTTTCATCGAGGTCGACGAAATATTATTTATGACCTTTGCGCATGAATTACTGGAGTGGTTATCAAGGTTACCTGAGTTTCAAAGCTGCTGGAAGGACGATAAAATCACTCAGTGGATGTCTGTGTTGATCCAACAATTAGAAAAGAATAATAACATCATCACTCGCACTGTAGACCATTGGTTTGACAACATTCTAGGTGGATTGATGACAGATTTCATGGTTGATCAATTTTTGTCATATTCTGAAGCAAAAAGGAGGTTCTTCAAAGGACCGAGATGTAAGTTCATACACTCTCTGCCTTTGCTGATTAAGATGTTATTATGTGAAAAGGGTGTTCTATGTAGTCACACCGAGTGGATGTCCCCAAACAAGTTTGAGAGCACTACACGTAGTGGGAAGCAATTTCAGGTCAAACAAAGAGGTGAAAGATTGGTAAAAATCCCTCTAAGAAACCCGCCTAATAGTGATACAGAGAGTGGTGAAGCTACACACGTGAGAGGTAACTCTCCATCCACCCCACAGTCAAAATCGCGCAGGGGTGGTTTATCTCCTACTCCACCTCCACCACCACCAAGAGGCGATATGGCTGCACATATGAAGCTACCCACCTTTAAGGGTGCGAGAGATTAAGAAATTGATAGATTCGGGTTTGTTACAGATGTAGTATGGACTATGCAAAATGTCAACACCGATGTTGTTAAGAGGGCAGAACTAGCTATGGAATTTGAGGGTCGTGCACTAGATTATTTTATGGGATATATCACTCAGAACGCTGACCCTAGTGTCAATGAGATCAAGAAATATTTGAAGCATCAATTCAGAAAACCAAAGTCATACTCGCAATGTGTAATAGAGCTAAAAGAAATCTCACAAGAGCTAAATGAATTTGTCTGGGAAGTAGATTAGCGACAGAAGTGCACTATCAACGAAGGAGGATTTGTCTATGATGATAAGAAACATAAATAATGGTTTATTGCCATGCTCCTGCCACATCTGTGTGCCCCCCTGAATCAACTGAAAATTGATTCTTAGGTTAAATATCTTAAAGTTTTCATGAAGCCAGAAGTCGCACCCAAAACTGATGACCAATTTGGAACTCTACAAATCCAGAATCAGTTAGAAGTGATTTATTTGGAAATTCAAAACCTACGCAAGGACAGGGGGAAAGAGGCTTGCACAGAGGTATGGTGTATAAGTTTTAAAGGCTCTGGTCACAATAAATATAAGTGTCTCGTGCTTCAAGATTACATGCAAGAAGGAGGGCCAAATCCGTTGCAACCCAAGGACGTTGTAGGAATTAGTGGTACTCCCATAATGTGGTGCTATGTCTGTCAATTGGTTGGTCGACACAACACAAACCTTTACCCTCGATTTGGAAGTTATGTATCAGAACTGCAGCAACAATGGTGTAGGTTTTTCTCTTTGGTTGGCCACGATGAGAAACAGTACCATACATTCGATTTGATGATAGACAATGCCAATCTCTATAGATTGAAAGCTATCACATCCTCTCTAGCGTCCCCCTCTGAGCATGGTGGATCTCCAGCTAGAGGAAGGGAAGGAGGGAGAGATGGAAGTGCAGGTCGGAGAAGAGGACAACTGATCTGCTACAACCATGGAGATGATGTTCACTTTGAAGGTATTGTAGATATTTTGATCATGTTATTTAAATATTGTCTTGTTTTATTGCTAGAATGCAGGAGAAGCATCAAAAGATGCCTACGCATAATATACAAATGGTTAGAAATGAGATGTAGGAAGATGATCTGAGTGTAAACATAATTACACGAAGTGGTGTTGCTGCTAGAGAAGATGAGGGAAAGAAGGCTGATGTAGAACTTTATATCAGGAAGGCTTCTAAAAATAAGGAAGGATTCAACTTGCAGAGGGAGGAGGAGACTTTTGTAGAATCTAGAAAGGATTTTGCTATTGCAGGTGCTTCCACATCCAAGTCAATCATAGAAGAAAAGATCGATGATGAAGTCAAACCCTTCTTGCAAGCGTGCATCAAGCCATTGCATACAACCTTCAAGCTCTAATATATAGCTACACGGATAAAGAGTTGCCTCGAACTGAGAACAAGGCTATAAACAAGATCTATAAGAATAAGAAAATCACTGGTAGAGAGATGTCCGTGAACGTGCAGATTGGGGAATATGAGATGGATCAGGTCATCCTGGACTTGGAATCTGATGTGAATTTTCTACCTAAGGAGACCTACAAGAAGATGGGCGAACCACAACTAGAATGGTCCACCATTCAACTGCGCATGGCCAATCAACATAATATTATTCCATTTGAAAGACTCCCACAGGTTATGGTAGATATTGTTGGAGTCAAGGTACGCATAGACTTTGAAGTACTATAGATTGTTCATGATATAGACCCATACCCTGCACTTCTAGGACTGGATTGGGATATCAACATGGGGGGCATCATCAACTTAAAGCATAGGAATATGATATTTGAAAATAATCGTACTCAGGTTGTAGTACCTTTGGATCCTGCAGAAGGGGAGAGATATATAGAACCGATGTGTGCAGAAGATGATGTAGACCACATCTAAAAATTGACCGCACGAGATGAGGATTGGAGCAACCTAAGTGTTGATGGGATGCTAAATTGGGAAAAGGATAGCTCATGCTTCTCTTATTCGGATGAGGAAATGGAAAACTGGTAGAATTTCCTGCATGATGTTTCTGCATTGTGCTACCTCAGAGTCACTAAAAATTTACATTGCATCTCCTCAAAGGTACGAGAATTTCCCTATTTTGATGGTTCTGGTAATTTTGTTTTATTTTTGGAAGAAGTGGAAAAGGATGTCCCATAAGATCGAAGGTTTTGGGCACTTGATCTTTCCATGCACGCAACTCCATCACGTTGGTGGGATACGCACAAATGGAACTTTGAAACTTCGGATGAATGAACTTGTATGATGCATTTGCCCTTCGCTTGTCCAGTAACAAAGTTGAATGAAGTATACACAAGAAAGAATGACCCGCGCTCACACTTGGATAAATGGACAATTTCTTGGGGTGATGAACCTCGGTCGTAATGGGTGCATATTGGGCCCCCTTAAAGGATTTTTTTCTCCTCACTTTCATATTTTCCAGTGGGTTTGAATGCATTAGCCAGTTATTGCACGAAATACAAGGAGTTGTCTTTGATGTGACCAAACTTGCAATAGAGGTTCCACAACCTGCATGGAATTCGCAAATGAAGGATATTAACAACTGCAGAAATCTGTCAGTGGAAGATAACGATGAAGACCCAAGAAATGTCAATATCCCAGAGTATGAGGGGAAGCACACAGTTAAAGGCCCTTTGTTAGCAATGATGGATATGACTAAGCCCTTAAAACTTAAGCAAGTAAACATTGGAACGGAGGAACACCCCAAGTTGGCCAAAATAAGAGATTATTGGGATGATGAGACAGTGGGAAAGGTTGCGGAGCTGTTGACAGAATATCATGACCTATTCCCCTCAAATTTTTCTAAGCTAAAAGGAATTGTATGAGACTTGGGAGTTATGAAAATCACTCTAAAACCATATGCACACCTCGTCAAGCAGTGACCATACCGGTTAAATCCAAAATAAAAGGAGAAAATGAAGGAATAATTGGAAAAAATGGTTGATGCATGAATCATTGAGCTCGTGGAAGAGTCTGATTGTGTTAGCTCGATGGTTGTTCAGGAAAAGAAGACTAAGGGAGAAATAAGGATTTGTGTGGACTCGCACAAACTGAATGATGCATACATACATGATCCCTTCCCTACCCCATTTTCAGATGAGATATTGGACAATGTTGGAGGAAAGGAGGTCTACTCTTTCACCGATGGGTTTTTGGGGTACCATCAGATCAGCATCGTGCTAGAAGACCGAAGTAAGAACACTTTTGTAACAAAATGTGGATCCTTCCAATACACAGTCATGTGATTTGGATTGAAGAATTCACCTGCTATATTCTCACGCGTAGTAGTAGCTGTATTCAAGGATTTCATGCACAAGTTTCTGGAAGTGTACTTTCATGATTGGATGTGTTTGGACTTCTGAAGAAGCATGTTTCCACCCTACACATGATGCTCAACACTTGCAGAAACCATCATATCTCCCTTAACTTGAAGAAGTGTATATTTTGTGTTCCTTTTGGGTTCTTGTTAGGGCATATTGCTTATCAACAAGGTTTGATGGTAGACCCATCCAAGGTTGTAGTTATTGTCAATTTAGAGGTTCCTACCAATGTAAAAAAACTATGCTCTATTATGGGACAGACAGGATATTATAGAAAATTCATTCAGGGCTATGCACTAATCAGTGCACCCATAGAAAAAATGTTGAAGAAAGATGTGTCCTTTTGTTGGTATGAGGACTGCGAAAGGAGCTTTAAGCTACTCAAGGAAAAAATGGTTACTGCGCCTATTTTAGTATTACCTTACTGGTCTAAGGTCTTCCATGTGCATGTTGATGCATTTGGAATTGCACTTGGATCTGTCTTGATAGTGATCACCCCATTGCCTTTGCAAGTAGAAATATAGGAATTATCTGCTAGATGGGCACTTCAAGCTGTTCATTGAGCACTCTGCTTTGAAGTATCTAGTCAACAAGCCTATATTGGGAGGGAATATTTGTAGATGGCTTCTTCTATTCCAAGAATATGACTTTGAAATCATTGTTAATCCTGGTAGATTGAATGTTGGACCTGATCACTTATCACACATTGAGAATAGGGAAGAAATGACCAGTCTAGAGGACGGATTACCTAATGCGCAACTCTTTGCCATTAAAGTGGTCAATGAACTCTTTGCAGATATTTTTCACTTTCTAACCACTGGTAGTGCGCTTTCTGAATATTAGGTGGAATAAAAGAAGGAGTTGTTTACTTGCGCAACTGAATTTACATTGATTTCTAGTCAACTTCACAAATTGGGCGCAGATGAAAATTTAAGGAGGTATGTATTAGAACATGAAAGACAAGACATCTTGGTTGAAGATCATGGGGGAGTGGCAGGAGGCCAATATGCAGGGAAATACACTGCACAAAAGGTTCTGCGTGTTGGATTATGGTGGCCAACATTGCATAACGATGCACATGCATATTGTCGAGCTTGTGATGCATGCCAAAGAACAAGGAAGTCATCGCGTAGAGATGAGATGCTATTGTAGCTGGATATGGCTTTGTAAGATTTTGATAAATGGGCCATATAATTTGTTGGACCTATTAATCCTCCTGGAAAAAAAACCGATGCGTGCTACATCATCACGACAATAGACTATGTAACTAGATGGGCAGAAGCTAAGCCAGTAAAAGATTGTACTACAGATACTGCTACACAATTTATTTTTGAAAATATCTTGACTAGATCTGGGTGCCCAAATATATTGATGAGTGATTAGGGTACGCAATTTGTTAATGAGACTACTGAAGCTCTGACAGAGGGATTCAAGATGCATCACCAGAATAGTAATCCC
This sequence comes from Pinus albicaulis, assembly GCA_034641835.2. Lineage (NCBI taxonomy): Eukaryota > Viridiplantae > Streptophyta > Pinopsida > Pinales > Pinaceae > Pinus > Pinus albicaulis. Next base: position 1,344,717,566 of record CM076582.1, on the reverse strand, counting down.
TATCACCCTTAGGAAAATGGTGCAGTCACAAGCCTTTAGCAAGATCTTGGAGAATGCGCTCACAAATATTAGCAATGCAAACCATAACTATTGGGACGTGCACATAGCTGCTATCTTATGGGATTATTGGACCATCTGCCAGAAGTTGACTGGTAAAACACCATTCTGGATGGTTAATGGTCGGGAAGCTATCATGCCGATGGAATACATATTCCAAGACTACGAATCACAACACTAACTAATATGGTTGAACCAGACATCATGGAGTAACGTCTATTAGAATTGATTTCATTAGAGGAGGATCGGTTTATTTCCAACTTTCATTAGCAAGTCCAGAAGGCACGAGAAAAGGCCTGGAATGATAGGCACATCCAGAAGAAGTAATTCAAGGAAGAAGATTCGATTTTATTGTACAAAAGTCAGTTTGCGCGCCACCCAGGGAAGTTCAGAATGCATTGGTTGGGGCCATATATTGTGAAAGAGATCACTAATGGAGGCGCAATGTGTTTGGCCACGCTGCGTGCTGAGAGTCTCCTAGGGTATGTCAACGAAAGTCGATTGAAGTTGTACAAGGATAACCTTGTGCCTACCAAATGACTATATGGTCGAAGAAAAGGAAGCCACTTGTCTGCACCCTATGTGGAGGGAATGTGCAGGTAGGTGCGACACAAACGCAAAGGTTGTGCATGACGGGAAAAAATAGTCATTGGAACAGTAACTCTGGGTGAAAAATTGATTTTACCGTTGGATGGAGCAGATTTTCTACAATTAATGATAAGATCTTAATGAATGTTTTATTGTTTTTATGGGGATAAGATGCCATTAATGAATTTCTGAACGTTTTTACCATGGATCACCTATAAAAATGAGGAAGTGAGTCGCATTCTATTCTTTTATTGTTTGATTGAATTATGCCCTGAGATTATTAGTGTGCATTATATGTCTCCCCGTGAGACTCTCGCACCAAAATTAAGTAATCCTGAGTTTATATTCAAGCCAAGGATGATGACCACCAACCTCGCTACCGAGAGTGCATAGTCTGAAGAGCTATCTATGTCGATTACGACGTCTACTGAGAAAGACTCTGAAGAAGTTCACGAAGTTGTCCCTGAAGTCATATCAACACCTGCCAAGGGGAAGGCTAAGGTGACTGAGGGATCATCGTTGAAGTCGTAGACATCCCCCAAGCAGATTATATCCTTGCGCCAGGTATCAAAAGACTGATATCCTATGGGTGATCCAACGAAGAGACCTATGACCGCAACCGAGGAGGCTGCGCTCTTTGTCAAGTCCATCTCATGGCTCCAAAAGTATGTGAAGCCATGCAGACCCTCTGCCAAAGCCCCAAAGGACTTGGATATGGTGTGCGCCTACCTAAATATGACATTGATCCATGAGGCAGTCACGTTGGAGGGGGATATGTTTGGGAAGCTCCCATCTATCAAAATTTGAAGACTGGGATCTGGCCAGTGAGAATACCTTCCTATAATTGGTGCCAGAGTACTACCTCAAACGCGTTTTGTATGTTGGAGTGGTAAAAGTGGAGCCCATACCTTGGGTGCACAGGTTGAGAAATGCCATAATTCTCAACTTGTTTAGGATTCCTCACTTTGGAAGATATCCCATCACGGATGCATATGTGCGCTAGTTGCTGGTGTTGGTGCACAATGGTTGAATTTGAATTAAAAATCAAATTCCAATCGATGCTGCATTGATCCACCGGATCACCGTCCTATAAAATAAGGGACCTAACTCTATGAAAAATTATGAAAAGAGCCAGAAGCAGAAAGTCATTGTGAAGGTGAAGAACAAGTATAAGGTGGGACGCTATACCAGGGGCTTCCTGGTTCAGTAGATTCCAGATCCGCCTGTGTGCCTTAGGACATTTATGTTGGCTTGCAAAATGATGCACAAGTGCAAGCCTAAGGTGGTCCCCGCACATGTCATCGCACTGGCAGGACAGTGCGAGAAGGGAGGAGGATAAGAAATTTTTCTATTCATGGCTTCTCCTGCTCATTGCTCTTGTTGCATGGGAAACGCCAGAGAATGCAGTCCTCCCGGACGTAGAGCATAGCTTGTTTGAAGGGGTGAACTATGCCAACTTATGGGATTCCATAGAACCTAAGCACGTGATCTAAAATAAGATCTTTTGGGTCTTATTCGAAGGAGGGTTGGGCACAGTAATCCACTCGCATCCTCAATTGTCCCCAGTTGCATATGAAAGGTGTAAGGCCATTGCAAACTTCCAAGTGTCTATGCATAACGTACAAATCCGTGCGTGTAAGGATAGGGTATGGTACAACTTGCTCTACATGGTTACAAAGGCCGAAATTGACCAGGTCATTGCGACTTGGCCAGCATCATGGAAAATCAGGCTAGGCTTCGCTAAGCCTGTCACAACCTTAACATCAGGGAAACAGAAGAAAGATGCTGCAAAAGAGACAGAATCCAAAAAATAAGTTGAGAAGGGCGTAGAAACAGAAGCGGAGAAGGAAAATGAGATGGAGACTGAAGTGGATATTGTTGGCGGAGATGGAAAGAATGGCGTCGAAGAGGAGTCCCCTGGAGGCACCAAGAAAGGAGCTGAAACTCCCAAGGGTGTGCGCAAGAAGAGAAAAGGATATAAGGTAGGAAGCGTATATGATATCACCCTCACGAAGGATGATTTAGAAAAAATTGCATATGCAGTCACATCTGCCTCCAAAGATCGTTGGTTTGCAGTAGAGGAGTAATATAAAGCTATGGTGGACGCAATGTAGGATGGTCTATAGGTACTTCAGTTCAAAATATACAAAATTCAAGCGAGCATTGCTCAGGAAAGGCCGGATCAAGAGAGTGTGTGTACCGGCATCATCACCAGCATAACAGATAATCGAATTTTCCCCTTTCCCGGGGCTATAGTCACCTTGGAGCAGCTTGACTTACGCACACAAGTGAAGACGTGGTCCGAGGTCGGTATCGACTTGTCCATGCTTCCCAGAGGAAAGTTTCACATGATCCAGTACATTATCAGAGATGAGCTACTATGTCGAGAGGCACACATGTAGCACCAACTCACAGATGCAGAGAAGACAGTTGCAACATGTACACAAGAGTGTTTGCAGGCTCAAACAACCCAACAAGTAGCGATGGCCCAGCACACAGAGTCTAATTGATCGTCTCTGTGGTGACCTTCCCAAGGTTTCCATTCTTGCCTCTACCGCGCCTCAGGAGAAAGTCGAAGGATTGGCGGCTGCCTTGAAGGCCTCTCGCTGGGAAGTCCAAGCGGTCAAGGCAGATTTTGAACAGAAGATTGTGGAGTTACAAGCCAATATCCATCTAGAGACTCCACCCGAAGTACGAGCCCAACGCGCTACCCTGGTAAAGGAGGCTTCATCCAGTATTGAAGAAACAATTGACAAGGGAACTGAACTCCTAGATACAACTATGGGATTGTGGACTTCCGTGTAGATAGACCCCCTCGTCTGAAATATATCACAGGATATGTGCGCAAAGGAAAAAACATTTGATGAGCTCTAGGAGGCGCTGCCCACACTTTTTCTTGCTTAGATCATGGCTTTATTGTAGACAAGCTAGGTACTATGCGATGAAATTGAAGATCTGCACCGCAAGAAGCATATCCCACCACCCATATGAAGTCGTGCGATGAAGAGGCCATGAATTTACCTCAGGACATAAACGTTGTCGTGAAGACCCTAGGCCAGACACAACAGAGTATCAGTCTCGTAGCAAAATGACCTACATCGTAGAAGTTGGTGGAGGAGGCTCAGAGCATTGTTGTTCAAAGTGCAGACATCCTTGCGCCATTCACTGCATCCATTGAAGAGCTGAAGACCAAGATGAAGACCCCACCTCCTCTGTGACTCAGGATGAGTCTTAAGATTGTGTTGGGGGACTGTTGGAGTAGGGTCCCTTAGGACCGCAATTTTGGGACAAATATCAGTATTTTTTTTAGTTTTGAGTCTTGCGCGCTACGCAAGGAAGAGTCAAGGGGATTTGGGGCGGGTCAAAGTCCCTTCATGAGTTGTAATGCGTTAATGGGTAAACTAGGGGTCTCAAACCACGGTTTTGGGACCATAGTATGAGCGCAAGTGAATGCATAAATAGAATTATATATCGATTCAGATAGAGAGAGATAAATTATTAGATATTTTTATGATAGAGCTAAGAAGTTGATTCTGTAGTAAGCGTTTGTGTTTGAAAGGCTCCTATTGGCTGTGTGCGTAGAGACCTTAGTCTGGATGTGTGTAGACCCCGTTGGTTGTGTGTGCAGGTAGATCTTGTAAATTGTTAGAGTTTATATGAAGAATGATTAATAAAGAACTGTTTTGGAAATCCTGTGTAGTTCATGCATCTATGATTCACTTCTACATCTAAATTCTGCTTTATGTGTACGTTTATGTTATCTCTAATCGGGATCGATTTGTGTGCATGCTTATACTATTAATGCGTAATATATTTGCATAGATTTGTTACTTTAAATTTTGAATACTACATTGCATAGATATGTTAGATCGGTTAAAGGGATTTCAGACCTTCTACCTGTGCACGCACAAAGGGTTAACATGTGATAGTCGGCCTAGGGTTTTTGGTGCACAAGGCAGTTTGTCTAATGAGATATATATTTGGATTCCCACTTCATTTAATTATCTCCCAGAGTGTGGAAACTTGGTTCCAACACCCCCCCCATACTACTTCAGGTGATACTTTGGTTTGTGCAAGCTGATCATTGACGAAAGGGCCAGTAGTAAGAGGGTTTTGTTGGTTGCGCGCTAACTCTAAACTTGATTCAGGACCCCTCAAGCCAACATAAAACATGATCATTTCTTCAATAAATCATATATATACATAATCATATCATGCAATTAATCAAACATTCAAACAACTTGTAAACATACCATATTAAATAAATCAACTAGATGAAATAATAAAACACTCAAACACCAAATAGGCGACGTAATCAAGTTCATGCGTTAATGTATCTTAGGGGAGGCTATCTTGTCTACGTAATAAATATAGTTTAGCATGATATAACTTTACAACCCATCAAATCAAACAAAAATAAGGTCATGACATCCATAACAGTAACTAGCTAACATGTTCATATCATAAACTTATAGACAATTGTCATTAATGCAGAACAATCACATATGCACAGTCAGTCTAGATTAGTACAATATAATATCAAAAATAGGTCGACTCATACTTGAATGTCACAACCATAACCATCTACATAGACCATTCCATATAAACATGATACATATAACATCAAGATCTTAATTCAATAACCCTAATCATCAAGTTAACTAACATATAACAATCTCATAGACAAAATATAACATAATCATCATGTTAACTATCATATCACAATAAACAAGTTATCATATAACGTACTTATAAAAAAAAATATAACATAATAACCAAGTTAACTAACATAAAACAACAACAACGATGCATATAAAAACAAGTTACTCTCATTCATGAATATTTGACACATGTGCATATTACCACACTGATTCACTAGTATCTATCATGCATGTAACCACACAAGCAATAAAATGACCAACATGTATATGAACCTAATGCATATAAAAACACATTAACTAACATACTTTAATTTCAAACATACAATACCTGTATGACGATGTTCGCTTACCCCAAAGTCTAGCGCTACAACCTTGCTCTAATAGTCTACACCTCCTACTCTATCTTAGCCAACATATCAACATCATATCTTATCAACAACATCATGATGACATAAGTGCATACATTGACCTCACAATGCATATCTAACCTATTGTGCATGCGGTAACCATAACCATAACAATGCATGCACAACAACCTATAGACATTGTCATGCATATACAACTAACATGAATTCATGACAAACACATACCGACAACAACATCAACAACTCCTACATGGAAACACAACGCTAACAATGACCACTACCATGCATACATAACAAATACATAGACCACAAGAATAATGAAATATATGCAACCGATGTGTATGAATGAAAAAAACATTCTTCCCATCCAATCCAAGTGTTGAACCATGCTTTTATACCTCTCTGTAACAACCTCCTCCAATATCTGCTCAAGTTAAAACCAACCAACCAGGGTAAACATGTCATGAAGAGTTACTATTATATGAGTGAACCTCCTAGATCACCATAAGGAAGTTGAATTGACACAAGAAAACCTCACTGACCTTCCTGAGGAGCTATAAGACCCACATAATCCAAACCACCCCTCCAGGTTCCCAAGCCCTGAGTCAAATTTCCTTTTCACTTCAAAAACCCCTAGTCACTCCATGACATGGGCATATATGCGACTGGTACCCTCCAGTCACTCCCACAATGCTTTCAAGGGAGGGACTGTAGTCTTTTTCAGCCAGTTATGTGCTAGAGACTGCAAAATTTAATCCATTTGTTCAGGGCTAGTCTCCAAAAACTGCCCAAAACTTGATGATAATTTTCGATACAATGAATGAAACCAAGAAAAAGCCTCTAACACAAAAATTTATCGATTAATTTACCTAACCAAGCCCAACCATGACAATCATTTTGTCAAAAATGTCACAAATATACATTCTACAGGTCATAATAACATATTTTAGCATTAGGGTCTCATACTTATCTGAGAATCGCTAAAAAGCATTGATGCATTATCACATTAGTTGCATTATCATATATTAGGTCATATATTCATTGTTCATTCAATTATAGATAAAAACATGATGATATCCATACATAATTATTGGCATAAAACATGCACATAACCAACATATAACCAATAGAAATAACAAGGATATAACAACCATAAAAACCAAATATAAGCAAGTATATTTACCCGTAAATAAAAAAGGAAAGAATATATTATTAACGTATGCAAAATGCAACCAGGTCTGGGACTTCCACGTACCACCCGACCATATACTAGGTTGAACCAAATATTTCTTTCAACCAGTCACCCCTGTTCCATATTCCAAGCATGAATGTGGGATCTCATGGAACACATCCAACAAAACCAAACTAGGGCTTCCAAAGGCCAAACCACCTCAGCCCTCAACCAGTGATTCCACCTCGCGGTCAAACATCACTAACCATCATTAGATTGGTATCTACCCAAGTTTTCCAAGGCTCTATAGCATTTATTCCAACCAGGGCTTCCAGGACTAGTAACTTAACCCAATTCTACCGTCGAGCTTCCAGAGAATTTTTCCAACTAGGGATTCCAAGAATAGTAACTCAATCCACGAAGGGCTTCCAAATATTTTTTCCAACGAAGGCTTCCAAGACTAGTAACTCAACCCAAGCTGTCATAGGGATTCTAGAGTGTTTTTCCAACCAAGGCTTCTAGGAACTAATAACTTAACCTACAACCAAAGGCACATGAAATCCAACTAGAAAAAAAACTTAAAACCCACAACACCATGTCTATCCAGGAAATGGAAAGGTTAGGAAAACCATTGTCAATCTAGGCAATCCTCCATGCCAATGAAAGATCATAACCAATAAACCACATGCATGTGCCATGCATGCCAAAAATAGCAAAGAAATTATACATACAACTCGATACCTGCAATAAAAACTCATTGTAGTTGATGATCCCAATGTCCTATTTCTCTTTCTTGCTTTTCCTTTTCCTTCTTGATCCAAATCCCAAGTATGCCGCACTCCTCCAAGATTTCTCCAAGAAAAATCTAAGTATATAAGAGTATGAGAGACAGAGAAAGAATAAAGAGCTCCACCATAGAACTGAAAAGAAGAAGAAGCCATGAACTAATCCTCATAAGTTTTTTTATTAATATGGCCTCTATTTTCTTCATTTTCCACTATTTTTCGTTCATTTTCCTCCTCACATGAAACCAATGACATTTCACCTCCCTTTTCTGCCATTTACATTATTTTCATAAATCAAATTCCAATTAATGCCTCATGCCTTTCCAAAGCCTTTGTCATTTCCTTTGCCAATTTCCTTTAGCCATAATAAACCAAATGAACACCCACTAGGATGTTTTTCCCACCATTTATCTTGGAATACGTGTCCCATGACCATGTTATTATATTTTTTTTACATGGATTTTTAATTAGGGTTTTTACATATGTGTTGTGTAAACATATTTTTAATTAGACAAAGATTTAGACAAACGATTTGCTTGCACTTTATGAGATGCGAAAATTGAATTGGATCTTTGTTCAGATGTAATTTAGGTTATTAGGGAAAAGAGAAAGCAATGATAAACTAATAAAATGGAAGGTTTGTTTAATGTGATAGAGTTGATAAAATTTAATGGCTGTTGCATGTGCTAAAACATTTTCTCGAGTTCTTGTGTTCATAAGGTGTGAAAAGAGAAAATAGAAATATCTAGACAATTATGTAAAAAAGAAATATGTTGGAGAGAAAGATGTGATAGAACCTGAGCAATAGAAAAATTATTTTTTGAATAACACTAACTCTGTCCAGTTGTGATCCCGACAAAGTATTCGTTACTGCAGATTTATTTGTTTATTTTCTCTTTCGTTGGAATATTCAAATACTGCTTGGTTGATTGTATAAGTGCAAATAGCTTGTTTAGTTTATCTGGTACTAATTTTTACCCCCAATCTCGCTTAAATTCATAATTTCCTGCTCTAGTCCCAATTACCAGTTTTTGTTATTTCTTATGTGGAAACTATTACATACGACACTCTCAATAAATAGAAATTGAAAATATCAAAGCCAACATTTACGGAAAGTATTGGAAATAACCATTGATAATCCAAAACCATCTTTTCCACTTACTGCACATTTTTCTCTTGGTTTAATATCATTGAAATACATGTCATCTGAGTCTTACAATACCTATCAAGTTCCATTCAACCATTCGTGAGCTTCGTTAACTTTCCTCTTTACCAAACCAATTCCCAAGACCCTCAAAACATAAAAGGAAATAACAAGAAACAAACAAGAAGAAAACCATGAAAACCAATAATAATACGACACCACAAACAAGGTGCCATGGCCATGCAATAGACTCTATCAAGACCACAAATCAAGTGCAAACAAATAAAAAAGGCTGAAAGCACAAGACTTATAAACAAACACCATGACTCAATCCCCATGGTTCCTATTTCTTCCAAAGGAAATCTCGACCCAAGCCTTCTTTGAGATTTCATTGCAGGCTATTTTTCCATGCAATCCCCTGCATCATATTTCGATAAACTTAATAATTTCCAGTGTATAAAAAAATATAAAAATATACATGTTATCTTACCTTGTTGTTCCAATAATGTTTCCTTGTAACTGAACACACATGTCCCAAAGATCAAGACAACATATTTATTAATTTTAAATCAACATTTACCAAGTCTAAAAACCATGTCATAATAAACAATCAACTCACACTCATCAATGATAATACATACTGCTACAAATATCACCTACTTACACTCAAGTACATATCAGTTGTGTCAACACATATGTGTTATTACAACCATATTAAAATGTTGGAGCAGGGTCCCTCAGAACCATAATTTTGGGACAAATATTAGTGTTTTTGTTAGTTTTGAGTCGTGTGCGTTGCGCAAGGAAGAATCAAGGGGCTTTGGGGTGGGTCAAAGCCCCTTCATGAGGTGTAATGGGTTAATGGGTAAACTAGGGGTCTCAAACCACATTTTGGGGACCATAGTATGAGCGCAAGAAAAGGTATAAATAGAAGTATAGATCGAGTCGGATAGATAGAGATCAATTATTAGATATTTTAATGATAGAGCTAAGAATTTGAATCTATAATAAGAATTTGTGTCTAAAATTCTCCTGTTAGCTGTGTGCGCGGAGACCTTAGTTCAGCTGTGTGCGGACCCTGCTAGCTATGTGCATGGGTAGATCTCGTGAATTTTAAGGGTTTCAATGAAGTCTGATTAATAAAGAACTATTTTGGAAATTTTTTGTACTTCATGCATTTATGATTCGCTTCTACGTATGATTTCTGCTTTCTATGTATGATTTATGTTATCTGTATTCGAGATCGGTTTGCGTGCATGATTATACTATTGATGCATAATATATTTTCATAGATCTGTTACTTTAAAGGCTGAATAATACATTGCATAGATATGTTAGAGTGGTTAAAGGGATTTCAGACCTTCTGCCTGTGCACGCGAGTAGGGTTAACCTGTGCTATTTGGCCTAGGGTTTCTGGTGCGCAAGGTAGTTTATCTAATGAGATAGATCTGTGAACTCCCACTTCATTTAATTCTCTCTCAGGGCGTGGAAACCTGGCTCCAGCACCCCCCCATACTGCTTCGAGTGAGACTTTCATTTGCGCAAGCAGATCATTGCCGAAAGGGCCAGTAGTAAGAGGGTTTTGTTGGTTGCACGCTAAATCTGAACCTGGGTCAGAACGCCTCAATCCAACAAATGGTTTTGTTCTTGGGACCTGGATCATTTTGAGAGAGATTAGATGATGTGGTAGCCATCAAAGACCGAATTAGAAGGCTGGTTTGAGCAAAAGATATGCGAATTCACCATCAAGGAAAACATAAGTGATAAATTGTCTACTGAAGAGTGGGAGTAGAGGTAAATTTTCACAGAGGTCCACAAAAGCTTGTTTCTGACCTTTGCACATGAATTATGAGAGTGTTTATCAAGGTTAGATGAGTTTCAAAGCTGTTGGAAGGATGATAAAATCACTCAGTGGACATCTGTGTTGATCCAAAAATTAGAAAAGACTGATAAAACCATCATTCGTGTTGTAGAACATTGGGTTGAAAACATTTTGGGTGGATTTGTGACAAAGTTCACAATTGATCAGTTTGTGTCATATTCTGAAGTAGAAAGGAGGTTCTTCAAAGGACCAAGAGGTAAGTTCATACACTCTCTGCCTTTGTTGATTAAGATGTTATTATGTGAAAATGGTATTCTATGCATTCACACCGAGTGGATGTCCCCAAATGCATTTGAGAGCACTAAGCGCAGTGGGAATTACTTTCAAGTCAACCAAAGAGGTGAAAAATTGGTATACATCCCTCTAAGAAACAGGCCTAATAGTGATACACATAGTGGTGAATCTACGCGCATGGGAGGTAACTCTCCATCCACCCCACAGTCAAACTCGCGTAGGGGTAGGTCATCTCCTACTCTACCTCCACCACCGCCAGGAGGCGATATGGCTACAGATATGAAGCTACCCACCTTTATGGGTGTGGGAGCTGAAGACACAAATGTATTCTAGTTTGTTGCAAATGCAGTATGTACTGCGCAAAACGTCAACACTGATGTTGTCAAGAGGGCACAACTAGCTATGGAATTTGAAGGTCATTAAATAGATTGGTTTATGGGACATCTGCCTTAGAACACTGACCCTACTATCGATGATATCAATAAATATTTGAAGCAACAATTTAGAAAACCAAATTCCTGCTCGCAATGTGTAACAGAGCTAAAATAAATTCGAGAAGAGCTAAACAAATCTGTCTGGGAGGCATATCAACAATTAAAGAGCGAAGGAGGATTTTTCTATGATGATAAGAAACATAAAGAATGGTTTATTGCCATGATCCTGAAACATATGCATGCCCCCCTAAATCAACATAAAATTCATTCTCAGGTTAAAGCTCTTGAAGTTTCCATGAAGTTGGAAGCCGCGCCCAAAACTTATGACCAATTTGGAACTCTACAAATCCATAAATAATCAATTAGAAGCGATTTATTTGGAAATTTAGAACCTACACAAGGATAGGGGGAAAGAGGCTTGCACGGAGGTATGGTGTGTACACTGTAAAGGCTCTCATCACACAAAATATCAGTGTCCCATGCTTCAATATTACATGCAAACGGGAGGGCCAAATCCGTTACGACCTAGGGATGCTGCAGGATTGAGTGGTACTCCCACGATGTGGTGCTCTATCTGTCAACTGGTTGTTAAGCGCGACACAAACCTTTTCCCTCGATTAGGAAGTTATGTACCACAACTAAAGAAGTAATGGTGTAGGTATTGCTCTTTGGTTGGCCACGATGAGCATCACTGCCGCACATTCGATTTGATGATAGACAATGCCAACCTCTATCGAGTGCAAGTTGGCACATCCTCTCTAGCATCCCCCTCTGGGCATGGTGGATCTCCAGCCAGAGGAAGGGGAGGAGGGAGAGGTGGAGGTGAAGGTCATAGAAGATGACAATTGATCTGCGACAACTGTGGAGCTATTAGACACTTTGCGCATGATTTTCCAAACCTTGCGTGATAATCTTGAAGGTATTGTAGACAATTTGATCATGTTATTCAAATATTGTCCTATTTTTATTACTAGAATGCAGGAGAAGCAACAACAGACGCCTACGTAGAATATAAAAATGGTTAGAGCTGAGTTGCGGGAAGATGATTTGAGTGTAAACATAATTACACGAAGTGGTGCTGCAACTGGAGAAGATGAGGGAAAGAAGGTTGATGCGGAACCATGGATCAGGAAGGCTTCTGATAAGAAGGAAGGATTCAACCTGCAGAGGGAGAAGGAGACTTTTGTAGAATCTAGAAAGGATTTTTCTGCTCCACGTGCTTCCACATCCAAGTCAATCACAGAAGCAATGGGTTGTTACATATGTGTTGTGTAAACATATTTTGAATTAGACAAAGATTTAGACAAATGATTTGCTTGCACTTTATGAGATGTGAAAATTGAATTGGCTCTTTGTTCAGATGTAATTTAGGTTATTAGGGAAGAGAGAAAGTAATGATAAACTAATAAAATAGAAGGTTTGTTGCACATGATAGATTTGATAAGATGTAATGACTATTGCATGTGCTAAAACATTTGCTCGAGTTCCTATGTTCATAAGGTGTGAAAAGAGAAAATAGAAATCTCTAGAAAATTATGTAAAAAAGAAATACATTGGAGAGAAAGATGTGATAGAACTTGAGCAATAGAAAAATGAATTTTTGAATAACACTGACTGTGCACTATTGTGAGCCTGAAAAAGTATTCGCTACTTCAAAGTTATTTATTTCTTTTCTCTTTCGTTGGCATATTCAAATATTTCTTGGTTGATTTGTAAAATTGCAAATAACTTGTTTATTTTATCTGGTACTTATTTTCACTCCCAATATTGCCTAAATTCATAATTTCCTGCTCTAGTCCCAATTACCAATTGTTGTTTTTTCTTATATGGAAAATATTACATACGATACTCTCAATAAATAGCGATTTAAATATCAAAGCCAACATTTACGGAAAGTAGTGGAAATAAACATTGATAATCCAAAACTATATTTTCCATTTACTACACATTTTTCTCTTGGTTTAATATCATTGAAATACATGTCATTACAAAAAAAAATTGTGATACAATATAAGGCTGTTGTGTACCTGTGCTAAATTTTGGAAGGTTTTGGGTTGTAATTTTCAATTTAAATTGCTAAAAATCTAGCAAGAAATTCTTGGAATCACAAATTTGGATTGAAATTTCTACACAGTCCAAGTGTCGCATAGTCTTTCAAAATGACTAAATCCATATACGTAGTAAAAAGTCTCATTTTAAGCAAAAGAAGAAGAAGAAGAAGATCTAGCTAAAAAAATCTCATCAGATTCTGGTCAAAAGTCCAAAACATAGCATGTTAGATAACAACCAAAGTAAGTATGAATTATTTATGGTTATGGCAATTAGTTTTGAAACTAGTAAAAATGGCAAATAAATATTCAGTGCATATGTGCTCAACTACTTCTATCACAAATTGATTTGGTAACTAAGTTGGACCCCACCACTAAATCTTTGTCAATTCATTTTATTTTGATACTAGATTACGAAAACCATTGAAATAAACTTGATTTACGAATAATATGATAACAATTTTCAAGAGCATGGTACAAAGCTAATTTTCATAACGCGTTCCAGCTGGCTACCTACCCATTTTTACATGATTTCTGAAAAAGGTTTTCATCTACTAATGCTATCAATCATGACTGAATAGTCCAATGGCAGTATTTCTTTCTACCATTTTTCTTATCCATTATTGGAGTTGGATTCGATTTGTAGATTTATCGGCACGTTTAAGATTTTCAATAAATAGAAATTGAAAATACCAAAGTGAACGTTAACGGTAAGTGGTAAAATAAATCTCGAAATTTGAAAATTATTTTGCTCTTTTATTTTTCTAACCATTATTACTTTAATATTGTCGATATACGTGTATTAAGTAGCAGTAATTTATGAAATAAAATGAATATGAATTCATTATGATCATGCTCATTGTTATATAGGAAGTTAATACAATGGTACAGGAATATTGTGTACAGACGTGATCACTTAGCTCTAAATTAAAATGATTCCATGGTTCTGGTAATTTTCTATACGTAGTTTCGATTATATCTAACTAATAATAAAATTAATAACAATGATTCATACTACCACAAACTCAAAATCAAAGTGTATCACTAAACATTGGCATCAATTTGTGATTCTGGGAAATGTATGCAGAGTTGTGAAACACATGACGTAATGATTCTTCCGCACATAGTCTCTTCCGTAGAATAAAATTTCTGCACAAGGAAACATACTAATATTAATTGGAGTTTTGTTTAGTTGTATAAGGAAACATACTAATATTAATTGGAGATTTGTTTAGTTGTATTTCCTGGATGAACTGAATATACCAAAATGTAAATTTGTTAACCATTATCTATTAGCATAAAAGTGTTGTGCAGAACAAATATGTGAATAGCTTAACATCTATGAAACATGAAAAAGTTACTCATATTCACAATAATTACTTTGCGGAAAATACATGTATTGAAAAATTCTATGACGATGGAAATTCATAGGAAGATGTAAATTTTTTTTTTTCTAGTACATAATTTCAAAAGATCGCACAACCAAAAATATTCGCAATCTACACACATTTATTATTATGGTTATTTCTGTGTAATTAGATATTTTTTCTTAAAGAAGATTGTGTGGAGTGTGGAGGTCCTCAAAATGAAAAATTGAAAGCTTCGTTCACACTCCGAGACAAGGCCAATGGTTATTTTATAATTAACAGATTGTGCAGATTGCAAAGGTTCTCACAATGAAATATTGATAGCTTCTTCCGCACAATGGATTTCCTCTACAGTCCCAGACGCATGCATTTGTGTTATTTTGAAACTATACATTACTATTAATATTTTAATGCTTTGAAAATAATGTTTCTAGATTCGATATTTTAATGCATGTGTGGTTTTCTTGTTCCGTCTATGCATGGGTACAATGATTGAATAGGTGTGCAGGTGCATAGTTGGTGAATTGAATGTTGAGTGGACTGGTATTTACTCGTGGCGGTGTTTTCCATTAGTAAGAGGATAAACATAAGAACTTTTAAAACATCAATACTAGCAATGATTACCCTGTTTAAGACGTTGTAAAAATCGATATGAGCATAGTATTTTATTAATATCCTAAAACTCATTCTATTTTGGTTAACTAAAATTCTTCTGCCAATATGATGTTAATATTAAGATTGGGAAGAAGGATATGTAGAAGCACAGAAGCACACATAAGGAAACCGAGAGAGTTGTTTGAAAAGTTTCAATGTGCGAAATTAGTATTGTCTTTTCATTATGAATCTAGATGGGATAATCAATGAATAAATTTTTAGTGATACTGTTTCCAATTAATGTAGTCTACAATGATGCTTTTCTTTGTTTACATTGTCAAACAATCTAGTAACGATACAAATCTTGTTTCTTGCATTGTTAGATATATCCTAATTTCCATGATGCTTCAGTTCTTAAACATTTAATTTCTTCTAATACTTTATTATTCACACAAAGTTTCTTATGTATTCGTTTTTAAAGAAGATACAATGATTCCATCATTCTAACACGTTACAATTTTGTGTAAACTAGTCCATGTATCGATATGCCACTTGGATCAAATGCAATTCCATTCAACATTAAATCATGTGATCAATGAATTGTTCTAGCACAAGCCAGTTGTATAGATTTTTTTTTACGCACTATAGTTGTAATATATTTTTATGACATGTCAATGGTTTTGAAATACATAATATCGAAGTCCAATTAGATGAAATTTTTACGTCATACAATTCATGATACTTGTTTCTTTGAAGCTTATCAATAACTAGATTTACAAAATCTACTCATAACAAATCAACCTTCTTGCTATTTTTTGTATATTTTTTTCATATTCCATCCTCGCCATTAACGAGGCCATCTTCTGTATTATAGTTCCTTGCATATAACTCAACAAAAAAATTGCATTTGATAGGATTTTTGATGGTAATCTCATTTTTTTCTCATATGGTACTAAGCCTGTTTCCTTACTGTGATATTCATCAATTGCTTCAAGAACTATTAGCTCTTCATTTACATGCGACAACATTTTTTCCTTGTGCTTCTGTTCATCCTTATTTCTATAAAATAGGTACAAAAACAATGGATCTAGTGAAGTAGGTCTGTAGAACTTATCGTTTATATATTTTATGTCTTCATCAAATTGTTGATTGACTCACATTTTGTTAAGGATTTCAATGAAATTATTATCTTTTTTACGCATTGTCATACACAATTCATAGCATTTGACTTTATCCTTCTAGAAATCATATAATGGTTTTTCTCCTCCTAAAATTGGTTGCTAAAAAAATAGAGAATATTTCATCAGTGGTGCTTGGAACAAGTCATCTAAAAATATTAAATTAATAATATTTTCAAAATAAGCCAACCGAGTATGATTAATTTCCGGTAAAATTTTTTCAACTTGGTGTAATAATTTTTAACCTATCAAAGATGCCTCATCAATCAACATAACACGAAGTTGTTCACAATGTGTCTAATTTTTCACCTTTAACCGAAAGATATTTTGATTTGTTAAATGGTAAATGGAATGCAATGTTATACCACCTACATTGAATGTTGTATTTCTTGTATATGTTGTTACTATTCCTTTTAATTGAGATGGGTGATATTTGAACATGTTATTGTACACACGAATCAGAGACTGGAATATTGCTATAATAGTGAACATTTTTCCAACACCGGCACCACTTGTTACAAGTACATACAATGGGTGATTTGGTTTTTATTTTCTCATTCACTATTTATTTCACTATATTTTCCTGTTTTGGGTTAAGCATTCCCATAATTTCATAGAATTATGTTTCTTCTAGTACTTGTGTCTATTTTATAGGTTGGTAAGGTCTCTCAACAATTGATTTTAAATTGCTATCCTTTTGCAAATATTGAAAGTCTGACTCGATATATTATTCTTGATCACCTTTTTCACTATCTATTTATTCATATGGAGGTACATTTATTTCAAACAATTCATTCTCTTTGTTTCCAAACTCAACTACTATGCTATCAATAGCGGTCATGTTTTCGTTGTTTCGTTCGTGAATTTCCATTCATTACATTTTATGAATTTTTCAAATAAGAAATATGCATTCTCCCAACTCGAATATTGTTCCTTAAAATTGTTCTAGTCAATGTAAAGACCTGGAAATGTTTCATTTTTTACCTCATATTATCCCTATCTATCCTTCTTTTTACAAAACTTGAAGCCTATTTCTATACAATTTTATGATATTTTTTGGGTGTTAACTTTAGAAGTAAGTCTAAGCTACTCATTATTAAAGTTACATAGGGTAATCTTTAATTTTCCTAAATTGTGTAGAAATTACTTGTAGATTCAAACTACTAATTGTATTTTACTAAAACAATATACTTGAATCTACTCTACTCATTAGCGGAAACAATTAAACCATCACGAAATCACGAATCATATAAGAGAAAGAATTCAATCAACAGATTACACAATGATTTCTTGGGGAAATCCACAACTAAAAACCCTTGCTATCTGTATATTGCATTAGTTAGAAAATATGAGAATATTATAATGCTTTTCTCAAGCCCGAGAAACCTCTGCACTATCTTTACCTATCTCACTACATCCTAGAAAAGTCTTGTCCAATACTTAACCAATTTTATGCTTGTCCAAGTCCCTATTTCCTTTCCTTTTTTCAATTAGGAATGATCCCCTATTAATTATGGAAATTCCTCATCCATAGCTACACAATCCATCTTAGGCCTTCCTCTAACTTCATGCACCAACTGTACAATTTGGATGATTATACAAGTGATAGTACACTTCCCTTTAAATCCAATCTCAACTAGGTAACTTGTAGATCACACATGCATGAGTTATTTATGGCTAATTTATCAGTTCACTGGTTGATTACAGAGTACACACCCCATGACTTGAACTCAGATTTACTGAATTAATTAATTATAACTCGAAATAAACTCAACTTGGGCTCCTATAAAGTAGGGGACACTCCACATGACTCAAGTTAGGTCCTCAACTCGAATTAACTGAACCAACTAATTCAAACTAACTTAGTTAACTCGTTTAAGTTGTCTTGATGTGGAATTACAATTTTATTCTAATTTAATTCAAGGGAAAATTAAATTAGAATCTTTCTTGGTGCCATTTTCAACACTCCCTATTAGCAAGAAAGGGATTATCAGATACTCCAATCCTACCTCTATAGAACTCAAATTTTCCTCATGACAATGCCTTAGTCAAGATATTTGTGTCACACTCCTCTATAGGAATGTAATCTAGAAACATGATTTGCCTCTACACACAATCTATGAGATGGTGGTGCTAGACGTCGATATGCTTGGATAGATCATGAAAAACTAGATTCACAGAGATTTTGATACAACTCTAATTGTCATAGTAAATCACTATAGGATCCATCTGCTGAACAAATAACCCAACAAGGACCTTCCTCATCCAAATATCCTCACAAGACGCTTGAATAGTAGCCATGTACTCTAATTCTGCTGAACCAAGTATAATTGATGTATGCTTCCTATTGTACCAAGAAATTGTTGTTGACCTAATACTAAAGATTCCTCCTTATGTATTCTTCATGTCTGATGGGCTCCCTACCCAATTTTCATCTGTGAAGCCTTGCAGCTCCACTCCCTCTATCCATTTGTACCAAAGACCAAACTGAGTGGTGCCTCTAAGGTATCTCAACACATGTTTGGCTGCCTTCCAATAGATTTTGGTTGTCTTAACCATTTCGTTACTAAGCTAGTTAACTACATAACACATGTATAGTCGTGTGTTCCCCAAGTACACAAGTCAACCCACAAGCTTCCTCTAAATGGTAGCTTCTACCACTTCGCCTGAAGTAGCATTTTCCTTCCTTCAATTCCATAGTAGAGGAGTCTCCATGGGTTTGTTGCTATCCATGTGAAACTTCTTCAGTATCTCGTTGGCATACTTTCCCTGAGAGACAAACAGTTCCCCATCTCCTTGCCAAATTTCCAACCCAAATAAATAATGCATGAGCCCCATGTATTTCATCTCAAATACTCTTTCCAAATCCTATTTGCAATATTTAATAAACTTCTAATCACCTTTTATAATTAAATCATCGACATAAAGTACTATAATCAACAATTTACCTTCAAAAACATATGGTAAAGGTTTGCATTTGCTTCACTTTTGGTGAAGCCCAACTCGGTGAAATAGTTGTCGATCCTAGTGTACCAAGAACGAGGTTCTTGTTTCAATCCATACATTTTCCACTTTAGTCTACACACATGCAACTCTTTGTCGAAGGTCTCAAACCCTTTTGGTTGCTCTATCTTTCATCAATCACTCCATTGAGGAAAGTTGTCTTCACATCCATCTGATGTATCTTCCATCCCATCCGCGATGAAAGTGATAAAATTGATCTGATTGAAGAGTACCTTACTACTGGAGCAAAGGACTCCTTGTAATCATTTCCTTCCACCTGAGAGAACCCCTTGGCTACAAATCTGGCCTTCTTTGTCTCGAAACTCCCATCTGCTGCTTGCTTCACCTTGTAGATCCACCTGGAACCTAAAATAGAATTTTCCTCTGGCCTTGAGAAAAATTCTCAAGATTTTTTCCTGATAATGGAATCATATTCCTCTACCATGGGATTAACCGATATTGGTTGCTAAATATATTCCTCGAATGAGGATGGATTAGTCTCTACACTCTCCCTCATCAGAGTCAGGTATCCAGTGTACCGATCTGGTGACCTCCTCTTCCTGTGTTGTGATGTGGGTGCTCCCACATTCTCTATAGCATCATGCATCAAGCTATTAGCCTCTCTAGTATGCTTCCTTCAATCTTTGGATATATTTTCATGAGTGGGTTCTTCCACTCTCTACTCCTCTACTTGTGGCTTCTATACAACATAATGAGGTTCTTATTTTGGAGTTAAAAGCTCCTCATCTGCATGCAGCTAAAACTTCCGCCCAATGAAACACCTCATGGCATTCTCTTCATCGAACTTCACATCTCTACAAATAATTTTCATCCTGTGATATGGCAGGGATAACCAATGGTTATGTGGTGTATCAGTGTAACGCAAAAATATGCCCAACTCAGGTGTTGGTTCTAGCATTTTCCTTGCATCCTTAGAAACATAAAAATAAATTAATGAATCAAATATCCTAAAGTGTGCAACATATGGTTTCTTACCTGAAAATGCTTCTTCTGGTGTACATATCATGAGAATCTGATGAGAAATCTTGTCCTACACATATATTGTTGTATTGCATGATTCATCCCACAAGTGCAATGGTAGGCCCTGATCATGCACCATCGTCTGTGCAACTCCCACATTAATTTTTTTCTTTATTTAAGAAACCCCATTCTTATGTGGGTTATGGGGTGCTATTAACTCCCATAAAATTCCTTCTGATGCACTTAATTTATTGAACTCATTCGACATATATTCTCCACCGTTATCGCTCCTTAGGGACTTCACTTTCTTGCCCATGTTTGTTATGGGAAATGTTACCCTAAGGTCTTGGGTTGATAACCTTCACATTTCAAGGGAATATCATCACAAGAATGACTCAATTAATGAACTCCTATGCTTTAAACTAGGGAATAAGGAATGTAGATCTTACATGTTTATCCTTCGGTTGTAGTAGATCCCGTGGGGTTCAAACCCCTTGCAACTCTTAGTGCTCCAAAACCTGCAAACCAGCAAAAAACAAGCACAAAAGCCTAGTTGTACAACATATATGTTCTATATGTTAGCAAAAAGCATACATAATCTCATAGAAATGACAATAAATGAACTATTTAATATCATTAAGCATGTATAAGAGATATATGACACGTAAACATTAGGAACAAGATGACACTTCTTTTATTGATAACATGCACAATAAGTAAATAGTGCAGAGATCACTTGAAATCTGCCACGACCTCGACCAAACCGTCCTCTGGATCTGTCTAGCCCTAGCTGCGCAAAAATTCTTCCAAGAATAGTGCAAAATGGATGTCACATAGGATGAAGGTGAACATCTCAAGGAAACAATGGTTTCCTAAAAAATTGGGAAATGCAAGAGGTATAGGGGAAATATCAGACTTGGATAAGGCTATAACTGTAAAAACTCCAATTTTAACATGCAACTAATTATATCACATAAACAATGAATAATCAACCCAAAAACTGATTAACTAATCATCGTGGAATTTTTAGAAACATGAGCAAGACGACTTACCTGTAATGACGAATTTCCTTACTTGAGACTCCAAGGTTGAACGCTATCTGGATCCTGCTGACCACAACAAAGTTTTGGGGACAACTCTCTACCCAACCGTAGGCTTAGTTGTATGTAATCTTTCCACAGCTGGCCACCCCCAAGCCCTCAATCAACGTACTACTGCCAGGGTATCCTTTGCCTCACCATACCTTTCCCTCCAGAGAATGGATGAAAGAATGAATGATCTTTGAATCTTCCTCAATGTCTATTAAATAGACCAAACAATGGAATGGAAACCACATGCACACATTCACTGTGTCAACATGCAACTTAAGTTTTCTTAATTTAGTGTTATCTTAGTTTAACTTACTTTTTTGTTAGTTTTACTTAATTTTGTGTTCTCTTAGTTTAACTTTCTTTCTATTAGTTTCTTAGTTTAACTCTTTGTTAATTTATTTACTTTTGTTAGTTAATTCTTTCTTTAAATTTACTTATTGTTTATTGTTTTAGTACTCCAATTTATTATTTACTATTTTATTTAGAACTCCAGTTATTGTTTAATTTTTTATTTTTTATTTATTTATTATTCTTTTGACTATTTATTTATTTATTAAATTAAATTATATTATTTATATATTATTTATTATTTTATAATTATTATGGGACATTACATACTCCCCCTCTTCAAGGAACTTCGTCCCGAAGTTAAGTATTTAATTAAATTAAATTATTTTATTTATTATTTATTACTTCATGTGTGACCAATACCTTTTGTTGAACTAGTATAACTAGCAAGCATCGAAAGTTCTTCATAGCGTTCGGGAAATCTCAAGGAATCTATGTCCTTTTTCCCACTTTTGGAATCATGCATAAGCCTTCCCAGTCTATCCCTAGCCAAGGCTGGCCCCAAGGCTTGCACTCGACTCAGACCTCATCTGCCCCAAGGCAGGCATCCAGTCCCAATCCTCAATGACTCCGGGCATCTCGCAAGGCTGGCCCACTCCCTCCACATCTCCTTAAGGTGCATAGCCCCAGGCATCGAAGTCTTACACCCACTTCTAGACTTCGTTGTTCCCATCCAATACCAGGCACTTGGCCTACAATATCATGCCCTTGGCCTCCTCAAGATGGTCCCACAGCCCTTCAAGAGCTATCCATCAAGAGATATACAAGACAAAGGAACCACTGGCATATGTAGTGTTGATTGAGTTTGTCCCCAGCCCATATGGTGTTGCATATTCTCCCTCGTAGGTATGGGCTCCCACGAGATCATCAAATAAACTGGCCCTCTCGACCCATTTGTGGATTTCCTGCCAATCACCACATCTCAACATGAATCCAATGCATTAGTTATAATCATAACATCATAGAAATAATCCACATGCCAAATCTTGCATGTCATTATGATAACACAACATCATTGTTAATCACCACATTCTGAATAGTAAAGAACTGCATGCTCATGTATGTCACAAAATATGTATGCGATTACCACCTAAAATACCCTCATAAGTTATAACATCAACATATCAGTATTAAAGACATATCATGACATTACATAATAAACCAACAACATGTCAATATCACCTTACATCATAACATCATAATCCATATGCATATCCTATTCATTATGAGCATACATCATTTCATAACAACTATATAAATAAAAACCACATGTGCATCATTACCATCATCTCATGAACCATTATCAATATGACAATCATCTCAATACTTATCAAATATAGAACCATAATACACTATACACATTCTTATCATAATTCATCAAAAAAATCAAATTCAAAATACCAACTATTGAATGAGATTCTTCAACATCCCTGTAGGATCTAAGCTATCTTAAAAATACTATTAGTGTCGTTGTTTTCCTCATGATACCAATTACTTTTCAGTAATCATTTTCACTTCCTTTAACTAAGAAGTTGACAGTTTACTAGTAGATGTAGTGATTTAATTATATTGTTGAATCATCTTGAGCCTCATCTTTTAGCCATGTATTCTTCTTCCTTAGTGAATTTTAGTGAAATTCATGATTAAGATATTATTGGTTGTACAATCATCAATATTAAAATCCCATGATCATTATACATATTTTGTTTGACTATTCTAGTACCATTCTATTGCTAGGTCATCCTTGTTTAAGTCTTTTGTCATGCTTAATCCACTTTCACAAGGGATGGTTTATCCTTGGTGATCTATCCATCAATCAATCATTATTTTGATCCATTTAATTTTGTTTTCATCAATTTATCATCTCATTATCATTTAATCTCTTTTATCATAGAGTCACCTTCATTTGAGTTGGACTAGGAATTATTCCCCTTTACTTTTGATTTGTCAAATGCCATCCTTAATTTAGAATCCGAAAGGCTAAGAATCACTAATACCATTATTTTCCACAAAAAGTTGTATATGCCTGGTGTGTTCGAATTAAATTCTTTCAATACTAATGTCAAAAACTTTGATAAGCTGGATTTATATGAAGTATCCATATATTTTTTAATAACTCATGAGACAACCAAGTACAGTCTAGACTAGTTTATTTATATTTTTGTTGCCAATCTATACATAATTCTTCTCATATATATATATATATATATATATATATATATATATATATATATATATATAACCTCTAAATATCTCCTTTCCTATCACATATCACCCTACACCAACTATGAGTATTTTGGCTCATAATTATGGATCTTGACACCTTCGCCATTCATGTTTCTTGATGTACTTAGCATATATGTGTAAAAGGCTTGTTGATAAAGAGAGATACTTCTTCATTGTCGTCACTTAAGTTTGTCATGGGATTTCTTACATTATTAGGCTTCAACCTATCAATTCAATGTCATTCCCTAGATATGTACTCCAAAAAAAAAATTGTTTGCTTTAATCAATCATAAAATATCAATTTTAATAAGCGTTGATATTCACTTTTACCCAATAATTATTGTTAAAACTTTAGTTAAAAATTCAATTTACAATTTTAATTTTTTTAACTTACAAAAATTAATTCAAACCTATTTATTATTATTCAATCCTAATACAAATATAAAATATCTTTAAATATATACATATCTATCCATTTCTTTCTAATAAATTTTAAAATTTATTAGTTTCCACATATATTACCTAAAATAATTCCTTCACGTATACACATATATATAACTCAAACCTTTCCAAACATATTAGGTTTTCTATTTATAGTAATATTTGCATGCATCCTATGCAATTTTATATTACATAAGATATAAATACTCTTACCACTCTCTTCCCAATAATAACAAATAAAATATTCCCACCTTATTCTCATATAAATTGGTTACAAAGAAAAATATGACTTAGTTCTTATATATACATATTTTGATAAAATATGATCACCACATAGAATATGCCATAAACTATGTCATGTAAACCATCAAGGTCAAAAATGAATTCAAAGTTTTTAAATCAGTATATCAAACCCCAAATCATGAATCAATTATGTGAAAAAAGTAAAAAAAAAAATCATTAGTATCAAGCATCTTCGAAATATATAATGACAACAAAAAAAAATACAATAACTAAAATTATCAATTGGATATCTCATGCAGTGCAACGAAACAAAAAAAGTGCTAGAAAATTGGAAACTTTACCGAATAAAATTTTCTTGTCTGCAAAATATTGTAGTCCTGAGATTGTGGGAGCATGGAGTGAGAAGCAAGCAAAACAAATCCCACCCGCATCAAACAAAGAATTTGTTCTCCTTTGCGACTAGTTTCATGGTTCTCCTTTATAACTCTTCTGTAAGGTGAGATAGGGTATATTGTTGGCATCTAAAATTATGCGGCGGTGATTGTTGGCCTTATATTCTTGATTTTTATTCTTTATTTTTTATTTTTTAATTAATTAATTAATTTATTTGTTTATATATATATATATATATATATATATATATATATATATATATATATATATATTTATTTATTATATTTTTATTTTCGTCTTGATTTATTTATTTATCTTTGATTATTTGATAGGTAGGTTGTTATTATTAAATTATATGAATAATAATTAATTTTATTTTTAATTATTAATAATAATTGATTATTATATAATCAATAAGGAAAATATACATATATACACCACAATTTGTTGAATTAATTACCATTATAATAATTAATTGGTTAATTAGTTGTATAAATATACTAAAGAATTTATAAATAAATAAAATAATAATAAATAAATAAATAAAAATTAATTAAATTAAATAACTAATGGAATATTTTATTTTATTTTATTTTATTTTATTTTTATTTATTTATTTATTTATTTTTATTTTTATTTTTATTTTTATTTTTTGTTTATTTATTTATTTTTTATTTTTTTGTTTATTATTTATTTATTTATTTATTATTATTATTATTATTATTTAAGTCAAACTAATCGTTATCCTAACGGCTAGTTGAGCCATTCCTACATCTATTTATACTTAATGTCTGGATCTGATCTCTCACACAGTCCTGATGATGAACCACACTGGTTGGTTCGAAACGCGTCGACCACGTTCCTGTGCATGTGATTATTACCGAAAGAATTTCTACTAATTTATATGATGGATCACAGAAGTTTAGATTCCAAAAATAATAAAGTTTGTTATTTTAAATTTATAATCACTATAGTACTAAACACGAGCACTTTGCTCATTATCACAATCAACATCAAGTTTTAATTTTTACCTAGAGGTCACCTAAAGTCGAAACCCGCTCTGATACCATATGTAACAACCCCAATTTTAACATGCAATTAATTATATCACATAAACAATGAATAATCAACCCAGAAACTATTTAACTAATCATCATGGATTTTTCAGAAACATGAGCAAGACGACTTACCTGTAATGACGAATTTCCTTACTTGAGACTCCAAGGTTGAACGCTATTTGGATCCTGCTGACTGCAACAAAGTTTTGGGGACAACTCTCGACCCAACCGTAGGCTCAGCTGTATGTAATCTTTCCACAGCTGGCCACTCCCGAGCCCTCAATCAATGTACTACTGCCAAGGTATCCTTTGCCTCACCATACCTTTTCCTTTAGAGAATTGATGAAAGAATGAATGATCTTTGAATCTTCCTCAATGTCTATTAAATAGACCAAACAAGGGAATGGAAACCACATGCACAAATTCATTGTGTCAACATGCAACTTAAGTTTTTCTTAATTTAGTGTTATCTTAGTTTAACTTACTTTTTTGTTAGTTTTACTTAATTTAGTGTTCTCTTAGTTTAACTTTCTTTCTATTAGTTTCTTAGTTTAAGTCTTTGTTAATTTATTTACTTTTGTTAGTTAATTATTTCTTTAACTTTACTTATTGTTTATTGTTTTAGTACTCGAGTTTATTATTTACTATTTTATTTAGAACTCCAGTTATTGTTTAATTTATTATTTATTATTTATTTATTATTCTTTTGACTATTTATTTATTTACTTATTTGTTAAATTAAATTATATTATTTATATATTATTTATTATTTTATAATTATTATGGGACATTACAATAACAAAGTATAATATCTATAATTCTCTCTCTTTTCTCCCTTAGGCCATTCCCTTGAGGGGTATTTGTACCTCCTCAAACTAGTTTTTTCAGTTGGGGAATAGTTAGGCCACGAGTTGGGGTAGTTAAGTTAAAGAAAAAACCATAAACTCCGCCTCCAAAATAGGAAAATTATATATTTTTTAATATTTTGAATGGCATACGCGGGTTCTTTATGTATGGACCCGCGTGTATACGTGGAAAATTCTGGGCAGAGTCACGTATGGGTTTTGAAATACTCTTTTTTGAGAAATATGACCAAGTCTGAATGGAAGGGCTACCCAAGGCCAATGCATAAGTCATCAAGTATATAATGGTGATAAATTATGTTATAATAGATGCCGCCTAATATATAAGGTCAGAAGGGGTACATGATGGCCGAAATGTATTATGTGCATAGAAAGAACCCTGCGAGGACTAGAGAGGACTTCACCAAATTTCAGCCTGCCAAAAAACCAGTGATAGAAATGAGAAAGATAGCTCATGTCCGAGGTAGGCATACCCATGCCCAGTGAAAGAAAAGCATGTCTGCATATGAAGCATAGAGTAGATCCAATATGTATACAAGTATAGTTGAAATGTAAAGTACATAGTGAATCATCTGAACACTGCCCGAAAGTATAAGTCAAAATCATGTCCAAGTATCACATATAGAAGACTGATCAATGATGCTGCAGGGATATTTGATCACAAAAGACACAACTGAATCTCCAAGTACCAAATCATAAGTGGTGGAACAAATGGTACAACACGCAAGTTGGGAGCCAACATATAATATGCTACTGTGATGAAACTGCAACATATAAGGGTGGATGGTATCACTGGAAGAAAACTAAAGGAGCTGTCAAAGTGAACCAAAACATGTTGATGCAAACCCAAGGTCTTCAACGATCACCATGGCACAATTCTACACAATGGGAATAAATGAGCTGAAGTCGACCATGTGAGAAATTGTTTGATTACCAGTCATTAATGTATACCGTTAACAAACCCGAGACAACCCACCGATAATGATAATGAGTGTCAAGGTGCACCAGTACAATCTAACAAGTGCGAATGAATGAGTTGAAGTCGAACACTTGAAAGAATCTATCAATTGGGAGACAACGATGTATCCTCACTGTCGATAATGAAGAGTCTGCCACTGATGATTGCAAACCCTAAGGTAATGTTAAAAGGAATCTAGACCTTATTCCTAGAGCAATAATTCGGAGTCGATGGGAAAATATCTGCTGGAAGGAAGGCATTAAGGTATCCCACATTAGTCCAGTGCGAGTGTAACCCGAAGGCCAAGATTTGGAATGAATTAGATGAAGTAAAGTGAAGTAACCAACCCGAAGTACATTTCCAGCATGCACAATATGAAGCTAGCGCACGACATAAACCCTCTGAACCAAACAATAATGAAATTTGACAAAGAGGCGAGATATCCACTGATAGGGATGAATGGAAATCAAGGTACTGCACGAATCCCAGGTGTGATAATGTAAGTTGAAGTCGAACACAAGGGAAACCACTCAGCCAAAGACCCATGATGTTGATCAAATGCTGAGCACAAGGTCACCTATCAATGCTGTAAATAAAGCCAGGGTGCGGCTCTAGGTTTACTCTCAGAGAAATATGTTGTAGTCGATAAGAGAGAAACCCACCAGTAAGAAGTCAGTGGAGACCTTCTCAAAATGTAACGAGCAAAGGACCAGATAACTGATGTGATAAAATAAGATACTGACAAGACTGGGAAGGCCGACTGAAAAATGAGTCAAGAGACACCACATAAAGGTTGACTCGGGTGAACTTCCCTTCAATAAAAACATGACTCATGTTGACTATGGCAAAAAATGATAACTTTGTATATGTTTGTCATGTAGGAGGCATAAAAAAACCCTCCATATGATTGGAAGAGATAACCAATCGGGGGAGTATTGACTCAAAAACAAGGTTATGGCTTCTCCTAAGTCAAAAACTAAAACCATCCCAAAATGGAGAAAATACTTAGATTTTTTGTGCTTTGTTCAAAGGCGACACAATTGACAGTCTTACTGACATCAAATATGGAAATAATATCCCGTTCCCGCTCTTTTTCAAACATTTCATTTTTTTTTCTTTTTCATATTACAAAGCCTGAAAAAGAATAAAATAATGCCTATAGTACAATGGATAGAACGAGTGTCAGGAAACAAATGCTCTAGTTCCTGGGATAGGAACAATCCTATGCTCAATGCACGGTGGCAGAAATAGGTAAGTGACACTCAAAGGAATGTTCCATCCATGGGTAAAGGTGTTAAGTCACAAAGGCTAAGTGATTGCATAGTTAACTTGTACAAAAATACATGGTCAAAAGGGGCTTAAACATGAGTCCAAATAAAGCCGGCTAAAGGCCAGGATAAACAAGTAGTCAATATGCAATACAGTAATACAACTCGACAACATATGGGATCCTCTAAGGGTAAATGGCCAGAATAAATATAGCAAATAAGAAGAAGAATGAAGCTTCAACGCATAAGTCATGGCAGGACTAAAGAGGACTCCTGAGCCTACATAAATTGCAGCATAGGTGACAAATGCTAGCGAGGAACTAACTAGGAAGAACATGTAAACGATGGCTCTACCACAAAGTCATGATTAAAAATTGGCAAGTGAAATGGGTTAAATACTCATGACATGATGGGATTGACCCTATGGTAAGTAATCAGAATGCAGGCTAGTATGCAAAAATGCAAAAAAAAGTGAATTCCCTAACCTATATGCGAGTTCGAAATCAAATACCTGCCATGACAGGTCAGCGGTCATGGGTTCGACATAAAACTAGGAATATCTCAAATTCAACAGAATATACTTGAAAAATACTTTTCCCAGCGCTTACGAGCTAAAAGGTCAAACAACCTTAATCAAATTCAAAAAATAAACACAAATGAAATTTGTGAAAAAATTTCAACTTCCGGGCATAAATAAACATTTTGACTCACATTTTGGTCATTTGTGCATTGCTGAAGTGGAAAAAGGAACTCTGGGGAAAAAAATCATTTTCTCGAATACGGAGCAACTGACCACCAAATCACTTCGAATTAGTCAGGTAAACCTTAAACTCATCCTATTTATCAATTTTGTTCCCATTTTAGGCAAATTTTTAGAATTTTGACTAAAGAAAATAGACTTTTATTGAAACCTTCTGCGTATACGCGGGTTTTCTTCACGAAACTCGCGTATAAACACGACTGTGCAAAAGTGAGGTTGCGTACGCACAGAGAAAAATTAAAAAACTTGTATCTAATCAGTCAATTGATGAATTTTTTTAGGATGTAGATCAGTTGGAGAGAACGTGAGCATAGTGCCATTGATAATGAAGTGATGGAGGACTAACGATCCTTAGATATTCTTCAGAGTTCTGGGTTGCTCAAATTTTTCAAAATGATGAATATGAAAAGCAATGCTTGTTTACTTCAGATGCTGGTTGATTATTGGGAACCGAAAGAAGATTTTTTTATGATTGATCAGATGCCACTATGAATAGATGTGGAAGAAATTTACTTTATTGCTGGACTTTCTCGAAGGGGAGACCCAGTAGATTTGCATGGAAAACTCGGCAGAGGGCTTATCGTAGAGGATTATGTCCAAATATATTACGTAGATGATGCAAAGAAGGTGGGAACTCAAATTCCCATCAAAGATATGAAGGATTTGTACATGAAAATCCTTCTTTTTACCATTGGTAGAGTGGCAGGATCAACTTCTCTACATCAGGCTTAATGCACACACATAAGTATAGCAGTGGAATTCTTGATACATCTTTATGATTGGTGCAAAAACTTGCGGGGAAATTTGAAAAAACAATTGACTTCCATCCAGAAGTCAAAGACTAAAAATTTTGGATACGGAACAATTTTGTTGACATTCTTCTTCGAGAGGTTCCCAGGACTTTGGCCCAAGGTCACCTCTACAATTAGTAGCCCCAGAGATCCAAGAATAGCTCGATGGGTAGATTTGATGAAGAGATTGGGGGGAAGTGAAGTTCCTCGAACCACTTGGGATGATGAGTTATTCCAGTGGTGGGAAGAACATGTCATCGTAGTGGAGGATTATCCCTATGCTGGGATGGACTTTCGAGCGAATCCTGATCTAGTTCTTCCACCCGTAGCAGCATGGGGTGAAATTGGTAAGATTGCATTTTTTGATTTTTGATTATATGATTTTTTGATTGTTTCAATTTATATAAAAAAATGAAAAAAATATTTTTGATAGGACAATATTACTTACAAAATTTGAATGATCATGATGCAGATATGGGACCAGTCAAGCTAGAAGGCTACCCAAGGCATAAGCGTTGTATAGGTGAGGCAGATGCTGAAGACCCAGGCAGAACCCTTCATGTAGTACAGAGAAACTTGGAGAGTTTGACTCGCCAAGTGCCTATGGATGCTATAGAGGACCTACCAGAGGCTATCCAGAGGCATGTGGTAGGGGTACCACGAGACTGGGTGAAGTTATTCCACCGTATAGAAACTACCATTGTGTTCTATCGGAACACAAATGTTGGGTAGGGAACTTAGATTTGATCGGATGTCTGTAATATTTTTTATGATAGACATGATTGGGCATAAGCCCCAATTTTGTAGGACATGATGGTCCAGATTTTGTATATTTTGAACACTCTAATCTATATATATACATAGCGATTTTGTATGATGTGATGTCCCAAATGTACAATATTGAATGATGTTTTTGATATTTTAAAGTAATGAATGATTAATATGCCAATCAAGTGCTTGATTAGCTAATGAGTCTGCCAACTAATTATCAGATTGAGGAATATGAATGAATGTAATAAATCAAAATGAATTTTGTAACAAAAGCACCCTAAAAAACAATTGATGCAAAAATAGGTCTCTGACACGATAGGTGTTGTTCAATTGTGAAACCACCAGTTGTGAATCCAAGTAAACTACTAACGAATCAACACCAAAAGATATTGCATCCAAGAGTAGTTTGACCACTACAGTGTACTCTGCTACATTATTCAAAGCAGGGCCAATGCAGACACTTCTTGAAAGTAACAACTGAACAGATGGATAGTGGATTACCCAAGCCGTGGAAGCCAAGTTCCGAGTATGTCTACTAGCACCATCGGCAAAGCCAAAATGACTCATTTCATCCGATACTACCTGCCAAAGCAGATCAAAACAATCAAAACCACACCAAAAATCAAAACACATATATGTACAAAAATACAATATATACAACAAAGCAAGTGCTAGGCCTAAGCCTAAGCATAATACTTTTTCAAATAGATCCCATTTCTGGGCTTCGCCAACTCGTTCCCATCAAAGTCAACCAAGGCATAAGCTCCTTTGTTTAGGAACTTTTTGATGATAAATGGGCCATACCACATAGATTTGAACTTGCCTACCCCCAAGGCACCCTTCTCTTGGGCATAAACCAAGACAAGGTCACCTTCAGAGAAAACCTTAGGTTTGACCGCCTTATCGTACTGAACCTTCACCCATTTTTTATGCGCCTCATTCATCGTAGCTACATCTTGGCGCTGCTCATTGAGTTTTTCTAAATGAATAAGGCATTCTTCGAGACTGGAAGTGTCAGGAAAAAGTTCAACAACTAACTTAAGGGAAGGGATTTCTCATTCAATAGGAAATATAGATTCCAATCCATAAGCTAGTTGAAACAGAGTGAAACCAGTTGCAGTCTTGATTGAAATCCAGTATACCCAAAGTGCAGGCTACATCATGATATGCCAACTAGATATAGCTTTATCAATTGTTCATTGAATAATTGTCTTCAAGGATTTGTTAACGACTTCAACCTACTGAGTGGCTTGAGGATAATAAGGAGATGAATGCTCTTGCCGAAAACCCAAATTTAGAGCCAATTCAGCCATCATGCTTTTCTAAAAGTTACTGCCATGGTCAGTGACAATCTCTTTGGGGATACCAAAGCGAGAAATGACTTGATTGAAAAGGAATAGTGTTGTTGTCTCACCGTCATTTGCGAAAGTTGGAATATCCTCAACCCACTTCATGAAGTAGTCTACAGCTACAATAATGTACTTGTGACCTTTAGCTGAAGTTGGGTTACAAGTAGTATAATCAATACCCCACTTTGTGAAAGGACCAACAGTGATGACAGGAAAGAGCAGAGCTAGATGAGCGCACATCTTTCGAGTATAAACTTGACAAGGGTGACACTTTTTGACCGCTTCAATAAAATCTTTGAAAATCGAAGGCCAAATTTATCCTACACGCAAGATTTTTTGGGTTGTAGCAAGCCTAGATGAATGACCACCACAAGCTCCATTGTGGCAATCATTCAACACAACCTCAGATTCTTCGAGAGTTAAGCAACGTCTATGGATTGAATCAACCCCACTACAATATAGAGTTTCACCAATGATCAAATAACTTTTGGCTAAGTGATGCAACTTTCGGCACTCATCTTTCGAAAAAACTAAGGAAAAATTCGCAGTCTGGAGATAAAATATGAGATCTCCATACCAAGGATCCTATGAAGAGATGAGAAAAATATGTTCATTAGGAAATTATTCTTCATAAACAATCTCTTCTCCACAGGGAAACTCAAAAATCAACTCTGCAAATACTAATGATTTCTTGGACTTGGGAGAAAAAAACTCAAGATCAAATTCCTACAAAATAACAATCTATCGATTGTATTTTCCCCCAATCACTCACCTGCTGAGAACAAATTGAAAAGGATTGACTATTGCCAAAACATATGTTTTGTGGAGGAGAATATAATGTCTGAGCCGTTGAATAGCGTGAAAATCTACCAAAGCAAGTTTCTCTATCGGAGAATATCGAAGTTCAAGACCTACCAAGCCTCGTCTAAGGTAGTATATAACATGCTTAGAAAAAGCATCATCTTCCTGAACCATAACCATACCAATGGTAGATTTTTCTGTCGCGAGATACAAGAGGAAATCCCTGCTATAATAAGGTGGACTCAGTAATGGAGCAGAGGTTAATGCATTTTTCAAAGCATCGAATGAATGTTGAGCAAAGTCATCCCAAAAGAAAGGGACTCCTTTCTTTGACAAACTCATAAATCCTTTTGTAATCTTGGCATAATTTACGATGAATCTCTGCAAGAAATTAGCTTTTCCTTGAAGACTTTGAAGTTGACGAATCGAAGACGGGGGAGGCAACTGAAGTATTGCCTCAACCTTAAAGGGATCTACCTGAATCCCTTTTGTAGACATAATGAATCCCAACAACTGACCGGATGTGACAGCGAAAACACATTTATTAGGGTTCAACAGAGTTTTATAGTATCGACATCGTTCAAAAACTTGATGGAGGTGAGAGGGATGATCAATTATCTTGCGAGAACGAGCAGCTAAATCATCCAAATATGCTTCGATAATATGTTTGATGTCGTGGAAGGCGTAAAACATAGCCCGCTGAAAGGTAGATCCAACATTTTTGAGGTTGAAAGGCATCTTCTTGTAAGAAAAGGTACCCCAGGGACAAATAAACGTAGTCTTATGCTGATCTTCAACAAAGATTGTGATTTGATTATATCTCGAGAAAACGTCCATGAAGGAGAAAATATCATTCCCCACACACTTGTTGATGATCTGATCTATAAATGGTGTGGGGTAATTATCTTTAGGACATGCCCCATTTAGGTCCCTAAAATCGATGCAAACTCTGATCTTTCCTTGTTTCTTGTCCATAGGAACTGAATTTGAAACCCACTCAGCTAATGGAACAGGCTAAATGAAACTCGCCTTAAGCAGCTTCTCCACCTCGGCTTTGATATCTACTGCCTTCCTAGGGTTGACTAGACAAAGCTTCTACCTGATAGTCTTATAATTTCGTATTTCTTGATCTCATGCTGGACAATAGATGGATCTATACCAGGCATTTCCTCATAAGACCAAGCAAACACATCCCTAAATTCTTGAAAAATATTGGTATAAGTCTGAATTTCATCAGGGGAACATTCAGCTCCAATGAAGACGTTCTCAATAATGTTGGGATATTTTGAGATGTTCACCGAGGTAGTAGCATAAATGACAACCATTTTTCCTTTAGCAAATACTTGTGCTGGTGCTAAAGGGTTCAAGACTGGGTGAACAGGACCAGAAGACTGAAGGCTAGAGAAAATTGATTCAACTTCTCACAAGTCTGGTAGAAAATAAGATCGATGATACAAATCATCCCACGGTCTCTCTACACTAGTCATTGATTCGAGGATGGCCTCTTAAGAAGGAAGAGTGGTATCAAGGATATCCAGAGTATAAAATGAACTAAGAGTCCAAGACGGAGCCACATCTCCATCCAATTCTTCCTTTGAAAAATAAACTGGCATGGAATCTGCAGAGTCAACAATAGATCTATTAGAAATATTAGCTGTAGACATAGGAAAATCCATTCCACCCACTTGACCTTCTGCTAATGTGGAGGTAGGAGAAGGTAAGGTACAAGGGTTTGAAAAATAGTGAGTTCGGAAGAACTCTCTCCGAGTATGAACCTTGAAGTATGAAATAGCATTGATCTGAATCGAAGGAGGCCAAAAATAAAAAGTACCCATAAAGGATGTATACATTCCAACCCAAAAATTCTCAACAGGTGAGTTGGTATCATCCACCAAGGGAACGATCGAGTTAGAAGATGCATTCGGATCTACAGGAGAATAGCCAGCTAATCCACTGTGACAGTTCTCCCTTCGTGAGGGAAACAAACAATATGAAATAATGAAGATGCAATAGCATCCATCTCATAGATCTAGTTTCACCCCAACATAAGGTTATAGTCTAATCTTGCATGAAATATCTCAACTTCGATATTGACAGTTTTACCCCCAACACAGATGGGTAAAGCTGGAACAATGCCATGTGGCTTGCGAGAATGAAAATCAAACGCAGTTAGAAGAGTGGCTGAAGGAACAGCTGAAGGA
This sequence comes from Pinus albicaulis, assembly GCA_034641835.2. Lineage (NCBI taxonomy): Eukaryota > Viridiplantae > Streptophyta > Pinopsida > Pinales > Pinaceae > Pinus > Pinus albicaulis. Next base: position 1,344,681,512 of record CM076582.1, on the reverse strand, counting down.
GATCCAATAGACTTCCAGCATGCAAGATACATTACACATGTAGAAGCATCCTCATCAACAACCGTTTGAAAAATATTAAATTTTTGATATGTTGACTTGATATGGAAAGCCATATGATGAGGAAGTATCTTTTTAAAAGTTTAATATCAAAAGTGATAATCAGAGAATTCTTCGGATCAATAGCTCCAATGGTAGTGAGAAATGCACTCCTTTGTGTAGGACACGACTGGATTACCTCTAACGCAGACATGGCACAAGGACTTTGAGCCATATCTTCTACAATCGAGTAGTTCTGGGTATCCTTGGCATTAGTATTGATCGTAATATGCTTGACCCTTTCAGAATCCGAGGTATAGGCTCAACTGCAGGCCTATCTATATGGAGTGGCTCAACATTATTAGGAGCACCCTTAGCTTTCGAAGATTCAGCTTTGCCATAATCATGAGATCTCGTAGTGATATCTGCATGAGCACTCATCATGTATATGTTTGATGGATTTTCCCCTTCCTGTTTGCCCAAGGAAAAGGGTTTGTCAGCACAGCTCGGGAACTAGAAGAACCCCGTTGAGCTAACAAGTGCTGCGCATCTTGAATTTTAGGGTAGAGGTGAGTAAGATGGTCTCCAGTACACATGTACATGAAAATTAACTTTATTTTTATTATCCTTCTTTCCCTCTCCAACATGATCGTTGGATTTTTTTGCATTCCCCTTCCCATCCTTTTCCTTTTTCTTATTATTTCGTCCCTTCTTCTTCCCATTGGATTTTTTATTTCCTTTAGGGTTAGAAGTTTGAACAATATTAATTGCCAAGGGTTGAGAAGGAGCTGACACTGAAGGCATAGCCTGGCCCAAAGGAGCAGATTGTATAGACAACTGCTGCAATTGATTTTGGCAGGTTAGCCGTACCGCTATCGATCGAACCGATAAGCCTGTCACCATGAGGACCAGGTTTAGTTTTGGCTAAATCTAATTTGGAGTGAGGAGCATCTGGAAATTTTTTATTAACGACTCCAGACTGAGAATAAATCAGTTCTAGCTGTTGAGCCCTAAAATAGCTTGCTCTTCAGAAAATACCCCTAAAATGGATACATATTTTGAGATTTCTGGCTGTAGAGATTTCAAAAACCATTCAAGAAGGAATTCATTCGGGATTTAGGCTTTACTGATCCTCTTCCTTCTTCTCCATTCCTGAATATGATCAGAAATGTGAGTTGCTTTGTCTTGCTGAAAATTGGCAAGGAGGTCAGTCCTGGCGTCATAGCGGATAAGTAACTAAAAATGGTTTAAGAACATTATAGCCAACTCTCCAAAAGTAGAAAAACTGCCCCCATTCAACTTGATGCACCATTTTTCTACATTTTCGACGATGGTTCGTTGAATTAATCTCAACCTAACTGAATCTTCGATGAGGGAGTTTGACGAACACCATAAATGGAAAGTGGTGACATGATCTTCCAAATCCTCACCAATATTCCCTTCAAACTTTGGAATGTCTGAGGGTAGTTTGGTGGGGACCGGAGGCCAACCTAGACTATATCGAATAGGATCGTTAGTCAATTTTGATAGATCTGGAAAGTTTAACGTTTCCAGAAATGGTAAGCATGGAGGAGCCTGGGAATTCCATCCCCCATAGGAAGGATTCACCACATTCTGAAAAGAATAACCTGGATTTTTTGAGGCACCAGGTTGCTAGATGTTGTTTGTATAAAATACTGAACCATAGGAAAAACCTTGTGACCCAACATTCGGAGAAGGACCCCCTCCCAACATAAGATTACTATAAACATGAACATTCCCTCCAACCGAGGTATTAAATGAATAAGAAACCCCTTGGTAAGGGTTCTAAGCATTTTAAAATGGAGAAAAAGCCTGAGAAGCACCCGTTAAAGGGAAAGGAACATTCCCTTGCTAACCAGCAAAATATTGACTTCCTACTCCCAATGTTGTAAAAGCAAGGTTCCATACCGAAAAAACATTAAAGCCTTAACCCCCGGGAAAAGGATTAAAACCTTGGTTTTGAGAGGTGAAGGGCATGGATCCTAAGGAAGGGTTTGAATGAGGGATATGCCCACTTCCAAAGGGGAACCCTTGAAATGAAGTCGATCCACTAGCCATAGAAGGTATGGTTGCAGAAACAACTGAGATAGCAGAAAAGGAAAAATAAGGAATTCCACTAGAGGGCATTCCAAAAGAAAAGGGGCCAGATTGAGAAGCATGTGCTTGGATGTTTCATCTCAAAAATGGAGTAGAAGAAGAGACAAGCATAGTAGCACTAGAAGTGATTGTCGATATGGAAATAATTCCTCCTCCTTCAACTGAAAGAGGAGTATGAACACTTGCAGTGCTCATAGTTGAAGTTGTGTTCCCTATCATGGCCATTGAAAGAAATGGATATGATGGAAAAGGACTAGCCAGTCTCTGAGACTCAGCCTCGATGTACAAAAGGAAGTTAGGAAAACTAGAAAGAAGAGGATATGGAAGGGACTTGGGAGGTTGAGGAACTTCCTCTATTTAAAATTCTTCTGCTGGAAACAAAACTCTAGAGATGAGTGGAAAACTCCTCTATAAACTGACACTAACACCAAGATCACCCACAGAAACAATAAGCCTAGACGGAGTATCACTCTCTGCTGCATTCGAAACCACCAGGTAAAAATCACCCACTGAATCACTCCTACGCCTTCTTGAAGAAGGCTCAGTACTTGCGAGAGAAAGCCCACGAAGACTCCTCTATCAACAAGGCGATCGATCAACCACTTTAAGAGATTAAATTAGACTCAAAAAATATAAGAAGATAAGAAATTTAGGAGCAAAGAGAACACTTCTAAAAAGTTCCTAAGATACAGTCTATCAAGAAGCTTTTAGGTAATTACATGCTAGGCCTACTAGCGAAGGTAACCGAAACAGTTACACTTGTTGAGATTGCAACAAGATGATGAGCTTAGTGGAAAGAAGTTGCCTTCACTAAGTGGGCCCGCAGGCTATTTTTGGCACAAAGTCTATTTTTAGATATATGGATCATGTTCTATGAGTTGGAGGATGCTATTTGTGGATGGTTGGTCAAGTTGGAAAAAATATATGGACTTCTATTTTTAGACATATTGGGCAAAATCTATTTTTAGATTGCCAGTCTAAAAATAGATATGTCGAATATTATTAGCTCTTAATAATATTTGGACTATAAACATTATCTTATTCTCTTGGAGCACTTCAAAAAGTGAACAGATGTGGCACAGGAGTTGACAGAAAGAATTACGCCATTCCTGAGGGTTAAGTGGAGCTATTGCATGGATACGTCAGTTAGAACTCATGTGACAGAGTTTGGTGGAGTTGATTGAGGAAGTTAGTGGAGTTGTATTCAGTTTAACTAATCTAAACATAGTTGAGCTATTTGTATTCAGTTTAACTAATTAATACAATTAGTGAGATTGGTGTGAATTAATTATTAATTAATTCACTAATTATAAACTCATTAATCAACTAAATAATACATCAGTTAACTTCAATGCATGGACAGTTTCAGTGGAGACCAATGCAGAGATAGGTGAAAGAGCAGGTTAACTATCATTTGTGACTATACCTATTGCTATTTGCAACACACAGATAGGTGGAGAAGCCCATGAGGATTGCGCAGTACAAGCCAGGTGGTTTATCTATTTAATGAAGCCATCCCATAACATTGATTACGCAATAGAGGCAAGCTATCAGGTGGCAGAGATTGGAGCATGTGTTTTGCTAGATCTAGCTTGATTAGTGTGTAGAAATTGGAGATTGTACTGAGAGCTTGTGAGGAGCTTTGTATAATGATTTTTACATGATCTCTATGACATATAATATACAGATAGTTGGGGTTTTCAGCTTTAAGCTTTCCCATGAAATACTGTGTTCATATGTGTGATTGTTTATGGTTTTAATGTGCACATGCAATTGATTTTATTTCCACATGTAATGATCAATGGTAGAAGATATTCTATATTGTGAATGAAGCTAAAATAGTGTGTGATCAGGAGAATCTCAGTGAATAATATATCAATTATTCAAATTTCTACATGGTATCAGAGCGATATTGATCATTGGAGCAATTGCAAAACATTGAAGCGGTTGAGTTTTGTGCTGGTGGAATTCGAATTTGCAGTGGTGTTTTCTTGGTGTCGAAGTTGAGATGTCTTTCAACGGATTGCGATTGGAGTATGCCCTTGAGGGCAACTCGAATTATATTGCATGGAAGGACATGATGGAGGCAATGCTGGATGAAAATGGGTTGAAGGAGTTCATAGATGCAAAAATTCCAAAGCCTACTTCTAGTGATGCTGCCGTACTTGACACATGGCAAAAGAAGACAGCAAAGTGTCGAAGGATTATGTTGGAAGGTGTGAAGGATCACATAGTGTCCAGCCTTCATGGTAAGGCTTCTCCATTCTTGATGTGGAAAGCTTTGACAGATTTATTCCAAAGCAAGAGAAACCAGAGGAAGTTGGCACTCAAGGACAAACTCAGGAACATAAAAATGGAGAAAGGCGACAGTATGCCCAAGTACCTCACAAAGTTCGTCTAATGCAGGGATGAGATGGGAAGTGTGGGGGTTACTGTTGATGACGAGGACTTGGTGAGCTTGGCTCTCCTTGGGCTTCTGAAGAGTTGGCATTCCTATCAGGACTCTGTCAATGGTTGAGAGAAATTGCCAGGATGGGAGCGACTTTGGTTGGATCTTGTGCAATAGGAGATAAGGCAGAGTACCAGGGACGGATCTTCATCAAAGAATTATGATGAAGAGAATTGCGCTTTGGCTGCCAAAGCATAGAAGGGGAAGAGCAAGAAAGCTTCTCAATCCGATGCGAAAGGAAAGAAGCAGGACATGTCCAAGGTGAAGTGCTTTCATTGTCACTACAGTGGTGTATTGGACATTACTTCACTAATTGTCCACCACTAATTGTCCACAGAAGAAGAAAAATAAGCAGGCTGCTAGGACTGCAGCTGGAGAGGCCCTAGCCTTGCAGTTTGAGCTAGATTTTTTGCTGATCGCATGCTTGGTCTCAATTATGACCAGATCAGTGTGGTTTCTTGACAGTGGTGCATCTTTTCACATGACAGGAGATCGAGATTTGTTTACTGATCTGGATGAGAAAGATCTTGGAGTGCACATCAAGATGGGCGATGATGGTAGATACAGTGCGACCCAGACGCATCTACTTTGAGAGGGAGTCTGGTAAACCCTTCGTATTGAAGGAAGTGATGCATGTTCCAGGATTGAAGAAGAATATTATCTCTGTGGCGAAGACTGTTGTGCGATGGGTTATCAAATTTCATGAGGAGAAATCCATGAAGTGTTCGCTTGAGAGGGAGCCACACTTGCATGCAGATGAGGAGCTATTAGTTCCTAAGGATGAGCCTCAGGATGTGGATCAGCCACAAGAGGAGGTTCATGGAGTGGAAGAGACCACTCATGCAACGCCAACCATTAGAGGGTGGAAGCGCACTACAGAAGCTGAGCGACTGGCTCAAGATGCAGAGAAGATTGTAGGAGCACCTACATCACAACACAGATAGAGATAGTCACCTGACCGGTACACTAGATACATGGCTCTTATGAGCAAGTGTATCGTGACAGAGCCATCCTCTTTCGAGGAAGCTGTGGAGGATCCCGCATGGGTAGATTCCATGGTGGAAGAGTAGTATTTGATTGTCAAATGAAGGTATGGGAGATCGTCCCGCGCCCGGAGGGGAATCTGCCAGGTTCGAGATGGATCTACAAAGTGAAGCAAGCAGCTGATGGGAGTGTGGAGAAGTACAAGGCAAGATTTGTTGCCCGAGGCTTCTCACAGATTGAGGGGATCGATTATGAGGAAACCTTTGCACCTGTCGCAAGGTATTCTTTCATACAGACGATTCTTGCTCTCTCAGCGCAGATGGGGTGGCACATTCATCAGATGGATGTGAAGACTGCGTTCCTCAACGGGGTGATTGAGGAGGAGGTGTACATAGAGCAACCTGAAGGTTTCGAGATCTTCAGAAGTGAGTCACATGTGTGCAGGCTCAAGAGAGCGTTGTATGGGTTGAAACAAGCACCTCGTGCTTGGTACACACGGATAGACAGTTATTTCACCAGACTTGGATTCTCCAAGAGTGAGGTGTATCCGAACCTATACCAGATAGTGGTGGAGGGTATGTTTCTGATCATTGTACTTTATGTAGATGTATTGATTTTGACAGGTGATGAGTTGTTGATACACTCATGTAAGGCTGATCTTGCAAAGGAGTTTGAGATGAAGGACTTGGGCCTCCTTCATTATTTCCTGGGATTGGAAATTTGGAAGCGCAGTGATGGACTGTTTGTTTCTCAAGGCAAGTATGCCCGGGAGATACTGGAGAAGTTCAACATGCATGGCTGCAAGCCTTTTGATACTCCTCTTCCTGGTGGATGGAGGAAGGAGGATGCTACTTCGACAGAGGTAGTGGATGCCACTATTTATCGACAGTTGGTGGGGTCGCTTATGTATCTGGTCAATACATGACCCGACATATGCTATGTTGTTAACCAACTTTCACAAGCTATGGTTAAGCCTACCAATCTCTTTTGGAAGGCAGGAAAGCATGTATTGAGATATCTCAGAGGCACATCACGATATGGATTATGGTACAGACAGTCGAATGAGGTGAAGCTATGTGGCTTCACGGATGCAGATTGGGCAGGGAGCCCAACAGACAGAAACAACACATATGGAGGGATTTTTCAGTATCGGGTCGACAACAGTTTCTTGGTACAGCAGGAAGAAGAGATCTGTGGCACTCAGTTTAGTAGAGGCCAAGTATATGGCAGCGAGTTTGGCTGCATTCGAGGCTATATGGATGAGGAAGATCCTGGTCGGGTTGTTCGGTTCACACTTAGATCCTACTGTGATATATTGTGATAATCAGAGTTGCATCAAACTCTCGGTTAATCTAGTATTTCATGACAGATCTAAACACATTGACATCCGGTATCATCATATCAGAGATTGTGTGCAGTGGAAGATCATGTTACTTTCATACATTCCCACGGAGGATCAGGATGCTGATATCTTGACGAAGGCGCTCACCAGGAGAAAATTCGAATACCACAGAGGTAGGATAGGGGTGGCAGATAATCGTTATCTTGTTGAGAGGTGTTAGCCACCTGTAAAATTTTATTATCCCAAAAGGTGGCTAAATCTATTTTTGAGCCTTCAAGGAACAATTTTTTCTCACTAAAAACTGTTGGCTCTTGAAGACTTTTGAAGGCCTCCTGCCTCTGTCCAGATCCTATACTTTTTTTTTTATCCCCAAAAGACTCTGAAATCCTGCTGATTTCCAAAGCCAAAATATTGCTGCAAACACCATTTTCTATTTTCCCCTCTTCCCAAATTAACCTCATCTTTCTAGCCCCCTATTTCCCACAAAAATCCCTCATTTTCACATTTCTGCCTTTTTCCCCTCATCAAAATCCCCTTTATAAGGTTTAAGACCCACTCTTGGCCTTATCGGAAACCTCAAACCTTTGAAAATCATGAGAAAAACCATTAAAAACCCTTTTTGTTATATATATTGGGCTTAAGCCCCCTTGGGCTAAGTCCCTAGCCTTTCCGCCCTTACACCTTGGCACCGTGACCGTGCGCTGAACCAGTCGGGCGCTTATCCGGTTTAAATAAATATTTCTTCGCAAAAACCATTAAAAAACCTTTGATATTTATTTAAACCTTTGAAATTCATTTTATTTAATTTTTTTTCCCATGCAAATTGTGGAGTGATCTCGACTGCTGATTCAATCCATAAGATCCAACGGTGCGGAGAGCGCCTCCCTGTGGATCCCCCAGCCATGCGCCATTTTCCCAAAACCACATGGTTTTTATCGCACCACTCTTCGGCGGAGGGCGGTTTTTGCCCGATGGCCAGCGATTCCATACATCGCTTGACACACATCCCTTGTACTATTTGTAAAACCGTCGTCCATTCATCGTCCATCGCGTGTTAATGTTCGGACCAGGACGCCCAGCGATATCACTGTGGACCGTCCGATCTAGGCCCACTGATCCAACGGTGATCATTCGCCAAAGTTGCTCGATGGTTAACAAAGGTGCGCGCACGATAGTCGGGCCATTGTTCAGCGGCAAATCAATCTCCGCCGTCGATCTGATCTGCAGATCGACGGCCCACAATTCATCACCCGATCTCTCTGTTTGACTTTCCATTGCCCAATCCCGACCCTCGATCTCTGCGCGATCGACGGCTCAGATTCATCCTTCTCCTTTGATTGCCTCATTCAATCTCGACCATCGATTTCTGCACGATCGACGGCTCGGATTTAATTTTTCTTCTGCCCATTCTATGATCTCCCCGATTAATCCCGACCGTTGGATGATGCCATCCAACGGCCTCGCTCCTTCCACATGCCTCCGCAGCAGTCAACCTATATATGCAGGATTTTGTAATAGTTGTTTGTATTTTTGTAGAGTTTAAATGGTTTTCCACCATTCTGAAGAAAATTCGCGGGCTGAGGGTGGCGACCCTCTCGCCCTCAAAGGAAATCATTCACAGGTGTTAAATGCACGTTTCATCGGTGTTTCATAACTCATTGATGCCATTCGATTCCTGTTTCAGTCTTGCACATTTGAAATACACAACAATTCAATCACAAATCACAAATAAAAATCCTAATCCTTGGATCTAAACACAGTTCTAAGGAAAAATCAGAGTGTTTTATCCAACAGAAAGCTCCACTGCCTTAGTTAAAATGAATCAATTCTTCTCAGCTACCACAAAGACACCTGTGCCCCAAAGAAATCAAATACAGGCCGAAGTTATTGCATGAAATCAGATATTTTCCTTCAGCACAACCAGAAAGTTACTTCTGCAAAAAAATAAATGCAGAAATATCTGCAAAGTAACCCCGACATTGCACAGAGCCTCAAAGGTCAATGAAAGCTCCCACAGAGCTTAATCTTTATGTAAAAACATTTAATACAGAGGATATGTATGTAATTTTCTTCATTGAGCCCCTCAAAGGCCCAGAAACCATTTAAGTCTGTATTAATTGTAAATTGAGATCTTTTATCAGATCTCAACCCCTCATCCTTCTATATATAGTTCTTCAGAAGATGAGTGAGGGGTTGGTTGGTTGTTGTTTGATCACAAGCTGTAATATTGAAATTCTCTGAAATCAATACATATTCCTTTGAAGTTGAAGAACAAATTGAAGTCTTGGAGGTCTTGATGATGTTGTTGCATGTTTGTTCCTGAGAAGGCTCTATCATCAGATTCATGAGCTTGGTTGTTGGTGAAGTATTCTGAATTGTTTCATGTTTTTCCCTATTCTCATTATGTTCCATAATTTCTCACTACAGTAGGATAGAAATTATTAGGCTAAGAAACGACTCCTGGAAGCACCTTAGACCTGTTCATCCTTCAATGTTTTATGTTTTCTTTTGCTGAAGTATTTTAGAGGCTTTAATCTTTCTATTTAGTCTTCATGCTTGTTTATTTCCTTAATAGTTCGAACAGTTGGTTTCAACATGATTTATGGTTCTCCCTGCTTGTCTGTTGCCACTTAAAAACTGTTATTGAAGTCTCCCTTTGAATTTCTTTTCTTATAGTGAATCAGAGAGGTCTGTTTTGATCTTGCCCTTTGTCCTCAGTTAAACAGTTGGCTTAAAGTTAGTTATAATTATGATCATAGATGTTTTTAGGTGTTCCCTCTTCTATGACTGTGATTATCAGTAAATCTTATATGTTTTCTAAAGTCCTTTAGAATAAAATCTTTGAGGAAATAGGGTGTTCCCCGAATCTTAGATTTTACTTTGAAAGTTGTTTTGAAATCATTGTTTTCTTAAAGGTGTGATTTGTAGAATTTATGGTTAGCCCTGTCTATCAAAGAAATCTTTATTGTTTCAAATTCCCTTTGTTGAGAATTAAAACTCTCTTTCCAAATCATTAATGTTCATTCCATTCCAAAAACAAAAGGATCCTGTGGCCAAGTTAGATTTGCCCTTTGATATCCCATATCCTTTGATAAGTGTGTTATGACCTCTTTTTGACTCCATTGCCCAATGAAACAAACATTTTACTGTCCTATTAATCTTTCCTATAGCTTTTATGTTCTGCTGTATCAATTCAACCCAACCAAACAAACAAACACCTGCACTTAATAACTAGTCTAAAACCAATACTCTAAGCACACAAGATAAACCTTTGCAAACAAATTTTGAGAGATCCCTCTCTGAGAGTAGGAGGACTAGATCCTGTAACTCTAAAGATTGGTTATGATGTTGCATTGTCTTTTGATTTGACAAACTATCAAAACACAGGACACCAACATAATGGCGATCACGATGGGACCTTGAGTAAAATCTTCAGAAAACAAAAACACTCACTATCTAGCATAACATAAGTGACCTTCTTCAAGCACTACCAAGCATAATGGTAATCATGATAGGACCTTTTGAATCAGTGACAAACTAAGTAACCCTTAGGATTCTTGTAAAGCCTTGTCAAACCTTGAAGGATTCAGTTACAAAGCCATAAGAGTGAACTCTAGACGTTTTGACACCCTAGCTAAGTGTTAAGACAAATTTAGGACACTCTCATAACCTGTAAGATCATAAAACTCAGAAAAACCAAAAATATTTCAGTTTGGCTTCATAATAAACTTGGTGGTGGACCATAAAACCTTTACCTCTAAAGAAGCTAAAAATTTCCACCTGGCGACTCCATAATCCTAAAAACAGACTTTAATACTCCACTGGGAAGACCTCAAGTCTTAATAGCATCGTAACAAGCCCAGCTAGAAGGCTTTAAGATTAAAATTTTCCTTCTTCTGAAAAGATCAGTTAGCCTCTTAAATATTGTCATATTTGGTTAAAACTTTTCTTTTTCAACTAGGTCTGAAAAACATAGCATAGTGGCTCCTAGAAAGATTCATACCAGAGCCTACCCTGACCCAAACCCACTGGAAGAAGTTGACAACCCTGAAAGTATACTTAGGAAGTCTTCCAAGATAAAATTTTCAATTGTTTTCAAATCACCCTTGAGATCTTATTCAGTCCCTGAAAATCTCGCAGCCCTACACCAATCACAAGTTGAATTAAGAAATCCTTTTAGAACTAGGTCACTTGATGATATAATTCAGATAGATTCCGAGTCCTCACTTTCATCCCCAGAACAAAGTGAACAACCTGGTAGTAGAGAAACCACACCACCTGATTTACTTTTCCTCCTCAATTTAGGTGTCTCTCATCCAAGGTCAGCTCAAAAATCTATCCCCGGTACATCCACTGTCCAAACCACCCCACTTCAACCCACTTTCCCTTTTGTAAATCCACCCCCACCACCTATCATGGCAGCATGGTATGCTCCCCTAGTCCTTCCTGTACCACTATTTAATCTTCCACAGGACTATCAGTCCAAAATTCCATTGCATGATGCCAACAATGCTACAACCGTATCAAAACATGTAGATAAAATGAATGACTACTTTGACAGAAATGAAATCGATGATGATTCTGTCAAGCTTAGGTTATTTGCTCAAAGTTTAGGGGGAGAAGTAAGAAAATGGTTCAAAGGTCTAGCCCCCCATAGTATTAATGATCTCCAAGGATTCCATCAAACGTTCCTAAACAAATGGGAAGTAAAGAAAAACCCTCTCCAAGTCCTTTCTGACTACAAAAATCTCCATAGAAGCCCCGGGGAAAGTGTGCAAGCTTACTGCACTAGGTTCAATAGTGTGTATAATGCACTTTCCCCATAACTAAAACCTCCACAGGGCTCAGCTTTAAATAAATTTCCGGAAGGGTTTGACTCCGACATGACCTATCAGCTGAGAGAAAGAAATTTTGCAACTCTGGAAGATATGCAACAGGGTTCTCTTTCTGTGGAAGTCAACTTGATGGAGAAGAGAGCAAGAATGAAAACTGAGAAGAGTGTATCGTTCAAAGTAGAGTCCACTCCTTCTACTTCAAGCTCAAAAATGGAGAGGATGTTAGAAGAAACGATGAAAGAGATGAGTATAATTAAGAAATCACAAACAAATCAAAACCAAGCTGCTCCTCGAAATAGAAATCAGAATTATAGAAGAGAAAACAATCAAGACAAACAGAATGAAAATGACCAACAGATTAGACCTCCCTTCCAACAAAACTATGTAGATCAATATGAGGAAGATAGGGAGTTGGAAAGGTTGGAAGAATCCCATGTAAACTTGATTGGATCAGATAGTGGTGATGATGTTTTCCTCACTGAGGAAGAACAATGTTTTTTCTCTTCTAATCAAAATACAAATACCTATGAAGATTCTGATGACTATAGATTAGGTTTTGAAAATTCAATCATGGAGATACATAAAAAGTATGATCTTAGGAGCAAGGGAAACATATATAATTCAAAGGATAAGAACAATAGCACTGCTCTCAAGAAAAATGCAGAAAATCAGCCTAAAAAGACAGCAGAGAAAACCAACATTTCGACTAAAAAACCAGATTCAAAAAAGGAAAAGGTGTCCAGCCAAATGTTGAACAGAGTACCCCTAGCACTTCAGCTAGTGTTCCTAATAAAATTATCCCAATTACCATTCCAAACAAGGTTCAACAAATCAAAGTTTTCTACAAGAATTCAATTGAAAAAATAGATGTAAATACAAACAAGTCAATTATTCCTTTCAGCCTTGAGGGAGAGATTGCCAAAATAAAAGTCACCATCCCCCTAGTTGAACTAGTAACCCAAGAGGTGTACAAAAACCAAGTTTTGAAAGCTTTGAACTTAGGAAGTGATACAGACACTTTAAACTTGACAGATGATAAACCTGAGTTGTTTTTTGGTCCAGAAGTTGAAGGAAAATATCAAGAAGGGGTTATCCCTCCCTTCTATGTTAGCTTGAACATACATGAGAAAATTTTACACAATGCCATGTTAGATTCGGGAGCTTCACACAATCTAATGCCCAAAGTGGTGATGGAAAGCTTAGGCTTAGAAATTACTAAACCATACAAAGACTTGTATTCCTTTGACTCAAGCAGAGTCAAGTGTTTGGCTTTAATCAAAGATTTATGTGTTACTCTAGCTCAGATCCCTGCTAAGCGTCTAGTTATGAATATAGTTGTAGCTGACATTCCCCCTAAGTATGGCATGCTCTTATCAAGATCTTGGGGAGCCAAACTTCAGGGAAGCCTTCAAATGGACATGTCTTATGCCACCATTCCCATTTTTAACCAAAAAATAAGACTATATAGGGAATCTCACATGAAGTATATGGTGAGCAACATGGACCGTCCAAACAATTCTCCAATCTATTCTATTCAATCAAGTTTAGATTCCTTTATCTTATATAACGAAGATGACATTACTCAACAAGATAAAGAAAACATACACCCAATCAGTTCACCACAACAATCCAATCTTCCCTTTGATCAAATTCAAAGCATTGACAATCAACAACAACAAGAAAATGGAGATAAGGATGGCATACTTTGGAAAATAAGTTTTTATGGATCTTGTAATAAAAAAAGTGTAGGAGCAGGTGTGTGGATTCAAAATACAAAACAGAGCTTTTCATATAAATTGGATTTCCCATGCACTAACAATATTGCTGAGTATGAATCACTTCTCCTAGGCTTACAACTGCTTAAACAGTCAAAAGCCTAGAGGATATCAATCGTAGGAGATTCAGAACTTATCATAAAACAAATCAAAGGAGAATACTGAGCTAAAAATCCGAGACTTAGGGAATATCAAAATGCTGCCCTTGATTTATTGAAAACCTTTGAAAAATATGAACTTATTTTCATTCCAAGAGAATTGAATCATCTAGAAAATGAACTCGCTTTCAATGCCAACAATTGTCAAACACCTGAAATAAATAAACAACTCAGTGTAAAAGTAAAACACATACCTGCTGTGCTTGATAACGAAGATCACTGACAGGTGTTTGACTCTGACAAACACATAGATGATTTCTTAAAGTCAGAAAATGATTTCACCATACCAACATCAGAATCTAGCCATGATTAGAACTGCCCATATATTGAAGAAATCCCAGAAGCTGAAATAACATATACTGCTGATATAAATCATTATGAAAATCCTTTTGAAGCAGAGGTAACTGACAACACAGACCAAGAAGACTTGGAATTCTTATAATGCAAAAACGATAAAATTCCCAGGGGTCTAACACCTTTAGAACACCTTTTTGATTGTAACTATGTAGCCAAAGAACCAACAATGGAGCCTGTGGAAACATATGTAGAAGAACATAACATATGCAGCCTAGCAGAACCCAAGATGATTAAACTATCCAACACTCTCCCAGCTCACATAAAATTGCAGTATATAGAGCTCTTCAAAGAGTTTAAAGATGTTTTTTCTTGGGGATACAAAGACCTAAAATCATATGATGCTAATATCATTCAACACAAGATTCCCTTGAAGGAAAATCAAAAGCCCTTCAAACAAAAACTGAGGTGGATAAACCCACTTTTATTACCTTTAGTTAGAGTTGAAATTGAAAAGATGCATGATGCTGGCATTATAGTACCTGTTATATTTTCAGAATGGGTATCAAACTTAGTTTCTGTTTGGAAAAAGACAGGAGAGATCAAAATCTGTATTGACTTCAGAAATTTAAATAGAGCATCCCTAAAGGACAACTACCCATTGCCAAAAATGGGTCATATACTTCAGAAGGTAGTTGGGTCAAAAAGGATTTCCCTCTTAGACGGGTTCTCAGGTTACAACTAGGTGTTAGTGCTCCCAAGTGATCAAATCAAAACTACTTTTACCACACCTTGGGGCACCTTTATGTATGTCAAAATGCCTTTCGAATTAATGAATGCAGGGGCCACCTTCCAAAGGGCCATGGACATAGCCTTTTCTGAAGACATTGGCTATTTCATAATCATTTACCTTGATGACATAAATGTTTTCTCAAAAACTGATGAAGAACATTTGATTCACTTAAGAAAAGTTTTTGAGAAGTGTAGGAAATTTGGCTTGTCATTGAATCCCAAGAAAACACTCTTTGGTCTCCAAGAAGGTAAAATTCTTGGTCACATAATTTCGGAAGAGGGAATCAAAATAGAACCTACAAGGATAGATGGCATATTGCAGATCAGCCATTCGAGGAGCCTCAAAGAATTGCAATCTTTCATTGGAAAGATTAATTTTCTGAGAAGGTTTATTCCTAATCTTGTTAAGCTATTAAAAAAAATTACAAACATGCTTAAGAAAGATGTGGGTGTAAAACGGACTTTACCAGCTAAGCAATCATTCGAACTGGTCAAACAAGCCTTTACTCAAGCACCAGTCCTGATTAGTCTAGATTTTACCAAAGATTTCTATATAGTTTCCTTTGCATCTGAACATACAATAGCTGTGGTTTTACTTCAAAAGAATGATTTGGGGAAAGAAAAACCAATATCTTTCTTTAGTAGGGCCTTGAGAGATGCTCCTCTCAAATATAACATCATGGAGAAGCAAGCCTTAGCATTAGTGAAAGCATTAAAATACTTTAGGGTCTATATTTTACACTCTCACATCATTGCTTTTGTTCCACATACTGTTGTCAAGGACATTCTAAGTCAAGACCCTGATGGTAAAAAGGGAAAATGGATTGCAACTATTCTTGAATATGACTTAGAAATTAGGCCTACCAAACTAGTTAAGGGGCAGGGATTAGTAAAACTTATGGCTGAGTCTAACTTTCAAGCACTGGAAATGAATATGGTAGATGTGTTAGAAGAAATAGGAGAATCTGATGCTCCTATTATTGAAGAAACATTTCTAAATTCTCCTTGGTAAGCTGACATTATTTATGTGATTTTATATCTAAATGCCCCTCCTTCTTTGTCTAAAACTAAAGCTAGATTCTTGAAACAAAAGGCTTTGAGTTTTTGCATATTATATGGAGTATTATATTGGAAAAATGATATTGGAAATTTTCTTAAATGTTTACTTGAAGATGATGCAGGAAAAATCATGCATGAATTGCATGACAGAGAATGTTGAGGACACCTCTACTGGAAGGCCACCGCAAACAAAATTCTTAGATCTGGTTACTATTGGCCTACCCTTTTCCCAGACACTCAAAAGTTGGTCATGTCTTGCCATAAGTGTCAAATCTTTGATGGAAAAAGAAAACTCCTTCCCTTACCTTTACATCTTATTAGAGTTGAGGCACCTTTTCAACAATGGGGGCTGGACTTCATTGGGGAAATTCATCCATCCTCCTCAGCTCAGCATAAGTGGATCCTCACAGCCACTGACTTATTTACCAAGTGGATAGAAGCTATACCCTCCAGAAATTCTAATGACTCTGTCATTATCAAGTTTCTCGAAACTAACATCCTATCCAGATTTGGTTGTCCCAGAAAAATCATAATGGACAATGCTGCTGCTTTTAAATCTAAGAAAATGGTTGATTTCTGTTACAAATACCACATAACCTTGGGCCATTCCACTGCTTACTATCCCAAAGGAAATGGATTAGCTGAATCTTCCAACAAGAGCCTCATCAATATCATTAAAAATTTGTTGGAACAAAATCAGAAATCATGGCACAGTAAGTTGGTTCATGCCTTATGGGCTGATAGGCTAACTACAAAGAAATCAATAAACATGTCCCCCTATCAGCTAGTCTATGGCATGGATGCAGTCTTTCCCACCTCATTGGGAGTGCCAGTCATGAAGCTCCTTCAAGAAGTGCAGATTGAAGAGAATGATATGCAGAGAAGGATCAACCAAACAATCCATTTACAGCAGACCAGAGAGGAAGTCTATGAAAGAACACAGCTAGTCCAAGAAAAAATGAAGAAGCTATTTGATAAAAGGACTAACGCAAACAATTTCCAAGTTGGGAATGTTGTTCTTAAGTGGGATTCAAGAAAATAAGAGAAGGGAAAACATGGAAAATTTGAGAACTTGTGGAAAGGGCCCTATATTATTCATGCTGAGAGGGGTCACAATGCGTTTTTCTTGAAAGAACTGAATGGAGAAGACCTATATGGAGGTCCTGTCAATGGCAGGATGCTCAAACATTACTTATGCCAGGAATCTTAAGTTTCAAATCATGTTATTTTTTCATTGTAAATATCATAGTCTAACCATTGCATTCAAAGTTAGAAAAATCAAAAATACAAAAACAAGGAAAGAAAGAAAAGAGGGCAGATTGTCAAAACAAGAAAGGTATAAGCCCCATACCAAAAAAGAGAAACAAATCTGAAAGTGTGCAAGCTTAAATGCCACTCCTACAAGAACACACTTATAGTTAGTCAAACTGCCTATCTTGACTAATTAGCTTTAAATTTTCTACTGATAGGATAGTGAATTCGATTCGCCAAACTGTTTAATCTTCGCTTATCAATAGATAGATTAGGATAGAAGTTAAAGGTTCAAACATGTTCAAAACCTAAACCTCAATTTCCAAAGAGAGATGACTCAAATATGTTTTATTTTTCTGAGTCAAAAAGGTGTAAAAATCTAGTTCCAATCAGCTCAAAATCTGAACCAGAGGAAAAGGAAGACAACTCAATAAGAGTCAAAACAGAGCTATGAAAAGAGGAAGGAAATGTTTCCAAATTTTCAGATCTTAAGCCTTCCATTTTTTATTTATTCTTTCTGAAAAATAAATGTCTATGTGCAGCTTGTCTTTATGCCATAGATCACAGCAAGTCAAACAACTTAATCTTGACTTGACTGTTTTTAAATTTATGTTTTAGAAATTTAGAGAATGAAAATATGTTGGACAGTTTAATCCCAACAGATAAGAGAATAGGTAGAGAATCATCTGAACTCAACTGTTAAATCTGAGTTCAGGGAGAGATAA
Source organism: Pinus albicaulis (assembly GCA_034641835.2). NCBI lineage: Eukaryota > Viridiplantae > Streptophyta > Pinopsida > Pinales > Pinaceae > Pinus > Pinus albicaulis. Next base: position 1,344,663,694 of record CM076582.1, on the reverse strand, counting down.
GGAGTAGAATTAGATTAGATTTACTGCTTTCAAAAGAATAAAATGTGTAAAAGAGTTTTCCAATCAAAGTGCACTCTAATGAAGGAAAAAATGTTAGATCTGTAGGATTGGGTAGGTAGAAGTTTGTGTTGATGAAGATCCATTTTTTTTCATGGTTGCTAATATGATTTTCAGAGAAATATCATCCCAGCAAAAGAAGATCAGCCCAATGGATAAGGCACAGGTCAGCTTCCCAGAGAAAGCAAGTCTGAATTTCTTGATGCCTTCAAGAAGGCACCATCCCCAAGTGGAGCCACTGTTAGCCACCTGTAAAATTTGATTATCCCAAAATGTGGCTAAATCTATTTTTGAGCCTTCAAGGAACAATTTTTTCTCACTAAAAACTGTTGGCTCTTGAAGACTTTTGAAGGTCTCCTGCCTCTGTCCAGATCCTATACTTTTGTTTTTATCCCCAAAAGACTTTGAAATCCTGCTGATTTCCAAAGCCAAAATATTGCTGCAAACACCATTTTCTCTTTTCCCCTCTTCCCAAATTAACCTCATCTTTCTAGCCCCCTATTTCCAACAAAAATCCCTCATTTTCACATTTCTGCCTTTTTCCCCTCATCAAAATCCCCTTTATAAGGTTTAAGACCCACTCTTGGCCTTATCGGAACCCTCAAACCTTTGAAAATCATGAGAAAAACCATTAAAAACCCTTTTTGTTATATATATTGGGCTTAAGCCCCCTTGGGCTAACTCCCTAGCCTTTCCACCCATACACCCTAGCGTCGTGACCGCATGCTGAGCGAGTTGGGCGCTTATCCGGTTTAAATAAATGTTTCTTCGTAAAAACCATTAAAAAACCTTTGATATTCATTTAAATCGTCGAAATTCATTTTATTTAATTTTTCCGCTCGTGTAAATTGTGGAGCGATCTCGACCACCGATTCAATCCATAAGATCCGACGGTGCGGAGTGCGCCTCCCTGTGGACCCCCTAGCCGTGCGCCGTTTTCCCAAAACCGCGTGGTTTTTATCGCACCACTCTTCGGCAGAGGGTGGTTTTTGCCCGATGGCCAGCGATTCCATACATCGCTTGACACGCGTCCCTTGTACTATTTGTAAAACCGCCGTCCATCTGTCATCCATCACACGTTAATGTTTAGACCAGGATGCCCAGCAATATCGTCGTGGATCGTCCGATCTGGGCTCACTAATCCAACGGTGATTGCTCGCCAAAGTTGCTTGATGGTTAACGAAGGTGCGCGCACGATAACCGGGCCATTGTTCAGCGGAAAATCAATCTCCGCCGTTGATTTGATCTACAGATCGATGGCCCACAATTCATCACCCGTTCTCTCCGTTTGAATTTCCATTGCCCAATCCCGACCATCGATCTCTACGCGATCGACGGCTCAGATTCATCCTTCTCCTCTGATCGCCTCGTTCAATCTCGACTGTCGATCTCTGCACGATCGACGGCTCGGATTTAATTTTTCTTCTGCCCATTCTATGATCTCCCCGATTAATCCCGACTGTTGGATGATGCCATCCAACGGCCCCGCTCCTTCCACATGCCTCCACAGCAGTCAACCTATATATGCAATATTTTGTAATAGTTGTTTGTATTTTTGCAGGGTTTAAATGGTTTTCCACCATTTTGAAGAAAATTCGCGGGCTGAGGGTGGCGACCTTCTCGCCCTCAAAGGAAATCATTCATAGGTGTTAAATGCACGTTTCATTGGTGTTTCATAACTCATTGATGCCATTCGATTCCTGTTTCAGTCTTGCACATTTGAAATACACAGCAAGTCAATCACAAATCACGAATATCAGTATAGAAGACCAAAATGCACCAGAATAGAGGATTAAGAGATAGATTTGTGGGGATTATATCTAAGATGTCTATCAAAAGCCTAATCCTTGGATTTAAACCTAGTTCTAAGGAAAGATCAGAGTGTTTTATCTGACAGAAAGCTCCAACGCCTTAGTTAAAATGAATAAATTCTTCTCAGATACCAAAAAGACACCTGTGCCTCAAAGAAATCAAATACAGGCCGAAGTTATTGCATGAAATCATATATTTGCCTTCAGCACAGCCAGGGAGTTACTTCTGCAAAGAAATAAATGCAGAAATATCTGCAAAGTAACCCCGATATTGCACAGAGCCTCAAAGGTCAACGAAAGCTCCCACAGAGCTTAATCTTTATGTAAAAACATTTAATACAGAGGATATGTATGTAATTTTCTTCATTGAGCCCCTCAAAGGCCCAGAAACCATTTAAGTCTGTATTAATTGTAAATTGAGATCTTTATCAGATCTCACCTCCCCATCCTTCTATATATACTTCTTCAGAAGATGAGTGAGGGGTTGGTTGGTTGTTGTTTGATCACAAGCTGTAATATTGAAATTCTCTGAAATCAATACATAGTCCTTTGAAGTTGAAGAACAAATTGAAGTCTTGGAGGTCTTGATGATGTTGTTGCATGTTTGTTCCTAAGAAGGCTCTATCATCGGTTTCATGAGCTTGGCTGTTGGTGAAGTATTCTGAACTGTTTCATGTTTTTCCCTGTTTTCATTATGTTCCATAATTTCTCACTACAGTAGGATAGAAAGTATTAGGCTAATAAATGACTCCTGGAAGCACCTTAGACCTGTTCATCCTTCACTGTTTTATGTTTTCTTCTGCTGAAGTATTTTAGAGGCTTTATTCTTTCTCTTTAGTCTTCATGCTTGTTTATTTCCTTAATAGTTCGAACAGTTGGTTTTAGCATGATTTATGGTTCTCCCTGCTTGTCTGTTGCCACTTAAAAACTATTATTGAAATCTCCCTTTGAAGTTCTTTGCTTATAGTGAATCAAAGAGGTTTGTTTTGATCTTGCCCTTTGTCCTCACTTAAACAGTTGGCTTAAAGGTCGTTATAATTATGATCATAGATGTTTTTAGGTGTTCCCTCTTCTATGACTGTGATTATCAGTAAATCTTATATGGTTTCTAAAGTCCTTTAGAATAAAATCTTTGAGGAAATAGGGTGTTCCCCGAATCTTAGATTTTACTTTGAAATTTGTTTTGAAATCATTGTTTGCTTAAAGGTGTGATTTGTAGAATTTATGGTTTGCCCTATCTATCAAAGAACTCTTTATTATTTCAAATTATGCTTTCAAATTCCCTTTGTTGAGAATTAAAAATCTCTTTCCAAATCATTAATGTTCATTCCATTCCAAAAACAAAAGGATCCTGTGGCCAAGTTAGATTTGCCCTTTGATATCCCATATCCTTTGATAAGTGTGTTATGACCTATTTTTGACTCCATTTCCCAATGAAACAGACATTTTACTGTCCTATATATCTTTCCTAGACCTTTTATTTTCTGTTGTATCAATTCAACCCAACCAAACAAACAAACCCATGAACTTAATAACTAGTCTAAAACCAATACTCTAAGCACACAAGATAAACCTTTGCAAACAAATTTTGAGAGATCCCTCTCTGAGAGTAGGAGGACTAGATCCTGTAACTCTAAAGATTGGTTCTGATGTTGTCTTGTATTTTTATTTTCCAAACTATCAAAACACGAGACACTAACATAATGGCGATCACGGTGGGACCTTGAGTAAAATCTTCATAAAACAAAAACACTCACTGTCTAGCATAACATAAGTGACCTTCTTCAGGCACTACCAAGCATAATGGTAATCATGATAGGACCTTTTGAATCAGTGACAAACTAAGTAACCCTTAGGATTCTTGTAAAGTGTTGTCAAACCTTGAAGGATTTAGTTACAAAGCCATAAGAGTGAACTCTAGACGTTTTGACACCCTAGCTAAGTGTTAAGACAAATTTAGGACACTCTCATAACCTGTAAGATCATAAAACTCAGAAAAACCCAAAATATTTCATTTTGGCTTCATAATAAACTTGGTGGTGGACCATAAAACCTTTACCTCTAAAGGAGCTAAAAATTTCCACCTGGCGACTCCACAATCCTAAAAACAGACTTTAAGACTCCACTGGGAAGACCCCAAGTCTTAATAGCATCGTAACAAGCCCAACTAGAAGGCTTTAAGATTAAAATTTTCCTTCTTCTGAAAAGATCAGTTAGCCTCTTAAAGATTGTCATATTTGGTTAAAACTTTTCTTTTTCAACTAGGTCTGAAAAACATAGCATAGTGGCTCCTAGAAAGATTCATACCAGAGCCTACCCTGACCCAAACCCACTGGAATAAGTTGAAAACCTTGAAAGTATACTTAGGAAGTCTTCCAAGATAAAATTTTCAACTAATTTCAGATCACCCTTGAGATCTTATTCAGTCCCTAAAAATCTCGCAGCCCTACACCAATCACAAGTTGACTTAAGAAATCCTTTTAGAACTAGGTCACTTGATGATATAATTCAGATAGATTCCGAGTCCTCACTTTCATCCCCAGAACAAAGTGAACAACCTGGTAGTAGAGAAACCACACCACCTGATTTACTTTTCCTCCTCAATTTAGGTGTCTCTCATCCAAGGTTAGCTCAACAATCTATCCCTGGTACATCCACTGTCCAAACCACCCCACTTCAACCCACTTTCCCTTTTGTAAATCCACCCCCAACACCTATCATGGCAGCATGGTATGCTCCCCTAGTCCTTCCTGTACCACTAGTTAATCTTCCACAGGACTATTAGTCCAAAATTCCATTGTATGATGCCAACAATGCTACAACCGCATCACAACATGTAGATAAAATGAATGACTACTTTGAAAGAAATGAAATCGATGATGATTTTTTCAAGCTTAGGTTATTTTCTCAAAGTTTAGGGGGAGAAGTAAGAAAATGGTTCAAAGGTCTAGCCCCCCATAGTATTAATGATCTCCAAGGCTTCCATCAAACATTCCTAAACAAATGGGAAGTAAATAAAAACCCTCTCCAGGTCCTTTCTGACTACAAAAATCTCCATAGAAGCCCTGGGGAAAGTGTGAAAACTTACTGCACTAGGTTCAATAGTGTGTATAATGCACTTTCCCCAGAACTAAAACCTCCACAGGGCTCAGATTTAAATAAATTTCCGGAAGGGTTTGACTCTGACATGACCTATCATGACCTATCAGTTGAGAGAAAGAAATTTTGCAACTCTGGAAGATATGCAACAAGGTGCTCTTTCTGTGGAAGTCAACTTGATGGAGAAGAGAGCAAGAATGAAAATTGAGAAGAGAGTGTCGTTTAGAGAAGAGTCCACTCCTTCTACTTCAAGCTCAAAAATGGAGAGGATGTTAGAAGAAATGATGAAAAAGATGAGTATAATTAAGAATGCACAAGCAAATCAAAACCAAGCTGCTCCTCAAAATAGAAATCAGAATTATAGAAGAGAAAACAATCAAGACAAATAGAACGAAAATGACCAACAGATTAGATCTCCCTTCCAACAAAACTATGTAGATCAATATGAGGAAGATAGGGAGTTGGAAAGGTTGGAAGAATCCCATGTAAACTTGATTGGATCAGATAGTGGTGATGATGTTTTCCTCACTGAGGAAGAAAAAGGTTTTTTCTCTTCTGATCAAAATACAAATACCTATGGAGATTCTGATGACTATAGATTAGGTTTTGAAAATGCAATCATGGAGATACATAAACAGTATGATCTTAGGAGCAAGGGAAACATAGATAATTCAAAGGATAAGAACAATAGCACTACTTTCAAGAAAAACACAGAAAATCAGCCCAAAAAGACAGCAGAGAAAACCAACATTTCGACTAAAAAACCAGATTCAAATAAAGACAAAGGTGTCCTGCCAAATTTTGAACAGATTACCCCTAGCACTTCAGCTAGCGGTCCTAATAAAATTATCCCAATTACCATTCCAAACAAGGTTCAGAAAATCAAAGTTGCTGAAAAGAATTCAATTGAAAAAATAGATGTAAATACAAACAAGTCAATTATTCCTTTCAGCCTTGAGGGAGAGATTGCCAAAATAAAATTCACCATCCCCCTCGTTGAACTAATAACCCAAGAGGTGTACAAAACCAAGTTTTGAAAGCTTTGAACTTAGGAAGTGATACAGACACTTTAAACTTGACAGATGATAAACCTGAGTTGTTGTTTGGTCCAGAAGTTGAAGGAAAATATCAAGAAGGGGTTGTCCCTCCATTCTATGTTAGCTTGAACATACATGGGAAAATTTTACACAATGCCATGTTAGATTCGGGAGCTTCACACAATCTAATGCCCAAGGTGGTGATGGAAAGCTTAGGCTTAGAAATTACTAAACCATACAAAGACTTGTATTCCTTTGACTCAAGCAGATTCAAGTGTTTGGGTTTAATCAAAGATTTATGTGTTACTCTAGCTCAGATCCCTGCTAAGAGTCTAGTTATGGATATAGTTGTAGCTGACATTCCCCCTAAGTATGGCATGCTCTTATCAAGATCTTGGGGAGCCAAACTTCAGGGAAGCCTTCAAATGGACATGTCTTATGCCACCATTCCCATTTTTAACCAAAACAGAAGACTATACAGGGAATCTCACATGAAGTATATTGTGAGCAACATGGACAGACTAAACAATTCTCCAATCTATTCTATTCAATCAAGTTTAGATTCCTTTATCTTATATAACGAAGATGAAATTACTCAACAAGATACAATTAGTGAGAGTGGTGTGAATTAATTATTAATTAATTCACTAATTATAAACTCATTAATCAACTAAAGAATGCATCAGTTAACTTTAGTGCATGGACAGTTTCAGTGGAGACCAGTGCAGAAATAGGTGAAGACCGGGTTAACTATCAGTTGTGACTATACTGTTGCTATTTGAAACACACAGATAGGTGGAGAAGCCCATGAGGATTGCGCAGTACAAGCCAGGTGGTTTATCTATTTAATGAAGCCATCCCATAGCATTGATTACGCAATAGAGGCAGGCTATCAGGTGGCAGAGATTGGAGCATGTGTTTTTCTAGATCTAGCTTGATTAGTGTGTAGAAATTGGAGATTGTAATGAGAGCTTGTAAGGAGCTTTGTATAATGATTGTTACATGATCTCTATGACATATAATATACAGATAGTTGGGGTTTTCAACTTTAAGCTTTCCCATGAAATACTGTGTTCATATGTGTGATTGTCTATGGTTTTAGTGTGCGCATGCAATTGATTTTATTTCCGCATGTAATGATCAATTGTAGAAGAGATTTTGTATTGTGCATGAAGCTAAAATAGTGTTTGATCAGGAGAATCTCAATGAATAATATATCAGTTATTCAAATTTCTACAACACTGACCTCCTGACGACATCCTTTGCCGGTGCAAGTCCCCAAGCTTCGCAAGGGCACCCTCCAGAAGTACTGATGAAAGTGATGCAATGTCTCTCTCAGGTACCACTGGTATTCCCCCCCGTAGTCACTTGTGTGGTCCCTAGGAGAGGCAACTAAGGGCACCAATCCATATCGGCAGCCGGGCGAAACGGTCTTAGGTTAAGATTCAACAAATAGGAGATGGGGTATCTCTCTTCTCTGCCTGAACTCTCCCTCATGCTTGACTCTCTGGAGGAGAGATTTCTCAGTCCACTTAACGGAGTTGGATTTCTCTCTTTAATAAAATTTCTATGTTTAACAGTTTGAGCGGCCTTGGAGAGTTAACTCTCCACTCACCTATTCCAAGGCCCTACAACCTAGCTAGTTGGTGTATGATTAATGAAAATGATACAAAAACTTCTAGTTGTTTTTAATTATAGCACTTTATTTTAAATTGGTTGTTACTTAAGTCAAAGGTATATGGAAGTGAAACTGATGGTGTTTGTCGACGCAAAAGAAATAAATGAAAACCTACTACATGCAAATGCAATATTTTCCTTTCGATGAAAATAGATCTCTATATGGGCTCTATGAAGCTAAATAAGAAAAAATATTTCTTTTTCTTTTCAGTTACTCACACTTCGCACATTCTAGAAAACTACGAAAAAGACTAAAAATGCTTCAATTCACTTAATGAAAAACTACTAGTGACATGCAAATTCTAAGATTGCTAGCTTTGAAGAAGCAACAAGAGTCTCTAGAGAGAAATGGTTCAATCACTTTTGACAACAAAGAAAGGCTAGTTCCAACCAAAACTCCTGTGCATAAAAGATGCCAAAATGTGCTTGATACAAAAGAGAGAAATCAGGAAAATACTTCCTTCAAAACCAAGCCAAGAACCAAAGACTAGAAACCAAAAAAAATGCATCAAAACATATGAAAAAAAACCGTAAAAATGAACTCAAAGCAAAAGCAATGGAAAGCAAGATTTTTTTTTTGGGATTTTCACTTATAATGGAAAGGAAAAAGATTTCGAGAAGACAAGCATAAAACTACCCAGGAACCGGAACCAAGAAAATGAGTCTTGAAAGAGCTTCAAAGTGCTCGAGCCAACTATGCTACTTTCGTAGTGGGACCCAAATAGGCAAGAAGAAGAAAAAAACTCAAACAACTGATTCAAAATAGTAGCACACTCTTTCAGCGAATAAAAACTTCAAAAAACCCAGAAAGGTCTCTTCAAGATTCGCTACAAGGCTAGTCCAAGAAATCAAGAAAACCAAGGTAGTCAGAAAAGGCAAAAACCAAAAGTGAATCAATGCATAGAGCCAAGAAGAGCAAAAAAGCAGAGGCTCATTGTTCTGAATGGTCAGAACAACCAAGAACTCCAGGAAGAGATATTGGTGCTCCAACCACAATTTCAGTCATACAAAACAGGAAATTTACCAAATCTCTAGGTTTTCGCAAGAACAAGAGATAAATGGATATGAAACCATAATAAACACAATCCAGACACCTTAAAGACACCCCAGAAGTAGTCAATCATAGAAAGAAAAAGTGACAGAGGTTCAAAAACTCAAATTTTCATTTTTTTCCCAGGCATACACGGTTCTGCTATGTGAAACTAGCGTGTATATGCGACTGCAACAAAATAAAATCGTGTATACGCATGTTATTTTGGATGATACAGAGGGTATACATGACTATGTATATACTAAGTAGCGTATGTAAACAAGAAATAAGGAAAAAAAAAAATCAAGCCTGATCAAGAGACCATGACTTCTTTCTAATTGAAAAAAGACTTACTATACTATAAAAAGTGATAAACCTATCAGGGAACCTACAAGATAGATAAAAAAACCCAAAATAGGAATTACAAGAATGTAATTCCCAATGGAGTTGCCAGTTCTGTTATGGGCAATGTTACCCTAATGTCTTCAGTTGATAAACCTTCACATATCAGGGGCATGTCATCACAATAAGGACTCAATTAAACAACTCATATGCTTCAAACTAGGGAATAAGGAATGCAGATCTTACCAGTTTATCCTTCGGTTGTATATATCCTACGGGGTTCAAACTACCTGCAACTCTTTGTGCTCCATAACCGGAAAACCAACAAAGAACAAACACAAAAGCCTAGTTGTACATCATATATATGTTCTAGATGTTAGCAAAAAGCATACATAATCTCATAGAAATAAAAATAAGTGAACTGTTTAGGACCATTAAGCATGTATAAGAGATATGTGACACGTAAACATCAGGAACAAGATGTCACTTATTTTATTGATAACATGTAAAATAAGTAAATAGTGCAGAGATCACTTGAAATTTACCATGGCCTCGAGCAAGCTGTCCTCTAGATCCGTCCAACCCTAGCCTCGCAAAAATTCTTCCAAGGATAGTGCACAATGGACGTCACATAGGATGAAGGTGAACATCTCAAGGAAACAAGGGTTTCTTGAAAATCTAGGAAGTGCAGGAGGCACAAGAGAAATATCAGACTTGGATAAGGCTATAAAAGAGTATAATATCTATAATTCTCTCTCTTTTCTCCCTCAGGCCATTCCCTTGAGGGGTATTTATACCTCCTCAAATTAGTTTTTTCAGTTGGGGAATAGTTAGGCCATGGGCTGGGGTAGTTAAGTTAGAGGAAAAACCATAAAACCTACCTCAAAAATAGGGTAATTATATATTTTTTAATATTTTAAATGGCATATGTGGGTTCTATATTTATGGACCCACATGTATACACGGAAAATTCTGGGCAGAGTCGCGTATGGGTTTTGAAATACTGGTTTTTGAGAAATATGACCAATTTTGAATGGAAGGGCTGCCCAAGGCCAATGCATAAGTCATCAAGTATATAATGGTGATAAATGATGCTATAACTGTGTCTTTCTCAACAAGTGATTTAAATTCACAAATTTTTGAGAATATATGGTATTTCTTATACATGAATAATATCCATCACTTACGTGAGAAATCATCTACAAATATCACATAATACATATGCTTAGTTTTGGAGGTTGTCGAGAACAATCCACACACATCTGAGTGAAATATTTTAAGGATCGCTTGCACTTGACTGTCCTTATCATGAAAGGTGGATTTGGTGTACTTCCCTAATGTACACCCCTTGAATATATCTCTCCGCTCTAGTGCACCCTTTGTAAGTCCTATATAAATTTCTTACATGATATTCAAATCTCCATGGTGAAAATGGCCAAGTCGCCTATGCCATAATTCATTGATGTCTCGGCTTTGCACCTTCTCTTATTTCATGCTCAAAGCATCATAGTCTTATACATCAAATTTGTAGAGGTTCTTCACCTGAAAGTTGATCCACTTCACGTGTCCCATGGCTATGTCACAAGTGAAAAAGGAAATCCTTTCCTTTGCTAAATATTACATCGTAGCCATGGTATTCCAACGTAGCAACTTAAAATAAATTATTCTTTAGACCCAAAACATACATGAAATCTTTAAATGTGAGAGGATAACCAAAATCTCTTTTAAAAGTAATAGTTCTGATATTGGTCGCAGTATACCTTCCATCATCTCCCATATTGATATGCATTTGGAGGTCCTTCTCCTCCAAGTCATTGAAAATTTATTTGTTTCCCTTCATATGGAATGAGGCTCCAATATCTGGATACCACACACTACCCATCACTAATGTAACCATGCATGCAATGAGGGTGAAATCCAACTCAAATTTTGAAGCAATTGTTTCACCTGTTGCTCCTCCTGAGGGCTTATTTTCAACCTTCTTATGCGAACACTTTGTGGCATAGTGTCCCATCTCATGACCGTGAAAACATTTAATCTTAGACAAGTCCTTCTTCTTGCCCGCCTGAACAGAATATACTTTGGATTAGGATTTCTTCCCTTTCCCTTTCTTTTCCTTTCTAGCCAAGGCAAAATTCTCCTCATCATCATGCTTGGATGAGGTTCCATCTTTGGTGTTCTGCCTTATCTCTTTTTGCACCAAGTTTTACCACAAATGCTCCCACTCTGGTAGCTTCTCCCTCTCATTTACCAAATGGTCATAGTTTTTCCAACTCTTGGGAAGCCCTAGAAGTGTTAGGCTTACTAGATCATCTTGAGCAATTGTAATACCAACACTCCCAAGTTCATCCCGACATTGGGTAAACTTTCTCAAGTATTGTGGTATTGTGTCACCCTTTTCCATCTTGATTTTTGAATCTTTTCCTTCAGTGTTAGCTTCTTGTGGTAATTTTTTTTCTAAAACAAGTCTGTCAAGGCTTTCCACATTAAAATATGATCTCAAACTCCTTCCAATAAGATCCTTCTTGCCTTAGCTACATTCTTCTTCCATTTTTCTAGATTTTTTGCATTAGCAGTTTTTGGTTTCGAAAAATTTCTATCAATGTATTCCTTCAACCCATTATCTTCCATGACTGCTTCCATATGTTCCTTCCAAGAAATTTAATTATAGCTACCCTCAAAGGCATACTCAAGCCTCAGACCATAGAACATCATTCTGATCCCCCTACTAGCTCTGAAGAATAGATCTGCAACAACTCATTCCTCCTACAAATATAACATCATATTCTTCTCTTCTATAGTGATTTTAGCTCCAATACCATGTAGAAATTCTCTGTAGATTCAAACCTCTAATTGTAATTTACTAAAACAATATACTTGATTCTACCCTACTCATCAACAGAAATAATTAAATGATCATGAAATCACGAAGCATACAAGAGAAAGAATTAAATCAAAACATTACGCAATTATTTCCTGGTGAAATCCATAGTGAAAAACCCATCTTATTTTTATATTGCATTATTCAGAAATCATGAGAATATTACAATGCTTTTCTCAAGCCGAGCAATCTCTGCACTATCTCTATCTATCTCACTAATTCCTAGACAAAACTTGGCCAAAACATAACTAATTTTCTGCTTGCCCAAATCCCTATTTATTTACAATATTAAATTAGGAATTATCCCCTATTATTTAGGGAAATTTTTGATCCATAACTATGCAAGCCATCATAGGCCTTCCTATGACTGCATGCACCACCTGTACAATTTGGATGATTATACAATTGATAGTACATTTCCCTTGAACACCAATACCAACTGGGTAAATCATATATCACACATGGATGAGTTATTTATGTTTGATTTATCAGTTAGCTGGTTGATCACATAGTACACACCCCACTACTTGACCTCCCACTAGTTCCTCCAACAGTTGGAACTAATTTAACTGACTCTAAATCATATTTACTGAATTAATTAATTACAACTCAAAATAAAATCAACCTAGGCTCCTATAAAAGTAGGATACAGTCTACATGACTCAAGTTAGGCCCTCAAAACGAATTAAATGAACCAACTAAGTCAAACTAACTCATTTAACTAATTCAAGTTGTATTGTGATGTGGAATTACAATTTTCTTCTAATTTAATTCAAGGGAAAATTAAATTAGAATATTTCTTAGTGCCATTTTCAACAAATTGATCCATTTATTGTATTCCTAAAAGTATATTATCATTTCTAATCACCTCCCAACTATCATGTAGTGTCTATACTTATTATCATGTACCTGCACTATTCTCCCTGCACTAGTGAATGCCTCGGTGGTTTGGTGAAAGAGAAGCATTGTTGGAAAAGGAGCGCTAGTCACGGGCTGACTGGCATATTCGGCGATCTTCGAAGATTTTTTATGTACGAGGATAGTGGGATATGTGCACTCATTTCCCTCTAAAATTTAGCAAAATAATCAGACTTAAAGCAAGAGTACTCTCAAATATAACCCTTGTGCTGGATAAAATAGATCCAAGATTGAGGGGATGTTCTACCATAACACCATTGATAGTCATTTGTTGAGTTTTCTTTTCTTAGATGAAGGGATCTATCACAGCCTGAGAAATGATAGTTCTATATAATGTAAGTTAGTAGATAGAGTTGGGTTAGCAATACTCTTATACACTATTTGTGTACTATTAGTTCTTTGAGGGATTGATTTTGATCAATCAGGTCAGAGAATCTTATCTCCATATGTAAAACTTATTTTCAAGTATTACATAATATCAATGCCATGTTCTATTTAATTTTCAATTATATTATATTTATGATTCATTGTATAATGTGATTTTACCTTTCTTTAAGAGGGTGTGGGCTGGTTTGTTTGGGCCCAACCAAACCAGCTTGTCACTCCTCCAAGATCTAAGTGTGGTGTGATTAATTTGATTTTTTCGTGGTGTGTATTGATTTTTCTATGCTATGGTCATTAATTTACTTCGATTTTAAAGAATACTCTAATTTTTTATGAAATTATATGGTTGTGTTATATCATTTTTAAAATTTGAATGAGTGACCATAGATTTGGGCAATGTTTGATGAATGAGTGAGTGATACGTTATATTTTTATTCAGTGATGCAAGTGTAGGAATAATTCTTGGAAAAATGGTTGTGATCTATTTTCATTTTTAGCATAAATCTGAGTACATGATAGTATTTCATTACAAGTGCAGGTAGATTCTTTTACATAGTATTTTTTGTAAATTGTTGCAAGTGCAGGCAAAAATCCTGTACTGAGGTGAGTTTGTATTTTATTGTAAGTTGTTACAAAAACATATCCATGTCTCATTTTTATTCATAAGTTGGTGTGAGTGTGGAAAAACCATATGAGAGAATTCATTGTATTCTAACACTGAGGCATTTGTAAACAATTGAAAGGTGATCCAAAATAAGATAAATCTCGGTTCCATAAGACTATAGTGTCTTGTTGAGTTTTTTTTATTTCGAAGCTCTTGATTCATCTAGACTCAAGAGCTGAGAAATCTTATTACTTTGACAGGCTATGTGTTTAAAAAAATCACAAGCCAAGGTCACTAATTTTTGTCCAGAGATTTGTAGTGTGAATTGTGCCTTGGGATATGGATTTCAAATGGATTTGATTTAATTTGATTTGGTGTGCATTCCTTGCAATAAGCATATAATATTGTATTTAAAGTATCGATTCTGGACTCATTGCATAGATATATGATAAGGTTCTTTCCCACACAAGAATATTTGTAGCCCAAAGCAAGTCATTTGGATTTGTTTATATATATATATATATATATGATGATTTGGTTTATTTATGTATAGAGCTTATAAAATTTTCATCCTTAAACAAGTTGTGTGCCTCCATTATTCAGATTGTTGTTGAGCACAGGGAGAGTGATTGAGTTATTACAATTGTGTACATGATATTCATGTTATTATCTATGTAATATTTATAATTTAAGTTTACTCCATAAACAAGGTTGGTGAATCTTGACATCTTTGAGTTTGATTTTAAAAGTATAGGAACATAGTGTGTCTCTTTTTGACATTGACTGCATCGATTGATCCAAATTTATAGAAAGCACATTTTAAATCAAGGATAAATACACAGGTTAAATTTCAATTTGGTGAATCTAGTCGAGAGAATTTGTTTGGCATTGGTTGTACTTGCATTGTGTGTTTCTTTGAAATTCTTGAAATCAGAGTGATGAATGTTTTGAGGAGTGAAGGTAAGGTATTAGTTGATTGATTCAATAAAGTTTCCAAAAGTATAGGAAGTTAGTTTGGTGAATATATATTGAATTTGGAATCTGAAGTTTTTGATTAAGTTAGAAGCATGAGTGGTCTCTTAGAATTTCTAGATCTCTTGGAATTAATTATGTGACACCTTGAAGTATACAACCCCCTAGTTTGAAAATTAAGTGTTGAGGTTTGTAGGAGACATATCTAGCACACAACAGTCAATACAATATGGGAAATACAACATTAATTTTTCTGCGTAATAGTTATCAACATCAATATGTTTACTATACTATACGTACCTCATAATGTATGGTCTCTCAACACCTCCTCTTTTTTTGTCTTGTAGTGTATAACACAATGTGAATTTGACTAAACATAAATGTTCAATGTTTTCTAGTCATTTCACATATGAAATGATAATTGTTAAACATGCTATGTTTGAATAATCTAGTTCATGCTCTAGGTCTTTTGGTTTCTTTAATAAAAATGTTTGATCATCTATTGTTGAAGTATTAATAAATATACATTTTCTTGAAATAGTATTAAGTGGCATTGAAAACACTATATACACACCTTGTTGTGCATGCATTTATTGTAAGTTCAATAAAGTTTTTCCAAGCCTTACCATTATTTCTATGATATCACCATCATTTTTTTAACATTCACTTCACACACGTTTAAACATCGATGTCGTTGTTTTATCTAGCTTTTTCATATATGAACTACAATTAAGTAGCTATAGCATATGAGTCAATTACAAATTGGGCATTAGTATTTGCACCAAAAGTTAATGGAATATGCTGAGAAAAGTTATTAGTCCATATGTCTATTGGTTCTATTTTCAACAAAATTGTTATGTTTCATAATACACTGAATTGCACAGATATAATTAGATTCTCCTATACCTATTTTTTCCAAAAAATATCGAATGTATATGTCTCACCATGTTCCATATTATCTAATGCTTCAAATATCGTTATTTAATTCGCCTTTTTTTTTGCATTGTCAAATTACATAGGCTCAAGTAATTGCATCCTTGGCATTGGTTGAATTGGAAAATTGAACATACAATGCATTTATTTTCCTTTCCTACAAGTGATTGTGTGACGATGACATTGAATAATTTTTAGATTTTCCAGTAGTTTAATTGAATCATAGCACAAGTACTTGTCAAGAAATTTTTCAATTTCATTATTCATGCTTGTTCCATATATGGGGGAATTTTTGATCCATAGCAATCCTTGTTCATGTTGGCTTCCTAGATTTTGGATTTTTGTTACTAATAAATAGTCAATGACGTCACCAAATTACTTGGAATCTGTTGTGGCAAACAACAACCCCCATTAATTTCAAAGATCATAAAAATAATGGGGACCATTTTGTTTTTATTTAGTTTATAATTTATGCTTTACTAAAATCTTCTTCTTTTTTAATTAAGAATTATCGTAGTAATAAAATATGCTCTTTTTAAAGAACCATCACAACCCTAAACAATATTATTAAATCCTTTGAGAAGTATACTTTTTTTTTATCATTGAAAAAAAGCACTCTACTACCCAGAACCGCAGAAGCCCGAAACATTTAAACTTTAATTCAAAAATATTTCGGGAATGTGGGTATCCGAGCTCAAGGTGATCCCAAATATGCACATGAAATAATTTTGTATTTCCTTGAGTATCAGCCCCAACTTGCTCTAATAGCCCACCTACCCCAAAAGCCCATAACATTTTCCAAATTCAATTAATAAAACTTTCTAGGCATCTGGGCTTCTGGGTACTCCTCTCTCCCTCTACTCACCCTGTGCCTCCCATACCCAAAAATTTATTCTATTGTATCCATGCTTTCCATTTTAGGCTATTGCATCACTCTCTCCTCTACTACCTGCATAGTCAGAAAGCCGATTTTTTTTATAAAATTGTAATTTCGAATTTCTTCGAGGAAATTTACTCCAAGGATCTGACGTGGCATTATTTATGTGACATCCCATGCATCCATTTTCCAATCAATCAAACACTTGCATTATGGTTATTCGATGGCACATTTATGGTGGATAATTATTTAATTAATGGGTTAAACCATTAATTAACTAACCCATTCCATACAAGAAAATTGTAGATGATAAACTTCCTTGTGCAAGACTTTTCTCAGAAATAGTGTGTACAAGGGATTCAGGTAGTGCTTCATGGGGAAATATTTATAATTATTTTAAATATGAAGGGCCTAGAGTTATATAGAGGACTGTAATAGTGGACGATAAAACCCTTACCTCAGATACAACTCCTCAAGATGCAACAAATTCCTTCTTGCATTAAATTGAAACAAGGCCAAGATTAATTCCATCTACTGATATGGTCATATGGGTGGTCGAGACTAGATATCACATAGATAATATTTCATACTAAAAAGGTTACCATTATTGGTTTTTTCATGTTAGAGTACCTTCAAGCTATGTACCATCTTCCTAAACCACAATGTAATTTTGACAAGAAATATGTGCAAGACTTTACTAATAAGCATGGAGAAGTTGTTGATTCCATAAAATATTGGAGGCAATGCCCAAATAAACACAAATTTAAGGAGGATGGTAAGTATTCTATAGCATCACTTGCTTCTCCTTTCAGGAAAATTGCCTCTATGTTGTGCATATTATATGCTTATCCTAATGTTTTTGAGTCTCATGATACTTGGGTTTCCCTCATTGATGGGGTATCTAAGGGTTATATATTTAATTGGGCCACTCTATTGTCTAATTATCTATCCAAATAGATTTTTGCCTTCCACACCTCTCAAAGTGTCTCTGAAACATTATTCCTCCATTTTACATGTCTACTTATATTATGTATTGTATTTGTTTTTCTTTGGAATTCCCATCCATGGGATGGAAATGGACCTTTTCCGATACTATCCAAATTCACATTTATCATAGTATGCTTTAAGGATCCAATTATCTTGGCCATTTTTATGAAATCTTCCATTGAGTCATCATTCCTATTTATGAAATAGTATTTGAAGCCAAGCCTCCAAGAATGTCTTCGGAAGCCATGGATAACCTCAAGAAAGTCAGGAACTGGTTTGGTGAGGATTTTCTTATGTCTATCAGAATTTGGGGAAGTTATGATGCACCCCATGTGTTATGAAGGTAAATCCTCTTTGCGGACGGAGACGATCCCTCTAGCCCTAGAGTGGGTCTAGTAACAAAAGGACAAGCTAGAGTGTAGGTTCCTAGTTAATGAATGAAACAAACGAGATAGATCAGCCTACCTAAATTCCAATGTTGTTGTCATGGCTGTTGTAATGGTGGCCTCTCAATTCCTGTCTTGGTGGGTCACGATCCTTTCGCAGCGATGCTTAGATACCTACACGAAGTTCAAAAAACAAGATCAGCATACGAAACAATAGTCTCATTCATAACTACTAACCAAACAAGGAGGCTTAAGCATATTGCATCAAATAAAACACATTAACGCAATATGGGAACCAGACAATAGTCATGCATATGTATTAATAGAATAAAGTGTTACAAATAGAGCCTTGACGTCACAACCTCCTTCAACGAGGTTCAATCGAAACACGTCTCGATGAATGCTAGGGATTTCAGATGGGATGAAGACGCAAGCCTAAGCTCTCTCAATAAGGGTCTCTTTCATTCTATCTTTTCTGACAAAGTGCATAGGAATCTCTTCAGCGTTTCTGCTTTAATATGTTCAGTTCAACTAGCTCATCAATGGAATATGGCTATATTTATAGATGAAGAGGATGAGGTTGAGATCCTTAAAATAGTGGGAGGGAGGCCTTATCCTTTGGGAGGTTTCCCCAAAGGGTGGAAACAAGAGGCCAAAGGAGTAAGGTTGAGGTTATTCAGTCGAACCACTCCCTATGACTCGCCCATGAAGTTGTTATGATGTAAAATTTGCCTCTATTTTTAAAAAAAATTCCATAAACAGATCGGCGCGGGCAGCTAACCGAGACAGAGCACCAGCTAGCACGAGGTCTAGTGTTAATCTTCCTCATTAGCGCGAGGGCATAATGGGCTACCAGCGCCAAGGCAAAAACATGTGTTTTTAATGGTATGCTCAGGAAATTGTCAACAAAAGGAATGTCACCCTCATGGAAAGGGATGCAATGATGATCTTTGCAAGGCATGAAACTTTATTTTGGTCATAGAAATAAGCCTCCAATGTGCGGGATGGGGATTGTAGGGACAATGACAAAATGTTGTGTAACAGATGCCCCCTAAAGCATGAGGTCTGAGAGAGAGGAAGGGGTGAAATGCTTTACGAGAACACATTCGAACCAAACACCGTCGTTGGAAGACTTGAAATTACAAATACAATTGATATCTTTGAGACATGAACATGTGGCATGGGTGAAACCATCCATAATATAGTACATATAAACTGGGATCTGAGGTATGGATGCAGCCATCTAGCAGTAAGGATCAATAAATATACTCAGGTATGGTCGCATCCATCCAATCAAAAGAGTCATGTAATAAAGCCATGATAAACCACAATATCCCGTAGCTTAGATCTTATCAGAAAAAATCCAGGGTCTTACGCTCCATCTCGACCCAAACAGGTACAAATTCAAGCATGCAAATATGTGAGCTAAAGTCGAACATGCAAGAAAAGCATCTGATTACTAGCCAATGATGAAAGATGTTAACAGGTGCGAGAGAAACCACCAATAATGACAATGGATCTCAAGGTACAACAGGTAAAATCCACGGAATGTGAACAGTGAGCTGGCATCAAACACTTGTAGAATCACTCGATCGAAGGCCAATGATGTAGACCTATCGTTAAGTGCGAAGAACCTGACATTGAGGTATGCAGGCTCCAAGGTACTGGAAAGGAGTCTCTAGATCCTAAGGAGGATCTAGGTACCAGAAAGGAGCTGAAGTTGATAGGAAGTGACCTGGTCGAAGGAGGCCCATAATGTTTCCCACATCATCGACACGAGACTGAGGAACATGAGGATAGTGAATCAGGACCAACAGAGAATCAGAGGGAGGTTGAAAAATTTAGAGGAAAAACTTCTCTTGAACATATCAACAACACGACTCTTCGATTTGGCAGTATTTGACATCAAGGGATCTGAGGTCATGATGACGTGGCAAAGAGCATATGAGAGGTCAAAATAGATTACCCAAACCCATGGATGAAAAAATGACGAAATGAGATGTTCCCAACCTGACACAATTGCAGACAAGTGTCATGTTCAAGAGCGACATACTGCCAAAACAACTAAAAAAGCGGTTCCATTTTCCCCCACCATTTCTGGAGAGTACCCCAATTATATTTTAAAACAAGCTTGAAGGGGATAGCATATGCTTGCAATGTAAGTTTTTCCTTCGGAAAAGTCCAACCTAGTACATTTTACGAGCACTAGGAAGGAGGAACTCGAGCATCGTCATGGTAATGATTTCCGATGTCATCAGGGTTTAATGATTCTAACAAAGGGAGAACTCGGCATATTTTCATTTTAGAGAGTTTGAAAAGAAGTAGAAAAGAAAACTCCAGCATGTCCCTTTTTGTAAATAGTCTCTCAGATCCGAAAAGGTAGAAAAAAATATCTGAAAGAACCTCTTAGTCATGATAGGCTAAGGTATTCCTTTTCATAAATAATCTATCCCAGCCCGAAAAAGGGGTAAACATATACCGGGTAGATATCATTTCGCATCCATTTAACAAGTTCAAAATGACAAGAGTCTCGGCAATATTTTCAGTTTTAGAGAGTCAGAAAAGAGCTGAAAGATGAATCCAGTAGTGACTTTTTCTTGTTTTTACCGAGTCCGAAAAAGTAAAAAATACAAGTCGTTACTTCATTGCTATCTCATTAAAAAAACCTGTCGCTGCAAAATAGACGAATGTAAAACCCATTTCTCGAAATAACTTAATGAAATAATCGAAAAAAGTGCCTTAAAACCTATTTAGGGCTTCGAAAATTTATAAAATATTAAAAATAGTAAAAAACATTTACTTTTCACTTTTACCTCTTGTGGAGCAATAGTTACCCATTTTATATTGCGATTTTGCGGCGACGATAGCGGGCAATTCGGCAGGCCAATCTCAAATTCGTCAGTTCCAGGTAAGATCCGACATCCTTCCCCACATTTTAAGTCCTCTTTCATTACCTACAACCTTCAGTTTTGATTTCTAAGGGAGAAATTGTGAAAAATAGGGCTCGACAGTCGACACGAGTTTCAGGCATGGACTCGCACCAATCGCCCAATTTTCTGAACTGGGGTGCGCCCATTGTTGGGACTGTTTCCCAAATAGTCATGCCAACTGCACAACGTTTTCAAACTCATATGCAAGTTTTATGGGCCTAAAATTCACAAATATTATCTTTGAATTTGGCTAATAATTTCCATATGAACATGTTTGCAGGTGTAGAGTGGAAAAATGGTGATCGAGTGGAAGGAGCGGGAACATAGTGAAGAGGATGAGCTTTCCATGGGAAATGAGAGATGCATGGAAGCTCTCAGAGACTGTGGACTGAAAAATTTATTCATGACACCGTGTCTTAGAGCTCAACCGGAGCTGTTGCAATACTTGATCAATATCTGGGATGAGGATCAGGAAAAATTCTTTCTTCGAGATCAGGAGCTTGAGATTGATGTTTCAGATGTATATTTCATAACAGGATGGTCATGGAGGGGGGTAGCACCAATCTTGATGGCACCCAGCCCACCATGGAGAGCATGGGCATGGTAGCTGACAGGGTATGTCCAGGGGCACGAAAAGGATCAAAAAGTGGGAAGGTGGACATCCATACTATCCCAGATCTAGCACTGAAGGTAGTTCTACACACGATCACACGAGCTGCAGGATCACAAGCACCACACGAAGCAATAAAAAAAAATCTACTTATTGTTGTAGACTGCTTGGCACCGACCATCTACAACTAGGCAGAGGTAGTGACAATCAATATGAAACTTCAGCTCACAAAGTGCAAGAAGACCAAATTGAAGCAATTTGGTTATGGGTCTATCCTGGTATCATTCTTCCTAGAATGACTACCAATATTTCTGCATCAGGAGGTGATAGTCCTGACACCACCAGCTCTGGAACCACAGATGGCCCAATGGGCAACTCAAATGCCAAGGTGAGGGGGCAGTTAGCAGATGTCCTAGAGACCGGAGTTCTTTGATTGGCTTCGCCAAAAGCTGATTGTCATGGAGGACTGGCCCTACTCTGGCACAGATTTTACTGGTGATCTGGACCTCCCACTCCCGGAAGGAGAGGATTGGGATGAAGCACTTGGTAAGACTCATTTTTAATTTTCATGAGTATTATGATTTGTTTTTGGTATGTATGTTCTGACATTTTATCCATTTATTTACAGATGTAGGCCCAGAGAGACCTGTAGGGATGTCTCCGATAGCAAGGCGAATACCTGGCAATTTTGATGTTTCCCCTCAAGGTGAGGAGGAGGAGATCGTGCACAACTTGGAGGGAATCACTTGTGGGGTTCTAGACTATGCGCAATTCGACGATATTCCTCATGCATATCAGAGACACACTTTAGGCCTTGTCAAACTGAGTTCACTGCTTGCTGAGGCGGCTTGTCTGAGTATTGACATGTATCATGATCATCATGCCGATTAGACACCTAGGCTCTATTTCTTCATATTTTTGAGAGACATGATGTCTTAGGATGTAACATAAACACACATATTTTTTGAAACTTATGGTGCACACTGATGCAAAAATTGGATATATATATATATATATATACATACATATATTTTCCTATTTGATATGAGTCTTTCATGTGATGATGATTTTACAGATTACGCAAATTTCTATCCAATACAATGTTAGCCACTATATTAGTCAATGCATTCATTTGTCTAGGAATATGTTGATATGTGATATAATCAAAATTTATTTCCAGCAAACAAACACATAAATACAATCTTAAAATGTGAGGGTTTCTAACTGAATAATGCCCATTAAGTTGAAGAAAAACAAGCTGTGAGTCTAGATTTACAAGAAATGCACTAATGCCGAGGGTAATCACCTTGATTAATAGTTCAATGACAGCACTATATTCAGCGACATTGTTTATAGTTCATCCTATAAAAATTCCTTAGAGGTCTATCAATTCACTATTAGGATCATAAATCACCTAGGCTGCCGAAGACAAGTTCCGGGTACTGCAGGAAGCACCATCTGTGAAACTGACATAAGGGGTAATAGGCATATGCACAATAAGCAATGACCCAATAAGCAGGAAAACACTCGCAAAACACACCAAGCCAAAAAATAACGTACAAAAATGAAAAGAACACCTATGTACACAAAATATGCACGAATGACTCATGCATAATATTTTTTGAGATACGACCCATTTCTAGGTTGATCTAAAGGATGACCTTCGTAATCAATGAGCTCATAGGCCCCATTCTTCAAAACGCGTTTAACGATGTAAGGCCCATGCCACATGGGTTGAAATTTTCCTGCCCCCAGCTTATCATGAGCTTGGTCATACAGGAGGATGAGGTCTCATTCT
Organism: Pinus albicaulis; assembly: GCA_034641835.2. NCBI lineage: Eukaryota > Viridiplantae > Streptophyta > Pinopsida > Pinales > Pinaceae > Pinus > Pinus albicaulis. Next base: position 1,344,640,361 of record CM076582.1, on the reverse strand, counting down.
ACAAAGGAGCGAGGGGAAACCAATTGGTCAAAATGGGCTTTGACCCACTTGTTCTATGCCTCGATGACCAAAGTAGCAAAGCATCGAGTTTCATCCAGCCTTTCTAAGTAGAGAAGACGCTCTTCTTTAGGTGAAGTGTTGGGTAGTAATTCAACAACCAATTTGAGTGAAGGAATTTCACACTCTATCGAAAGAGTAGCTTCTAGACCGTAAACAAGCTGAAAAGGAGTGAATCTGGTCGCATCTTTAACTGAGGTTCGGTATGCCCAAAGAGCCGAAAATAACATGAGATGCCAATTGGATTTGTGGATCCCAATCGTACATTGAAGCATTGTGAATAAAAATTTATTCAGAGCTTCAACCTAGCCATTGGCTTGAGGATAGTACGACATTGATCTGTTGTGATGCAGACCCAACTTAGAAGTCAGCTCCGCCACCATATAATGCCTAAAATGGGAACCATGATCAGTAACGATGGCTTGAGGGATGCCAAACCTAGAAATGATGTGATTGAATATGAATTGAGTTGTTATCTTACCATCAGCCACAACTGTAGGCATTGCATCGACCCATTTGGTGAAGTAGTCAGTGGCTACGATAATATAAGCATGCCCCCCAGCCGAGTAAGGGTTACACGTCATAAAATTGATGCCCCAATTTGTAAAGGGTCCAACGGTAATGACGGGGTGGAGATGTGAATGCGGTGCATGTGTCTTGCACTGATAGATCTGGAAACCGTGACATTTACGAACCGCAACAATGAAATTTTGGGGACGAGGGGCCAGAAATATCCAGCACGAAGAATTTTCTGAGTAGTGGCATAACCAGACATGTAACCACCATAGGTGCCACTCTGGCAATCATTCAAAGCTTTCTTATCCTCCTCGAGAGTCAAACACTGCTAGAGAATGGAATCGACTCCAATGCGGTAGAGTGTATCTCCAACTATACAATAAGGTTGCGATTGGTGATGGATGTGTCAGCGAGCATCCTTTGTCAACTCAGATCTAAAGGTAGAAGTCTGGAGATAGACAATGATTTCACCATACCAAGGATCGAGAGTGCTAATTAGAAAAAGCGTATCGTCTAGAATGCCTTCTTCAGAACTAGACGGAGGAGAGTCAGAGGGAAGGGAGTAGATCAAATCAACAAAGACTAATAACTTCTTCGAATTGGCAGTAATAAATTCCAAATCAAACTCTTGGAGGATAACAATCCAATTTGGGTATTTTCCCCCTAGAAATTGTTGAGACAATATGTAGGTCATGGGGTTTCATTCATAAATCACAGTCATAGTATGCAACAAAATATAATGATGAAAATGTTGAACTTCTTGAACTGCAGCTAATGATAACTTCTTGACATGTGCATAACGTGTTTCGGTATTGAGAAGGTTACGAGAGAGGTAATAGATAACTTGCTCGTCACTGTCATCATCGTCTTGTACCAAAACCATGGCAATCGTGCTGAAAGTGGCGGCTAAATAGAGGGAAAAATCGTGATGATAGTTAGGAGGACATAACATAGGAGAATTGACGAGAAATGTCTTTAGTGCGTCAAAATACTTCTGAGCAATCTCATCCTAGAGGAATGGGACGCCCTGCTTTAGTAGTCGCGTGAATCCTTTAGCCACTTCGGCATAGTTAGGTATAAAACATTGCAGAAAATTAGCCTTCCCTTGCAGACTCTGCAGCTGATGTAATGAAGATGGAGAGGGGAGATTAATGATAGCCTCAAATTTGAACGGATCGAGGCGAATCCCGTCTTTGGACACAATAAACCCAAAGAGTCTACAGGAATTGACGCAAAAGATGCACTTATGCGGATTTAACCGGATGTTGTAACGTTGAAAACGAAGAAATATATGACGAATATGGTCAGGATGGTCCTTATGCTTAGCTGAATGAGCCGAAAGATCATCCAGAAAAGGTTGAATGATGTGTTTAATATCATGAAAAGAATACGACATTGCTCACTGAAATGTGGCCCCAACATTTTTTAAGCCAAAAGGGAGCTTATTATATGCGAAAGTACCCCATGGACAAATAAAGACAGTATTATGCTGATCAGTCGGGAGAATCTTAATCTGGTTGTAGCCAGAAAATCCATCCATGAGGTAAAAAATCTCACTCCCGGCACAGTCGTCAATGATTTGATCGATAAAGGGAGTAGGATAATTATCCTTAGGACATTACCGATTGATGTCACGACAATCGACAAAGACTCGAATGGTACCCTGTTTCTTATCTACCAGGACAATTTTGGAGACCCATTCTATCAGGGGAATCAGATAGATAAAATCAGCATTGAGAAGTTTTTCAACTTCACCCTTAATGGAGACAACCTTTCTAGGGTGCACAAGATGAAGACGTTGACGAACAAGCTTCAAACCAGGGTAGGTAGGAATCTCATGCACCACTATAGCACCATTATACTAGGATCAATGCTGGGAATCTCTTCATAGGACCATGCAAAGATGTCACGAAACTCACGGAAAAGGCTAGTATAAACCTGAACTTCATTGGAAGAACAAGTGACCCGATATGGATGTTCTCGACAATTCCTGGTTTGACGGAAATGTCAATAGGCATCGTTTGTGTGATATTACTCAAGTTACACTCTGTAAAAGCTTCATTTGTTAGAATAGGTGTTTAAAGTGGAGGAGAAGGAACCTGAGATGCAAACCTCTCAAGGCACATAGACATGGCCCCGAGGCCGGGCATGAATGAGGAACGATGATGACTATCATCCCACAGAAAATCCTTGAGAGACATAATTTCCACGATGGCTTCATTGGAAGGAAACATCTCTTTCAAGGGATCGGATGAATCTGAATTGTCGAGCCAAGGGAGTTGAGAATAAGCATCGAGAGACACACTCAAAGGAGCATGATCAAAAGGTGAAGGATCCGAAGTCGCAAGAAGTTCACAATATTCAATCTCAATCGGACTTAATGGCATCGAATCTCCAAAAGAATCGATATGTTAAGGCGAAGGGATGATCCATGGGTCATCAGACCGAGAGATCATATTGATCTCAATAGTGTTGGTGGAGGAAGGGGAAAAATAACCATGAGGGTAGGATATTTGAAGAGACCTAGCCCTATGCTCTCGTAGGGAGTAGGAATTTGATCCACATTTTGAACATTGTTCTCAGAAGAAGAAGTGAAGAATGACAATTTATCAACAGTAACAATATTTCCTTCATGTGGGAATTTCAGGACATGAAAGAGAGTGGACGAAACGCAAGCATGGTGTGAGTCCAACTACGACCGAGGAGAATATTGTAATTGAGCTTGGCGTCAACTAATTCTACCTCGACATTGATTGTATTCCCTTTCAAGGTAATTGGTAAACTAGTGAGAACACCTAAAGGTTTTGATTCCCTTCCATCAAATGCTTCAAGGGCATTTGGTGATGAGTTCAAGGTTGGAGAACCAATGGCTTTCCAGCAAGAATATGACATGATGCATGTATATGCACCTTCGTCCACAACCACTCGATGGATATCGAGACCATTAATGACAATTTGTATAATGAGTGCAATTTGGTGTGGGAGTCGTGGAACAAAATTCTCTAAATCAGAAGTGAGAAGGCTAGTATCAACAGGATCGACCCCGCCAATCACAGATAACAAAGCTTTCCATTGAGACAGACAACTCTAAAGTACTTCTAGTGCAGACATTGAAAATGGCGCCTGGGATAAATCTTCAACAATACTATAATGTTGAGTTGAATGGGCATTTGGATTATAAGAAGACTTGCGGAGTACACCTTTAGAAGGTGGTCGTACAATGGGCTCAGTACTGGGCCTTTCAATCTGTAGGGGGCCAAAAGCAGACAGAGGAGGAGGACCATCAACGATCTCCTTCCCTACCGCTTGATACTATATATTATAATCTTTCGATCGAGTGGCAATAGAATCAGATGTAGAACCATTCATCATGAACACCTGAGAGCCAAATGGGGCAGAGGAATGTGTAATATTCCTATTTAGGAACAGCTCATGAATCATACACTAAAATATGAATTTTCAGAAAAATATGCTTTGGAATAGGAAAATGACTCTTGGATCCTTTATATCAGACAATATACAAACTAAATCCAAGATTTGAGCTGAAACAAATAAGACTAGGTGGGTTAAAAAGGTCTCCCACGCCTAGTTATCTTCAAGAGAAGGCCAAATGAGGGGTTGCAGCAAAGTAAAACACTCTAATGAAAGTGAAGAGAACTATCAATGCATAAAATTTTCTGATAGACACTCAGCAACTAATTTCAAGTAAAGCAACAACTTAGATTTGAATTTAGGATCCAAAAGGTGAAGAAAAGTAGTGATTTCGACCCTAAAATAGGTGTATTCAGAACTATGCATAAAATTACGGGAAATTCCAGGAGGTTATTTTATATTAGGTCATGAGGGACCTATTCTCTTAATTTCAGCTCAAACAAAGCATTCTAGCTATGTTAAACAATTCCTCCATCCCTGGATATGCTTGAAAATGTTGATTTCCCATGAGTATGCAGAAAATGGCTGAAGCATGCAGAGTGTAATTTCTGAAGAAATTAGACAAAATATGTCTGAAAAATCAGATCTTAAGTTTATTATAATATAGAATGAAGAAAAATAGAGATTCAGCTCCTTTTATACATCAAATAGATTACCCGGCAAGGGGATTTCATGAAAGAACAAATACAAGTATCAAATCTGCAAAAGATGGATCTGAAAAATGCAGAATCATTGAAACTCTGAATATATGAGCTGAAATATACAAAATTATAGAATAGGGCTGAAGTAAAAACTTTCCAGAATAAGGGATGGCCCTTCCTCAAGGAAATGATCACCAAACTAGGGTAGAAACCCTGTTACAGCAATGCACTAGAAAAATAATGCAGTTTTCGAAGTATACTACGCAGTTGATGTTGGAAGGTCCTTTGGCCTGATGCCAATATCTAGAACTGAAGCTCAATGCTTCCTCACTAATCTTCCAGAGAAAGAAATGCTCCCTTTTCTGGAAAACTAGATCTGGAAGTTGTGTTGAAAACCCCTCACTGCAACACCCAACAACACAGTATTATTCTACTGCAGAAATAATGATGTCTTGATGGAGGATGCTTGGCCTCAAGCCTATATGTGAGGCATTTCAGAACATACTCCTTCAAGAGATCCTTAATGAAGGAGGATGAATTCCTAAACAGGAAATTCCTCTCTCTCTAGCTAAACAACCAAGAGAGTTTGAGTTGCTCAAGCAATCTCAAAATCGAATTATCTTCAACAACAACCCTTCCTTGTGGCCTTCCTCTTAATTTTATAAAATTAGGGCTTATAAAACCCTAAACCACCTCCAATGAGTTAACCCTTTTCACATGAAGGGTCTCCATCTAAAACTGCGTTGATCAATAAGGAGGTTCAATGCATCTAGACACTGCTGTGATTTGGTCCTGTTGACCTAGTCAACCTTCTTCATTCCTTTTCACACCTATGTGTATTTTATTGAAATGGCCCGGATTTTTCCATGTTCATATTTGGCATTGATTTATTTTTCTGATTAGGAGTTTTAGAGTTCCTCCTTTACACTTTTATTCATGAATTAAGCAAACTGAAAATAAAATGCAATATTCTCATTAGCTGCAAAAATTGGGAATATTACAGTCTCCCCCGACAAAATGTTGCTTGCCCTCAAGAAACTCTTATTGTAGATGCAGACCATCCATTCCCCTCCAAATTTCATCCACATAAGGAAGGCTTCCTCCATTTGCTGCAATAGGTTATGTATGTTTGTATCCAAAGTGTCTTCCACAAATGCATGAGATGACTTCCAACTATAAGGTTAGATGTCCTCTTCTTATCATAAAGTACAATATGAAAATTACATGATATCCAACACCATCATAAACACATGAAGACATAGAATAAAGTAGCTCCTTCAATAAAGGAAAAGCTTTATCATGCAAACACATTCCTCTGTCCATGTTTTATGAGCTTGATTAAGCATTGTTATGCTTTCACCCTTAGCCTTGTTGGCCTTGTTGGATCCAAACTCCATCATTCCAGTGTTATGCAAAAGAAGAAGTGAAGGAGAAACATGGGTGGACAAAGATGTCAAACCATATTCCCCTAATAATAACCACTGGAGCAAGGCCCTTTGCTGCCATCCTCCATCTCCTCCATGTAATATGGGCAAGCCAAGCTTTCCAAGAGATGATGTACATGCCTCTATTTGCTGCAATTTATTTTTGATACATAAGGCATGAATCAGAAAATGATGAGCTATGGGGTGGTCACCATACTCATTTAAAAGCAACCAAAGCAACAAGAGGTCTTGCTACCTTCTTTCCTCCTCATGTGTATCATGAAACCAAACCAGACTAATGGACATATGATATGTCACATCAGCCTAATACAAAGTATCATCATCAATGCACATCATGAGATCAAGATGCCAAATTTTACACAATGCAAAACACATAGACATAGGAGATGTCATGTGGTGGCCATACTCTCTCAAGTGAATAGAAATGGTACATGCCTTCTCTTGCTGCAACCTAACATTTAAATTCAAGGCATGATTTAGAAAATGATGAGCTATTGGGTAGTAACCATACTCACCCAAGAGCAGCCATAGCAATAAGGGATTTTGCAGCCTTCTTGCCTTATCAATATGTGGATAATGGAGCAAAAAAAACACAATGATGGGCATGTGAAATTTCTCATCAACATAGTACAAGCAAGCTCCCTCATACCACATCATGTGGGAGTCATCCCTCCTCCCAAGCCAAAGTTCATGCATGAAACATACCTCCAACAGAAATTCATGTGGATAAATGAGACATATTTCAAACATGGGTAAATACATGGACGTGAGATTTAACATGTGATGTCCAAACTCTCCTTTTAACAACCACATCAACCATGCTTCCTTTTCATATACTCTATTAATGATGCATAAAGCATGAGATGAGAGAATGAGAAGCTTTGGGTAGTAAGAATGCTTAACCCAAAGAAACCAGTGTTTCCATGCCTCCTTATTCATTTCATGACCATTCTTCAAGGCATAGATCATAGAAATAGGTGCCTTTGGAGAGTGATAAGATTCTCCCAAGGGAAACCATCATAACCAAGCTTTCTGGCCCATATATGGCTGCAAGTGATCATGTGGTCTCTTTCTCATCATCCTCATCCACTCACTCCAATATGGAAGATGAGTGATGTGTTGCATAATCATGGCATCCTCCCTTTGTAGAATATCATCTCCTTTGAACCAATGAAGAACCTTGAATCTATGAAATATTGAAATGCATCTTTGTTGAGATCTCTTAGTGAGACCTCTCTCCCATCTATGGCCTTCCAAAACCAGTGAGGCTTTGAATCTGTAGTAATTAGAAGTCTCTCTTTGAGCTGTAGCATGCTCATTGAGAGAGTGTCATCTAGAGGGGAGAAAATGTTTCTCATCTCAAGATGTCTAGTCTTCATCTTATTCTTCTCCATTGCCCCAAGGTTGAAGCTGCCTCTAGAGTGCTCCAAGAGAGATGAAGCCTCTTTTTCACAGTCACTAAGTGACAATGCTATAGATCTGCAAAGTGATGCATGTACTCTCTCAAAGCAAGTTTCATTACTGATCTCACAATCAGCCATTGAACATAGGATAGTACTAATCCCCTTTCTTGAGACCCTACATCTCAACCCAAGAGATTGAATGCAGCTCAACAATGATGTATAGGGATATTTTCCAATCTCCTCCTTGATTAGATCAAGGGTCCTTTGCGCTGTGACATATATTTGCTTCAAATCAACATTTTGATTTAATCCTTGGCTATGAATTAATCTTGAAACAATAAGTGCTGAAATTTCATGCATACCTTGGATCAACTGATATGTGGGAACCTCTTGACAGAACACAAGAGTTCCTCCATCTGGATCAATGATGCCTCAAACTGCTGGCAAGAATGATTTCCTCCATTCTTCAAGCATACCAGCGCTGGTATCTTCCTCTTCACCTTGAAACCCTTTAGGAGTTTCTTGCATCTTTCTCCTTCATTGCTATACCTCTCACCTTCTTCAAAGAAAGTGAGCATAGTAGATCTATGAGGAGATCTAGGATTCTCCGATCTTCTTCTTTGCTGATAGGAAGTGCTAGGGCTTCCTTCTTCTTCTTGAAACCTTATGCAGGTCTCACTGCAGCTTGCTTCTTCTCGAAACCCTCTAGGAGTCTCGGTGCATCTTCTTTCTCTCTTATGATTTACCTCTTTGGAGAGGCTCTTCTTAGATCTGAACACTGATGAGAGTAAACTCATCCTCTCCATCATTCTGATCTATGTTTCTTCTCTTCTCTTCTCGAATACCATTGTAAAGTTCCCTTTTCAGGAATATCAAAATTCTATTCTAGAGATTGACTGCAGGGGCATTTACTGGATATGTCACCTTTGAAAAAGGGATGAGATCCAGAGGCTACCTGGCCATCTGCAGACTCTATCTATAGAGCTTGAAATATTCCTCCTTCATGGAGTCATCACTTTGGCTTAAAGCCACAGGCTGAGCCAAAGATCTTGCTTTGATACCACTGTAATATTCCTATTTAGGAACAGCTCATGAATCATACACTAAAATATGAATTTTCAGAAAAATATGCTTTGGAACATGAAAATGACTCTTATATCCTTTATATCAGACAATGTACAAACTAAATCCAAGATTTGAGCTGAAACAAATAAGACTAGGTGGGTTAAACAGGTCTCCCACACCTAGTTATCTTCAAGAGAAGGCCCAATGAGGGGTTGCAGCAAAGTAAAACTCTCTACTAAAAGTGAAGAGAGAGATATCAATGCATACAATTTTCTAATAGACACTCAGAAACTGATTTCAAGTACAGCAACAACTCAGATCTGACTTTAGGATCCAAAAGGTGAGGAAAAGCAGTGATTTCGACCCTAAAATAGGTGTATTACGCAATCTGCGTAAAATTAAGGGAAATTCCAGGAGGTTATTTTATATTAGGTCATGAGGGACCTATTCTCCAAATTTCAGCTCAAAAAAAGCATTATAGCTATGTTAAACAATTCCTCCATCCCTGGATATTCTTGAAAATGTTGATTGCCCATGACTTTGAGTATGTAGAAAATGGATGAAGCATGCAGAGCGTAATTTATGAAGAAATTAGACAAAATATTTCTGAAACATCATATCTAAAGTTTATTATAACAGATAATGAAGAAAAATAGAGATTCAACTCCTTTTATACATCAAATAGATTACCCGGCAAGGGGATTTCATGAAAGAACAAATACAAGTATCAAATCTGCAGAATATGGATCTCAAAAATTTAGAATCACTGAAACTCTGAATAGATGAGCTGAAATATACAAAATTATAGAAGAGGGCTGAAGTACAAACTTTCCGGAAGAATGGATGGCCCTTCCTCAAGGAAATGAGCACCAAACTAGGGTAGAAACCCTGCTGCAACAATGCGCTGGAAATATAACACAATTTCTGAAGTATACTGTGAAATTGATGTTGGAAGGTCCTTTGGCCTGATGCCAAGATCTGGAACTAAAGCTCAATGCTTCCACACTAATCTTCCAGAGAAAGGAATGCTCCCTTTTCTGCAAAACTAGATCTGGAAGTGGTGTTGAAAACCCCTCACTGCAACACCCAGCAACACAGTATTATTTTGCTGCAGAAATAACGTTGTCTTGATGGAGGATGCTTAGCCTCAAGCCTATATATGAGGCATTTCCAAACATACTCCTTCAAGAGCTCCTCAATGAAGGAGGAGGAATTCCTAAACAGGAAATTCCTCTCTCTCTAGCTAAATAGCCAAGAGAGTTTGAGTTGCTCAAGCAATCTCAAAATCGAATTATCTTCAACAACAACCCTTCCTTGTGGCCTTCCTCTTCATTTTATAACATTAGGTCTTAGAAAACCCTAAACCACCTCCAATGAGTTAACCCTTTTCACATGAAGGGTCTCCATCTAAAACTGCGCTGATCAATAAGAAGGTTCAATGCATCTAGACACTGCTGTGATTTGGTCTTGTTGACCTAGTCAACCTTCTTCATTCCTTTTCACACCTAAGTGTATTTTATTGAAATGGCCTAGATTTTTCCATTTTCACATTGGGAATTGATTTATTTTACTGATTAGGAGTTTTAGAGTTCCTCCTTTACACTTTTATTCATGAATTCATCAAACTGAAAATAAAAGGCAATATTCCCATTAGCTGCAAAAATTGGGAATATTACAGAATGAGGTTGCTCTACCATCTGATTCTGCTAAGATGGAAAAGGTTATTTAAGAACAACTTTGGTTCCCTCGGTGCCTTTGAGAAATCAACTCACTTCGGACCGTCGAGGACAGTCCTTGGTGTAGTGCTCTTCGTCACAAATCAAACAAGGGTACTTTGGCTTGCGCTGTGAACCATCATCAGCACAAGGTTTTGAAGAATCTAGTTTTAGGGTATTGGCTTTGGCCTTACCTTTACCCTTGTTTTTCCCCTTGGAATTTTTTTCCGTCGGATTTACCTGAATGGTATTGACTTCCGAGGTTTTACCAGGATTCAAAGTGGACTAAGAAGTAGCATCATTGGAAGGATTAGACTTTTTCTTCCCAGGATTTGAAGGAGAATACTTCCAAGAAGTCTGAGAAACGGAACCAATAATACTATCGATGAATGGGGTCGTCGGTGCCTTAGAATTTCCAGGTCGAGGGGCATCAGGAAAGATATCATACAATGTTACAGAGTGAGAGTACACAAGATAAAGGTATTGGGCATGAGCAATGGTATGTTCCTTGGTTACACATACTCCCATAGTTATGTCTTTCATAATCTGATTGAAAAATGAGGTAGTGAACCAATCAGTCAGAAGCTGATTAGGAATCTCAAACTTGATCAAGCGACGACGACGCCTCCATTCATGAATATGATCCGAGATATGAGTAGCTCGGTCCTGTTTCAAGGATGTGAGGAGGTGTGTCCTGGTCCCATAATGAACTAGTAACTAAAAAAGGGTAAGGAATGCCATGGCGAGAGAGTTGAAATCATGAAAGATGCCACGAGATAGCTCAATGTACCACTTTTCAGCGGCACCAGTAAGAGTTCGTTGGAAAATATGGAGTCAGATGGAATAATCAACCCAAGAGTTAGAAGAACACCACAAGTGGTAAGTCATAACATGCACTTGGGGGTCTTCTCTGGACTTGCATTCAAACTTAGGAAAATCACCAGGAATCTTAGTCGGCACCGGAGGCCAATATGGGTTATGAATAATTGGATTGTTCATTAACTTTGACACATCAAGCAGTTCCAATGTAGCGAGAAATGGTAATTGAGGATTAAAAGGCATTGGAGGTCTCTGATAAGGACCCGTGTTAACATTCCACCCAGTCTACGAGAAATTCTGCCCCCATATGTTTTGTCCCGAAGGATTATGACCATAAGGGTTATAAGCCCAATAATTCTGCTCATAGTGGGGTTGAGGACCAGGATACTGATTCTGATCATACCATTGAGGTCCTTTCTAACCAACGTATCAATTTTGTTGTGGAATGTAAGCATGGCCTTGAGTTTGATTATACACCAACTGTGACTGATTTTGAGGGTAATAAGTGAAACCTTGGGGCAAACTATATACTAGTTGATATTTACCTTGGGGGTAATAAGCACCTTGCGGTCGAGCAGGTGGACCCTACTGAGTAGGTTGAGTGGGCTGTTGAAAAGGTGGACCCTGCTAAGCAGGAGGACCCTGCTGGGTCGGATAAACAGGTTAAATCTGCTACTGAGAAAGTTGAATAGGCTTCTGAACAGGTTGAACCAGCTGTTGAACAGGTTGAACAGACTGCTGAGCTGGTTGAGTAGCTTGAAGTAGCTATTGAGATTGGGCAGGCTACCCCTTTGGAGCAGGTTGTCCGAGATATTGAGGGCCAATGGGTTTCCCTTGTGGAAGAGGTTGGCTCGATGGTTGAGGACCAAGTTGCCCCTGATAACCAGGTTGACCCGGAGTAGGACCGTAGGGTTGTCCTTGTTGCACAAAGTTTTGGCCATACTGAACGTACGACTGTTGTTGTTGTACAAGAGGTTGTCCGTGTGCTGGATACATTTCCCCCCAACAACATACGACATTCCTGGTTGAGGCGAACCTGAAGGACCGTAGGGTTGTCCTTGTTGGACCAAAGGTTGACCTTGCAGACCATAAGGTTGTCCCTAAGGACCAAAGGATTGTCCCCGCCGGGCTAAAGGTTATCCCTGTAAGGGTTGTCCTTGTAAGCCTAAGGGTTGTCCCTGTAACAATGGTCCTTGATGAGTGACGGTCTGATAAGGATTTGTCGGAGGAAATTAGACAACCTGATTAGGATCGACAGGAAGAAAATAAATGAGGTTACCGACATCATCATAGTGATGGGGAGGATTTACAGGAGCTTGGGGATGCTGAGAACCCTGAGAGTTCTGTTGCTGAACAACCAACAAATACTCTTCAAAAGTAAAGCCGTCAGGAATCATAAGGACAATCGAATTCATACTAGAAACAGACGTGGCCTTAGAAGAATGAGCATCTGGAGAAGGAGCATATCGTCGGTGAATGTCCAACATGTGCTCATCAAAAGTATAAGTAGAAACCCTAGGGGCAGTCATATCCGTGCCAGTAGGTGTAGCCTCCGGAGCGCGAGCTTGTGATCTTCTCGGAACCTGATTGACAGGCCACATGGGATTAAGAAAGATAGACCTGCGAGTGTGAAAATATCCTGATGACTTAGTCGTAAAAAATAGCATAGAAGAAGCCACACAGATGGTAGGTTGGACCAGAACAAATGTAACAGTGACTGACGAATTCAGTGTCGAAGGTGACAGTCCTAGCGAAGGGAGGAATGAACTCCTTGGGGGAGTTGATGTACTGGATTATGCAATGGACACAACACTAGAAATAATCTAACTCAAAGTCCGATAACCGGGTGGAGGTGACACCGATTGAAGATAATATTGAACATAAACATGTGGGAGATATTCTGGGAAAATTTGATATTCCCCTGTAGAAATAGGCATTCCTTCACTGCCAACAGGACTCGAAGAATCCATATCTGATGAAGTTTTAAGATCATCAAAGAGACAACGAGTACTAAGAGGTATAGCATAAACAATAAATGGTGATCCCGAAGTAAGAGGAGGAAAGTCTTCCTCGTCCCCAAAACCAAAACAAGCATCTGAAGGAGGCCAATTGAACTCAAATGAATCTTCAGCGGGAGATCGGGTAGCGAGAGGCAAAACAATCAGGAGAATAGGCTGTGAAAACTCGGCAGACCTAGTGGATTGAGGGGTTTCATAAGAAACGTCAGGAAAGGAACTACTACTAGGCGGCAGTGAAGAAGACGACGAAACTGGTGGTTCTGCCACTGTGACAGTATTTCAATACAGGAAAGAAAATGAGATAGCCAAACGAAGGCTTCAAGATCAAATTCTAAGGAAAAACAAAAACAAGCCAAGTAACAAACTTTTAACGGGCATGTGATTGTGGGTAATTAATTTTACGACATTGAAACCAGACTTTGATGTTTCATGTTTTAAGAGTCGAGAAACCGACAAAAGATGACTCTAGTCACTTTCAGTTTTAAACGAGTATGAAAGGACAAGTGCTAGATGATCTCTTCACTTTTTAAGGAGTCACGAAAAGATCAAAATGACTACTCAGGTAATCTAAGTAAGAGGGTGTACCAAGTTTCCGTGAACTGCCATATACACCTTAGTGATCAAATGAAAGAGATATGACCAAGGACTTAACATACATGTAGGTAGTATCCCCGAATGCTATGTTCGGTGTATCATAGTTATAGAGCGGTAGAATCGGCTTCCTATGGATAAAGGATTTGAACCTATAGGGGTCTCCCTTTATATACTCGACGGTACGGGGAGCACAAGTCCGTACTAGTGCTGTCTAAAGCCAGAAGGTGAATGAAAACTACTAGGTTTAAAGACGCCAGAACACGTCTCTAGCCTAGACCACTAAAATTTTCTCGGTAGGTTCCAATGTTTCCTTAGGTTGATTCAATTGATTTTATAGTTGATCATGAATTAGTGTTTCAGTTTCAAGGCCCTACCGAATTTCAAACTCGAATTTCCTAAAAGAAAACTATATGAAAATGAACACCATTTTCCATTCAGTGAATGCTAATTACGAGAAGGATAGAGATATTTCAAACAATAGCAATCAATGAAATCACACGAAGAAATCCGCTAATGCATCTAGTACAATCAAGTGAAAAACGAAAAAATCTTTCCTAATTTATCAGGCACTAGTTATGCATAATAAATTTTCCTTTTTCATGCAAACGAAAGAACACAATTTTTTTATTTTTCAATGAAATGAATTATGCAATGCACTAATTACACGAAAAAACAAAACAAACACTAGTTATGAGGATTGTGAATGTAAAGAGCTAAACCGAAGGATTCAATGAAAGCAACAAAAACAAAAAAATGCACTCAAACCAATGATGCACTCTTCCAAACAACGAGAAAGCTTTCGAAATGACCCTAATGAGCAATGTGATCTATGCTCGAAAACGAAGAGATGGAGAGTCAAAAAAACACAAAATTAATCACTTAACAAACCAAAACTCAAAGGATCAAGAAAGACTCAAGAAACTGATCAAAAATTGAACTAACAAGAACCAAAAGACTCGACCTCCAAACAGAAGGCTCAGCGGGCTAAGACACACATAAACCCTAAGGCCATAAACTGCACCGACAAGAAAATGGACGAACAACTGAGAGGAGCAAGCCTAAGACAGTCAAAGCAATCTCAAAAAGACCAATTGAAAATCAGAAAACCAACCCAGAGTCAAGAAAAATTGACCAAAAACTCAAGAGGGAGGTGAAACCAAACCCTAAAGGATTTGGCGTGACTGTAAGGCGGTAATCCGCGCCAAACATGGGTTGGTGCTACTGCAACACAAGCAACATGTGGAAATCAGCACGATTGTTCAATAAAAAAGCGTTTCAAGTCGAATATCTATGGGATAATGGGAAAACCAGAGAGAAGAAGTGAATCTTGACACTCTGGAGCTGAACAAGAGGACTCTAAAAAATCAAGCAAGCCAGAAAAGATAGACAAGCAAGCAAACGAACGAAGTCGACATAACAAGGGAAAAACGAAAAACTCACACTGATCCTCATTGGAGTTGCCAATTTTTTATGAATGTAAATCCTCTCTGTGGACAGAGATGATCCCTCTAGCCCTAGAGTGGGTCTAGTAACAAAAGGACAAGCTAGAGTGTAGGTTCCTAATTAATTATTGAAACAGACGAGACAGATCAACCTACCTGGAGTCCAACGTTGTTGTCATGGCTGTTGTAATGGTGGCCTCTCGATTCCTGTCTCGGCGGGTCACGATCCTTTCGCAGCGATGCTCGGATACCTGCACGAAGATAAAAAAACAAGAGAAACATACAAAACAACAATCTCATTCATAACTACTAACCAGTCAAGGAGGGTTAAGCATATTGCATCAAATAAAACACATTAATGCAAAATGGGAACTAGACAATAGTCATGCATATGTATTAATAGAAGAAAGAATTACAACCAGAGCCTTGACGTCGTAGCCTCCTTTAGTGGGGTTAATTCAAAGCACATCTCGATGAATGTCAGGGAATTCAGATGGGATAAAGACACAAGCCTAAGATCTCTCAATAAGGGTCTCTTTCGTTCTATATTTTCCAGCAAATTGCATAGGAATCTCTTCAGCATTTCTTCTATAATATGTTCAGTTCAGCTAGCTCATCAATGGAATATGGCTATATTTATAGAGGGAGAGGAGGAGGTTGGGATCCCTACAATAGTGGGAGGGAGGCCTTATCCCTTGGGAGGTTTCCCCAAAAGGTAGAAACAAGAGGCCAAAGGAGGAAGGTCATGGTTATTCAGTCGAACTAGCCCACGAAGTTGTTATGATGGAAAATTCGCCTCTATTTTTATAAAAATTTCCATAAACAGATTGGCGCAGGTAGTTAACTAAGATAGAGCGCCAGCTAGCAGGGGGTCTAGTGTTAATCTTCCTCATTAGCACGAGGGCATAATGGGCTACTAGCGCCAAGGCAAAAACATGTGTTTTTAATGGTCTGTTTAGGAAATTTTCAATAGAAGGAATGTCACCCTCATGGAAAGGGATGCAATGATGGTCTTTGCAAGGCATGACACTTTATTTTGGTCACAGAAATAAGCCTCCAATGTGCAGAATGGGGATTGCAGGGGCAATGAAAAAATGTTGTGTAACACCATGTCATGCCCCTCTGCATTCCTAATAAACTATTATGCAGTGATGTGGCTTACCAAACGGTAGCTAATGGAATAACTAAAGAATTAAAAGACTACAATAAAATGGTTTCGCCTTAGTTTCCTCTCCCTTTTGGAATTTTTTCCCTAAGAAATTATGGTCATGTAGAAAAAGAGGTACCACCAATAGAGGCGTTAAAATTGGCCACCATCCATGTTAGGAAATATGAACCTGACAAAGTAGCACGAAAAATCGCTATGGCTTCTGGAATTAGAAGGTTTCATCATGAAGAACATAATTTTGCTTATTTTTTTGTTGAAGATTCCTCATACAACGCGGTCTTAAACAATGTTGATGAAAATTTATCAATGAAAGAGCGGGAGAATTTCTTGGATTTCAGAAATGCAACGATGTCTATTTAACCTATGAATTTGTTGCAGTTTCCTTTAGAAAAATGTGCCTCTCTAAAAAAAAGGTAGTTCCTACCCAGGAACAATAGACTGCGACAACTAGTTCTTCAAACCCTGAAGGAAAGGTTCACACGAAAGACTCAAAATTGGAAAAGGTATGGTAGGAATTTGAAAAAATCCTTAAAAAGCCAAATCAAGGAGCACACGACATTGTGAACATAGGAAAATATTCTTCCCATTAGCAGCAATATCCAGAGAATAATCCCAACACTATGCAAAATACTCTGTCGGATCAAACAACATCTATAAATACCCCAGTGGCTACTCATTTTGATGTGGAAATCATCCATGCCAATCCTACCTCTGAAATCTTCATCAACATTGAGGAGATTCCTCCTATGTATTTTTTTTTCAGCCCAATGCATAAATTTGTAGTAAAAAGGGGTAGGAAAAAGACAAGTTTAAATGAATCCCAAGCATTGGTTCCAGGAAATTCTCCTCTTACTACTTCTCATGAAGGTTTTAGGAAAGTATCCTTTGTTGCCCATGTTGATGAACTTGGTAAATTGACTCAGCTTACAGGTGCCTATGCCTCTGCAACTATGAACAAAGAAATAGAGGTACAACAATTGTTGAAGGAAAATAATGAAAATATAGTCACCATGGAACACGAATTTGAAACAATTGAAAGAAAAGTGGCAAGAAGAATTAAATAAAAGGCATATCACAATGAAAAAACTGCAAAGACAGCTTACTTCACTCCAAATTTGTGACATCCCTGATCAAAAATCCATGTAATAAAGTTAATAAAGGTAAAATAAGACCATGGTCACGGGACACATATTCCAAGTTGAATGTTGGGAAAAACATAGTGATGGGGATCACTTATGATTAATTAATGGCTAAGTAAATTGGAAAAGGCAATGGAAAAGGATTTGGAAAGGAAAAGTGGCATTTTTGGCAATTTATTTATGAAAATAATGGAAATTAGGAGAAAATGAAGGTGAAAGGTCACAGGTTCCATGTGAGGAGGAAAATGAAGGAAAATAATGGAAAATTGAAGAAATTAGAGGCCTCATTAATAAAAAATCTTTTGAGGATCTGTTTGTAACCTTTTTTCAATTCAATTTTGGAGCTCTCTATCTATTATCTCTCTCTCATACTCTTGGACACGTAAATTTTTATTGGAGAAGTCTTAGAGGAGTGTGGTAGACTTCGGATTTGGAGCAAGAAGGTAAAGGACGAATAGGAAAGCATAAGAGGACATCTGGATCAACAACTACAATGGGTTTAGCTTGAAGGTACTGAGTTGCATGTATGATTTACTTGATAATTTTTGCATATGCATTTGGTTTCCTAGTTATGACCTATCATTGGAATGGAGTATTTCCTCGATTGATAGTGGTTTTTCCTAGCCTTTCCATTTCCTAGATAACCATAGTGTTGTGGGTGTTACTTTTTTTTCTGGTTGGTTCTCATGTTCCTTTGGTTGTGTGTTGAGTTATTAGTTCCCGGAAGCATTGGTTGGACAAAATCCCTGGAATCCCTATAAAAACTTGGGTTGAGTTACTAGTCCTGGAAGCCTTGGTTGGAAAAATGCTCTGGAATATCTTGGTGGGTTGAGTTACTAGTCCTAGAATCTCTGGTTGGAAAAACACTCTGGAAGCCCAAAAGAAGTTGTGGGTTGAGTTACTAGTCTTGGAAGTTTTGGTTGGAACAAATGCTCTAGAGCCATGGAACCCTTAGGTAGAGACTAATCTGGTGATGGTTAGTGATGTACAATTATGAGGTGGAATCGTTGGTTGAGGGTTGAGGTGTTTTGGCCTCTGAAAGCCCTGGTTTGGTTTCGTTTGGTTTGTTCCATCGGATCCCGCATTCATGCTTGGAATATAAAATGACGATGAATGGTTGAAATAAATATTTTGTTCAGTCCAATCTACGGTCAGGTGGTACGTGGAAGTCCCAAACCTAGTTTCATTTTTCATATGTTAATAATAGCTCTTATCCTATTTTATTTTATGGGTAAATGTACTTGCTCATATTTGGTTTTTATGGTCGTTATATCCTTGTTATTTCTGTTGGTTATATGTTGGTTATGAGTGTGTTTTATGAAATACTTGATGTATGGATCTCATCATGTTTTTATTATAAAATGAATGAAAAATGAATATATGACATAATATATGATAATGAAGTTATTGTGATAAGGCATCAATGCTTCTTATCGATTCTCAGATAAGTATGGGACCCTTATGCTCAAATATGTTGTTATGACCTGTATTTTTCATATTTGTGACATGTTTGATGAAATTCTTGTCATGGATAATAGGGGCCAGATCAAGTCCTTGATCATATGTTTGCATTAGTAACCTTATTTCAATCCTAGTTATCATTTGTGGGAGTTTCATGAATTTCTCTGCAATGGCCTGATACTAAGCCTTGAAAAAGTGGCTTAGAATGGGTCACTGGCACAAAAATACCTAAAAAGCTACACAATCGTTGGCATGCCTTGTTGTGTGAGCAACTAGAAGGCCTAAGTCACATGCATGGTTCGTCATCGCAGATACTGAGGGTATAGGTCAGTGAAATGTCAAGTTTCCTCAAGGGCTGATCACCTGGAAGGGTTGGTTGGATCTTGAAGGTTATGTAGCATGTGTGGAAGGTTAGATTTGTGGTGTCATATCAGTTCCACTTCCTTAACTGTACTTGAGGAGTTGAATCACATCATAGTATCCTCTCGTCACATGTTTAAATTATTGGACCAGATAAATTAGGTAAATGTGGGAGGAGGGTGGTTACATAGTGGTATCAAAGCATGGTTCACCCCTTAGACTAGATGGGTGGTGTGTTGGTCATGCATATATGTCCGTTGCATATGTGTTCTTTATGCTAGTGGTAAATGTGCTTGTTGTGCATGCATGGTGGTGGCCATGGTTGTATTGTTTCGCCGTGTGAAATTTAATGGTGTTGATGTTGGATGCATTATCATGAGTATATGTTAGTTATTCACTGGTTATGCATTTCAATGTTTGTATGCATTGTATATGTATGTGTGTCGTACATGTGTTGTTATGCATGCATTGTGTCTAGTTGGTCTGGTTGTGGAATCATACATGGTAAATGAATGAGGATTAATATGATGTCTATGTATTGATATGAATATGATTATACATGGATTATGCTAATATGGTTGGTCTTGCAGATGAGATATCCTCCCCGAATTATACTCAAGTATGTTTGTTTTTTTGTGATTTGATTTAGCTGACATAGTATGCCTTTTAGGAAGATAAGAACAAAGATGGCTATGAGAATGGTAGACTATAGTTCACAATATCCTTCCTATGGATCAAATGAGAATTATGGTGATGAGTACTCCTCTCATATAGCATGCACTTTGATAAGTTTAAAGGTGGAAATAAGGATTTGCAAAGTAGCCAATGACATAATAATTCAATAACAAGAGAGACTTGCTAGGGAATAGAAGAAACAAGTAGAAGTCAATGCCACTATTCTTAATAGTTTATCTAACTTGCAGAGATAGGGGCTTCTTAGAATTAGTCATGGGAAGGAGGATAGAGCAAGCAGTTTTAGTTCAAGCATGATTAATGCAAGCACATGCCCGAATGTGAAAACATAGTGCAAAAATGTTTAAACACAATACATTGCGCTTGATACAAAATGATTTTTGAAATTTAATTTTCATTTCTACACATGAATGACTACCACAGTAATAGATTATAGAATTACATTATTTAAATTTTGGTTAACACTTTTCTTTATCATTTACTAATTTAGGGAGAATTTATTAAAGTGCAAGATATTTTAGGTTCTGAGGTCTAATATTTTTAATGAGTACCTAAGTACATCTTATGTGAATTATGAGGCAAAGCTTGGGATAGTACAAATATACCTGAAACTCCATACTTACATCCTTTTGAAAAAAATCCTACATCACTTGTTCATAATAACTTTACCTCATAATTTGATCATCCATGATGGTTAGATCGTCACCGTAATAACCTCTGCCTCCTCCAATTATCATTACCTGCTTGTAGTGGATTGAAACGTGTGTGCATCTGCCCGAAGGGAAAATTTTAATGATTGAAAGTGATTGAATGGATGGGAATAAAAAGACAGTGGGTGAACGAATCTCCGTCTTGAAATTCTCGGCAGCCCTTTGGCATTCCTCATTGTGAAATTTTCCTAAGGTCGTGATAGATAATTGAAGCGGATTCAAACAAAGATGGCACATGTGAGAAATTAACAATCATCCGTGAAGGAGATAGAACAGACCGCGGAATATCGAGACAATCTTGCATTATTGCAAGAATCGGTATTTCTCTCGTTCTTGCAGAAATTTGATGGGTTCAATATGGTTGTGGCTATGGAATTTGTAAAACATTTGAAGGAGGTCGAGCTAAGGTGGGCTCATTAGAGTTCGAAGTCACAAAATAATCTATAGCGCGAGCTTCAGGATTGTCAGCCATAGGGGAACAATGGTTTAAAAAGGAGAGGATCGAAAATAAGAGATGGCGTTGGTTCATGGTTGACTAAAAGCTAAAATTTGACTGGAAGATAGGGCTTACGCATAGCGCCATGATTGGAAAATGGATAGACCTCCTATATATATTACGGAAGTTCCTGACATGTGAAGGACATTATTCCTTAATTTTCATGTACCATATCCAGTTTATTGTTGCATTTTGAATCAGGGAAACCCATAAATTTCCCTTATTACCTTCTTTAAATTTTAGAGAAAATGGTGAAAGGAGTGCAGAAAGCAGATGTGAGCCAATTTGCATACAAACTATACCATCACAGGCTCATTGCAACCCTGGTTAAGAAAGAATTGGAGGCTAAGGAAATGACCTGGGAAGAATTCTTGAAAGAGTTTCAGGGATGAGGTGCAGGGACATCGGCTGGGAAGAGTGAAAGCAAGAAAAGGAAAGCACAGACCCCAAGCCCTACAAAGAAGAAGAGAAAGAAAAAATGGGTGCAAGCAGAGGAGAATTTTGTTGAAGAAGCTCTGTCCTCAGCAAAAAGGAAAGTGACTAGGACCTCAACCAAGAAAAGAATTGTCTCTTCGGGGAAAAATCGCGCTTAGTCGAGCTCCCTGATTTCAATTGATAAGTCACCCCAGGCTTCACCTGGAGATCACAACCTATCGGTTATTGCGGACAGAATATCTCATACCGTGGTGAATGAAGAAAATGCAGAGAGGGAGGAAGACATATCCTTGTCGGCCTTCCTTCATAAGTTAAAGAAGAGAAGAATGATGTCGAGTACAAGAAAAGACTCGATAGAAGGACAGATAGATGATGAGGTGCAACATATAGAAACCCTCGACAATTTTGATGAACATGGTACTGAAGCCCCTGATGAGTTGGATGAACAGGGTATTGAAGATCCTGATGAGTTGGATGAACAGGGTATTAAAGCCCCTGATGAGTTGGATGTACAGAGTACTAAAGCACTTGATGAATTAGTTGCACAGGGTACTGAAGCCCTTAACACAATGGATGTGGAGGATACTAAAACCCTCGGTGACATGGAAGCTCCTGGAATAGAAACCCTCGGTGATATTATGATGCAGACACTGGATGGTCAAGATAATTTTGATCTTGGAAACGATGGTACATGATTTGAATCCGTTGCAGAAAAGGTGCTTGCACCAAATGATCTGGACACTATGACCTATACCCTCTATCTCAGTAACCGGATAGTAGAATTGGAACAACAAGTTCACGACTTGGAGGCATTGAACCAGGTCATGAAGGAGCAGAACTAGCAAAAGCAAGGAAAGATAGAGTTGGCAGAAGAGGTTAAACAACAGAAATGTCAAGTGAAGGTATGGAAGTTTCAGGCTTCTAAATGCTACAAGCGCCTCAAGAAGGTGACTAAACAACTTAAAGAAGCTTGAGGTAAGAAGACAAAGGTAGTGAAAGAAGGAATCAATATTCAAGTGCAGGATTGAAAGACGACTCCCTATTTTGAATATTTTTTGCAGTAGGTAAAGGTTATGTGAGGACACACCACATTTTAGGGATGGGAGGATGTTGGTATGCCAGAATGCTCTATTTTTACGCCCTTCCTATTAAAAAACCATAATCATTAACCTCGGTTTTATCTCCATAAACCTCCTCATTCCTACACTATTCCAAGATTATTGTCTATTCCTACACAAACTTCATATTTCATGTTTAAGGTTTAATTGGTGCTTAATTAATCATTTTAGATAGATTTTTTTCCTTTAATATTTCTTGTAACTTATGTTTAATTTCCTAAAGTACTTGATAATCTAAAGTAGTAATCATTATATTAGATTGATCTAGTGCAAGTAGGTTTCTGCACCACCAGAAACTACTCGTTTAGTGATCTCCGCAACAACTCAATCACTTCACGTGGGCATCTTGGTCCACGACGTCCAGTTCAATTGCAGTCATCTGAAGTTGAACTCAAGCGAAGGATAGCCAGGATGTGGTCAAGGATAAGGTCTATGGCCAACGACTAGTTCGCATCCTATTATAGACGTTGGTTTAATTTTGTAATTTTTTTTGTTATTATGTTCAGCCAAAAGGCTCAATTTGGAGCGACTGTGTAATTTTTTATTATGGCCATCGACCGAAGGGATGTATAAAGTATAGATCTTAGATAGAAATAGTTTAGCGATAGCAAGTGAAACTATAATTTTGGTTTATTTTTAATCTCGTTGTTGCCCTCGTTCTATGCTGGACTTGAACTCAAAATGTATATTTGCTAATCAAAGTTAATACAAGGAGCTGTGTCATGATTTTCTCATTCCGCATTTAATTTTTCACTGATGCGTTGCTAAAGTGCTGAAGAGTTTCATTTCCTAAAATGAGAAACGAGCTGGTTGGCTAGGGCCCAACCAAACTATCTCGTTTACCCTTGTGCTTTCGTTACCGTAAAAGTGTGAGTTAACTTTGTCTATTTGCAATGCATGGTTTAAATCTTAATTTCTTTCTTGCTTAATTATTCTGATTTACTTCCTTGAATAGTCAAAGTGTGAACAGATCCGTTGTGTGGAGATCAAATTGAATTTATTTATTTCCTGCAATTTCTTTCCTGGTTTTCTTTCACTTGGATCGTGCAGAAAGATCATTCCTGCACCAGTGCATGTAGGATCCTGCACTCTGGTTTGCTATTTTATTTACATCAAGTGTTATATTCCTTTTCTTTCATATGATTTAATATATGCCTGCAAGTAAGCATTTACTATTAGAAAGAAGCATTTATAATATTAAAAACCGAACCCTTGAAGATTAAGAATGACTTCGTGAAATGGAAAAGAATGATATTGCAACATCTTAATTCATATCCGCATCTCGTGATTTAAGGAGAAGGATCAAAAGTAATCTGGAATATTACGAGTAAACCTTTTTGAGTTAAATCTAGTTGCATGCAAAACCCCTTTGACTAAAGAAGGTTTGCTTTAACTTTTAGCGTTTGTTTTCCTCTTAAGGTGTATTCCTATTACAAGGTTCAATTTATTGAAGAATTCTTTTTCGTATATAAGTCATTTCAGAATTCTACTTGCATTTTGCAATTCTTTTTGTAGTTAACTCGCCCTTTTTTCTTTCGAATGTAAATTGGACAAATTGGTGTAGGAAGCTCTCTTTCGGTACAAGAACCAGTGTCTTGTTATAGGAATAGAGTGCTCCAAGCCTTAAGGCTAGAGCCCCTACATGAATACATAAATCTTCAGTATAAGTGTAAAATATACTTCTCACGTAAAGTTTTGTACCTGTAGTAGTGAAAGCAGATTGCAGGAATACAGGAACGATCGCTTATTGTGAGAAAGAAAATCATTTAGAAGGCAGATACTTTCAAGGGCCCACTTGATAAAATGTCATTACCTATAATGAGAAAAAACATAGAATTTTTCTTCAGTAGTTAATATTATTTACAGCAGTGTGAAAGTTCCTTTATTTGATTCCTTCACAAATACATTCTTTTACATTCCAACACTAGAATTTCTTTGGTGTCAATTTCCTTTGAGATCATTTTTTTTTTTATTCTACAATATTTCAATTGAGAAGTAGAAATAGAAATAGGAAAAGTTCATACCACTTATGGCATTACCTGTGCTTCGTCTCTAAGTTTACGAAACCCCTGGGTTGAAAATTAAGTGTTGAAGGAGTTTATTTAAGTGCAATTCCTGCACCCAACAGGTACGCCTAAGAAAATTTATGGTCAAACTATGGATTCTTCATCTAGTAATACTAAAGCCTATTCTTCAACTTCACATTCATCTAAAACTTTGATTGTATTTGATAACATTGAATATAAAATTGTTGAAGATATGAATAAAACTAAGGCAAATATATCCCTCTATGAAGTCAGTAAATTAAAACAACTGCATAAATTGTTGCTAAATGCTCTGAATTCTGTTCCAACATCCCCATTACCATCAACTATCGTTACAACTAAGGTTTATGAGAATAAAACTAAGTCTAAGCCTCCTGCTACACTCTCAAAAATGGTTAATTCAATAGATGTTATCCTCGTTGGTGATAGGTCAAAATATCACACACCTCATTTTCCATTAAATTTTGAATTCTTTAAAAAAATGTTCATAATTGTCTATTTGATTCAAGTGCTTCATCATACATTATGCCTATTTGGTTTTCTTAAAATTGAATGTGAATCCATAGAAATATGCTATTCAAATAGTTCAACTTGATAGAATAAAGGTCAGAGTTTTAGGTGAGATGAATGAGGTATTGATTAGATTGTCATCTAATCCTAATTTTTTCCAAATTATTGATATTTTGGTTGTTGATATCCATAATTTATGGTCTTATATTGAGTATAGATTGGCCTGAAAAACTTAACATTTATTTTGCTGCTGATTGGTCTCACCTCTAGTAGCTACCCTATAATGAAAAACCAAATTAGATTAGGATTGATAGATAAAAACACATGAAGTATATAGTGACTAATATTGGTGAATAAAATGAACCTGTAGCTTTCATGAATATTATTCTAGGTAATTATTCTGCAAAATCCTTTTTTGGTAAGTTTCCTGCCCAGATATCTCCTCATCCCTTAGAATATATTTCATTGAAAATTGAAATTTTTTCTCAACCATATTTGTCTCAATGTGTAAATATTGTAGATTCTTCTATAGATAATTATGTCAACAACTTGTTTGGACCCTTTATTTCAACTGGTCAAAGTCTAATGATGGTACAGGGGAAAATTATGTTTTATTCATTCCAAAAAATGAATATATTATGCTTACCTATAGACTCAAGTTTGAATGCACAAATAACATGGCAGAATATGAAGCACTTATGCAGGGATTTCAAAAAGAAATTAATCTAAATGTCAAGTTCCTGAAAATCTATGGTGATTCATAAAAAATAATTAAGCAAGTAACAAACAATATTGATTGTGTTTCTAACCATCTAAAACACTATCAATATTGGTTCAAGACTTAAAATCTCACTTTTTAGCATTTAATATGTCTCTTATTCGATTAAAAAATTCAAGTGCTAACTTGTTGGCTAATGTTGTCTCTAAGTTGATTCCACCAAAAGACT
This sequence comes from Pinus albicaulis, assembly GCA_034641835.2. Taxonomy (NCBI): domain Eukaryota; kingdom Viridiplantae; phylum Streptophyta; class Pinopsida; order Pinales; family Pinaceae; genus Pinus; species Pinus albicaulis. Next base: position 1,344,614,132 of record CM076582.1, on the reverse strand, counting down.
TTAGTCTTGAAAATTTCTCAATTGAGTTGATTTTTTGTCTCTCTATTCCTGATAATGTCACCAACTGGATATTTTTAACAATGACGCTAATATCATAAGTTTTCTCACATCCTATGGGGCCTATGATGAACAAATTATTGATGAGGACATGCACGATAAGGAACTCAATATATTTTCTTGAGAAGATAGAACATAAAATGCATTTCCTAAATCAGTAGTCAAGTTGGAGTATCTATATGACCTTAATAAAAAATTCAAACTCCCAACTAATTGTAAATTTCAGAGTTCTACTTTAAGTATTGAGGTTATCAATTTAGGTACTCAAGAAAACCCCCAAAATATTAATCTTAGACTAGGTCTCTCCCTAGATGAAAGGTTTGGATTCATTCATCTCCTTAGAAGGTATACAAATGTTTCTTCATGGAGCTATGACGACCTTAAAACATAAGACACTTCAATTATTTGACATATTATTCCCATGCTTCCAGAAGTCAACATTGTCCAATAAAAACTCAGGAAAAATCATCCTAATCTCGAGTCTCAGATTGAATCTAAACTAAATAAACTACTCAAGGAAAAAAAAAAATCATGTTATACATTCCAAGTGGGTATCTAACCTAGTCCTCATGAGGAAAAAGAATGGTGATATCAAGATTTGTATAGATTTCAAGAATTTAAAAAAATCATATGAGAAGGATAATTTCCCATTGCCTCCCTTGGAGAAAATTTTACAGTTAGTAGTAGGCTCATAATTAATGTCCTTCCTAGATGTCTTTTCAGGTTATAATAACATTTTGGTACATCCTGCTGATAGGTTGAAGACCACATTAGGAAAAAATGGGGTAAATATGTGTATTAGAAAATTCCTTTTGGTTTAATTTATACAGGAGCCACATTTCAAAGATCCATGGATATTATATTCATAGGCCTCATTAATAAATCAATGGTAATATACCTCGATGTAATTATTATTTATTCAAAGAAGCAGGGTAATCATTTACAAGACCTAAAACAAATATTTGGAAGCTGTAGAAAATATGGCATTTCTCTCAACCCTAAAAAAATATTTGTTTTCCTTGACTGAGGGTAAACTATTAGGATTCATTGTTTCTAACAGTAACACAACTACTAATTCAGAAAGATCTTGGTGAAAAAATATCATATTTGGTTACAACTCTTCAAGAGTATGACTTGGAAATCAAACCTACAAAGATTGTAGAGGGTCAAGGCTTGTGAAAATTGGTTTCTGGTTCTAGTGATACTTCATGAGAAGAAACTTCAGGTGAACATAAAGAAGTACAAGAGATATGTCATATTAACTCAAATTCTCCATATGCAAATCTCATATTTTATTTAACTCATGGGTATGCACCTATTGAGTTAGAAACTAAAAATAAAAGAGCACTAATATTTAAATAAAATCAAATTCAACTTGTAAATGGAATTATTTTTTGGAAAAATTATGACTATTTTTCTTAGATGGTTTGGAAAATCTAAATTTGATAAGGTCTTGCAGGAAATGCACGATGGACCATCTGGTGGAGATTATGGAGGTGAAAAAATTGCACATAAAATCCTTCATGTTGGCTATTACTTTCCAAATTTATTTAAATACACCCATGCTTATGTCAGACAGTGCAAAATCTTCCAAACGACTTCAAATTGATAAAGAAAGGTTGCCTTACCATTACATCCAGTAAGAATTGAACAACCTTTTGAACAATTGGGACTAGACATAATAGGTGAAATCATTCCTCATTCCTCTAAGAAACATGAGTATATTCTCATAGCTACAGATTATTTCATGAAATGGGTGGATGCCATACCTTTAAAAGTTGTTAATTCAAAACAAGTCTTTCATTTTATTGATCAACATATTATTTCTAGGTTTGGTATCCTGAGTGCATTAATGTTTGATAATGCATCGTATTTTTCTGGTAATGCATTAACTGAATTTTCACTTAAAATAGGTTTTAAAATTAAGTATTAGTCCAATTATTACTCTCAAGGTAATGGATTATAAAAATACACCAAAAAGAACCTCTTAATATTCATCAAACAAACTATAGATGACAATAAAAGAAATTGGCATAATGCCTTAATTTTTGCTTTTTGGGCTGATAGAATAACTTAAAAGCATCATTAGGCACCTCACCTTACTTCCTAGTTTATGGGAAAGAGGAAGTTATTCCACCTAATATAGATTTTCCTTCCTTGGCTTCAGTATAATCAATTTAAGAGCAACCTTGTTCTTCCCTTCAATAGAGGTTATATCAAATATTTAAACTAGAGGAGAAAAGGGAGAAAGAAAATTATAGCTATGTTAAACATCAAAAAAATCTCAAAAACCAGTTTGATAGTGGTTTAGTACGTAATAAATTTTTTCAAGTTGGTGATTTAGTATTGAAGTGGGATGAATCCCATGAATAAAAAGGTAAATATACTAAGTTTCAAAAATTGTGGTTAGGCCCATTTCAAATTGTTGAACAAGTTGGTCCATCTACCTTAATCTTACAACATATTCAAGGGTGAAAGAAGCTCCTCTTGTAAATGGACTAATCCTTTAAAAAAAATTCTCATGAAATTTCATTATTACTCTTGTAAATACGTAAATAAAAATATGTATATATGGCGTTTTTATGGCAAAATAAATATCTTTCATAAGTATTTTCTTTACCATGTCTTTCTTTATTTTCATCAGTTTTGTAGTTGACTGTCGTGCTTTTAGATTTGTGATTAGGTAATTGTTTATGCTCTACTATTTGTATATGACATTTTATCTTCAAGGAAAATAATAATTGATATGATATTACTATTCTTTTGTTCAAATTTACTAAACAATAGAATCCCTTGTTATGGTCCATTGTGTTTTTCTTTCCATTGTTTTATGAACTATCTTCAACCCCAATTTAATGAAGGAAAAATATGCCTATCAACACTTGCCTCAACGTAATCAGCTCTTAAGATACAAAATTAATCATGAAAGGATTAGTTACCTTAAAACCTTTTATGCCATCCCCTCTCTTAAAGAGTGGATGTTCCTCCCCATCCATTATTTAATTATTTTTAGAGTGTAATTCAAAAATATAAGAAATCAATTGAAAAATAGGAGGTATCATCACAATCTGACGTATCATTATCATGGGTTCTAATAGTAGTGACATTACCACATTTGGTCACCAAGCCAAGGTAATGGCTTTTATTCGTATGACTATAAAGTAGGAGGTCTCATCACGAGCTGACTTTTTCACACTTGTTAGGTCTTGTGAATGGCATTGTCAACATGTGGTCACCAAACCATGACAATGGCTTTCAATTAACTTTAGTTTCAATTAAAATAAAGTGTGTAAAGTGTATATGATCTAAAATTTATTTCTAATGGATGGGATATTGGCATATTCAAGGCTAAAATGTAACCATGTCAAGGCTATGGGCGCGAGCTAGCAGCAGTGGCTCTGCTTGTGGTATTGAAGTTTATTTTAATACTAAACTATGTTGATTATTTTTCATTCTCAAACCTAAATACCAATAAGGTATACTATTTCTAATACATACTTTGCAATACTTGTACAATTTACGGAGAAAACATTAAAAAGTTCATAAATAATGATAAACATGATTTTTATTTGTATTTTGTGTATCAGGGATATATTTGATGGGAGATTTGAATTATAGCATTTTCATATTGTCTAATATTTATTCCTTCATATTTATAAATTTTGTATTCTTCTTCATTTTCATAACAGAGATAATTGTTTGGCCCAGTGTATCGCCAATTGTTGTGGAAAACAACAACCCCATTAATTTTTAAATCATAATAATAATGGGGACCCTTTCGTTTTTCTTTAGTTTATAATTTACCCTTTAATAAACTCTTCTTTTGCCTTAATTAATCCTTATGTTAGTAATAAAATATGTTCTTTTTAAAGAAACACTGCAACCTCAAATAATATTATTAGATCCTTTGAGAAGTGCGCTTTTGTTTTCTCACTTAGTAAAAATCACTTTGGTACCTGAAAACCTATAACATTTTAAACATTAATTCTAAAATATTTCGGGCACGTGGGAATTTGGGCTCTACGTCATCCCAAATAAGTGCATGAAAGGTTTTGCCTTACACTCCTGCTGATATAATATTATCATATTTCATCATGAGTATTGGCCCCACTCTGCTCTAATAGCCTGCCTACCCTAGAAGCCCATAACATTTTCCGAATTCAACTCATAAAAATTTCTGGGCATCCAGACTTCTAGGTACTTCTCTCTCCTCTCTACTCACCTTGCAACTCCCATACTGAAAACTTTATTCTATTTTCATCTGGGCTTTCCCTTTTGGGATATTGCATTACTCTCTCCTCTACTGCCTACCTACCCAGAAGCCCGAATTTTTTATAAAATTTTAATTTTGACTTTCTTCTGGGAACTTTATTCTAGGGATCCAACATGGCACTCTTCACATGGCTTCTCGTGCATCCATTTTCCAATCAATAAAACACTCTCATTATGGTTATTTACTAGCACATTTATGGTGGAGAACTAGTTAATTAATGGGTTAAATCGTCGGTTTACAATTTATTTATACTATTTCGTGTATTTTCTCTCATATGTTAATTTCCCCTTTTCCTTTCAAATTTCTTACAGGTGAGCTCTGATACTTCCCGTATAAATTAAATGAAGAAGGTAAAGTCTAAAAAGAAGGCCCCTGCACAACTTCCAGTCCATACAAGGAAATTTTAGATGATAAACTTCCTGGTGCAGGCCTTTTCTCAGACACAATCTGTCAAAGGGATCCAGAAAATGCTTCATGGGAAAATATTTATAATTATTTTGAAGATGAAGGTCCTTGAGTTACAATGAGGACTATGCCTGTTGACGAAGAAACCCCTTCCTCAAAGTCAACTCCTCAAGATGAAACAAGTTCTTTCTTACATTGAATGGTAACAAGGTCTATATTAATTCCATATACTGATATGGTAATATGGGTGGTCAAGACTGTAAATATCATAGAGAGAAGATTCCATACTAAAAATGGCACCATTATTGGTTTGTTCACATTAGAGGACCTTCAAGCTATGTACCATCTCCCTAAACCACAATGCAATTTTGACAAGCAGCATGTGCAAGGCTTTACTAATAAGCCTGGAGAAGCTACTAATTCCATAAAATATTGGAGGCAAGACCTAAGTAAACACAAAGTTAGGGAGGATAGTAAGTATTCTATAGCCTCACATGCTTCTCCTTTTAGTCAAATTGTCACTATGTTGTGTAGATTATATGCTTAACCTAATGTTTATGAGTTTCCTAATACTTGGGTTTCCATAGTTGATGGGGAATCTAAGGGTTGCATCTTTAATTGGCTAGCTCTATTGTCTAATAATCTAGCCAAAAATATTATGACCTTGTTCACCTCTCGAAGTGTCTCCGAAAGCATTATTCCTCAATTTTACATGTCAGCTTATATTATGGGTTTTATTTGTTTTTCTTTGTATTTCCCAACCATGGGAGGAAAATCGACACTTTCTGACCCTATCCCAATTAACATTTATCATAGTATGCTTTGGGAATCCAATTATCTTTTCCATTTTTATGAAATATTCCATCCAGTCATCATTCTTATTTATTAAATAGTCTTTGAATCCAAGCCTCCAAGAATTTCTTTGGAAGCCATGGATATCCTTAGGAAAATAAATAATTGGTTCGGTGAGGAATTGTTTACATATATCATAGTTTGGGGAAGCTATGTTACACCCCATGTCCTACCCCTATACATTCTGGATAAATTATTATGTAGATAAGTGGCTTACTAGATGGTAGCTCATGGAATAACTAAAGCACTGAAAGACTCCAACAAAAAGGTTTGGCCTTAGTTTCCTCTCCCTTCTAGAAATTTCTCCCTAAGAAATTATGGTCATGTAGAAAAATAGGTATCACCCATAGAGCCATTAAAATTGGCCACAATCCATGATAGGACATATGATTCTAACGGAATAGTGCGAAAAATTGCTTTGGCTTCTCGTATTAGAAAATTTCATCATGAATAACATAAGTTTGATGATTTTTTTTTTGAAGCCTCCCCATAAAACACATTATTAAACAATATTGATGAAAAATTATCAGTGAAAAACCAAGAGAAGTCCTTGGATTTAAAAAATTCAAAGTTTTCTCTTTTACCGATGAATATGTTGCAGTTTCCTTTAGAAAAATGTGCATCTCCAAAAGACAAGGCAGCTCGCACTTAGCAACAACAAACATGGAAAACCAATTCTTCAAATCCTGAAGGAAAGGTTCACATAGAAGACTTGAAATTGGAAAAGGTATGGCAAGAATTTGACCAAGTCCTTAAACAACCAAATAAAGGAGCACAAGACATCATGAACATGGGAAAAGATTCTTCCATCTAGTAGCAAGATCCACATAATAATCCCACCACTATGCAAAATAATCTATCAGATCAAACTATATATGTAAATATGTCATTGGCTACTCATCCTGATGTGGAAATCATCCCTGTCAATCCTACTCTAAAATATTCCTCAACATTGAGGATATTCCTCCTATGGATGTTTTTTACATCCCAATGCATACATTTGTAGTAAAATGGTAGGAAGAAGAGATATATAAATGAACCCCAAGTATTGGTTCCAGTAAATTCTCCTCTTACTACTTCTCTTGAAGTTATTTGGAAAAGATCCTTTACTACCCCTGCTGATGAAATTGGTAAATTAATTTAATTTATAGGTGCCTATGCCTCTGAAACTATGGACAAATCAATAGAGGTACAAAAAATTCTGAAGGAAAATAATGAAAATATGGTCACCATGGAACAAGAATTTGTAAAATAAAAGGATAAATTGAAAGCACGGTGGAGAGCAGAATTAAATCAAAATGATATCACTTTGACAGAACTATGAAAACAGTTTAATGCACTCCAAATCTAGCATGTTGAAGATATAAAGCTAAAGGAGGGAAAACTAACATATTTATAGCAAAATTTGGAACTCATGTAGGTTGGAACTTCTCATTTAGTCAAATTTAAACAAGAGGTCTATGAGCTTAATACTCAACTCCAGAAGTAACAACTTTTATGTGATAAGTTGAGTTTGATTCAAGTATAGTGAAATATTGTATATCCATTAACTGACAAGTTAGTTGATATGAAAACCTACTATGATGATACCAAATTAGATCTCAACGGACTACTAAAATGGTATAAAAACACTGAGGGAAAGAAATTTTATTTCCCTAAAGTTGATGAGATGCGTAAATATATTATTTTCAAAATCTAGAAAGCCACAATTTGTTTGGTAAATAATTTGGTCAATTGTGCACGTGCTTTTTCTAATGATATAGTAGATTCCATTACAGACACTTTACTTAAATCAAATTTGATATCCATACGTTTTGAGGATTTGTTGCCAAATGTAGACAAATTGCAAAAGGTTTGGTTTGAGAAAAGGGTTGAGTTTGTTAAAAGAATTGACCAATTATTCAGGGTCAATATTCACCTTAATTGGAAATTCCTAATCAAGCCCCATAGTCATTGGATAGTCCTGAAGGCACTTACTAATACATCTAATCAAAATTTTCCGTCTCTGAAGTCATTTATTTTTAGTTGTTAGTTACACATCAAGTCTTGATCTCCTCCAAAGTTGTCACCACTTCTAGATATTCAAAGACAATGGAAACAAACTATTGGTTGTACTTCAACTGATTGAGACTGCTCGAACTAATTACCTTTTTTATTTTTTATTTTTTAGTTGAGAAATTGTAGGAGAATTTATTTTACTCTCTTGTTGTAAAGAATTCTATAAATATCTCTTTCGAACTCATGCAAAGGGTTCTGATTTTTGCTGAAAATGAGAAGTTTTGGTTGCACTTATGTACATAAGTTTTTCTTAATAATATATCTTAACCATTACAATTACAGTATGAACATATCATTTACAGATCATGTACTTTTATCAGTTCTATTCAATTTATATTTTTAAAGGGAATTGTTTTAATTGTTTAATCATTGTTCATGTATATGTTATTACTAATTTAAGCACAATCACTATTGATGTGTGGGATCAATTTATTATAAAATACAATGAACAATGAAAGCGTTATTTCATATGTGTTAAGATTAACATTAATTTGATTAATTATTTAATCAAATTAATTCTTTAATTGATATTATGAACATGGTTTATGTGAATCTTTATTTTCATTAAATAATGTTATTTTTTATCACATATGCTTTGAAATACACGAGTAAAGTAAGTATATTATATCACATTTTAAATTCATATTAATCGTTATAATAGTTTTATCAACCACCACTACCACCTTCTCTATTTCCATCCAAGTTTCATTTTACGGGTAACTCAACCCAAAATATCAGTCAAAAGCACCATACCAAGCGGAAAAGAGTCTAATTTGGGCTATGACTGGGAGGATTACCAAATGTTGATGCAATCTGTTTTTTCCATCAATAGACACATGTAAAATTATCTGGCATAGAGAATTCGTTCCACTTATGTAATATCATACATAACTAACAGGGTAATTTATTATCAAGGTATCAATATCATCTTCCTCTACTTTGTTTTCAATCGATGGTTTTTTTTCTTGACATATTTGTTGCAAAGTGTTTACTAAGGGATCCCAAATATGTTCAAAAATGTTAAATGAAACAAAGAAATTTGTTGGACCTAACTCTCAGATCATTGCATATAAGTTCTTTTGCAAATGCGAAAAATATTCCGACGATGTCCATATTCATCTAAGATCCATATAGGAAATGTTTGATGCAAGAATGTGTTTCAAACTTGTCTTTGCTTTAACATATTTAGCTATAAGTTTTTTCCTTTTAATTTTCCTTTTTTTATATGAATCCAAATACGACTGAATACTTGATTGAGGATAATTCACATTGTTTTGTAAAAAAAAAAATTGTTATATGATACACAAAATCATGATCTTGACGCAAAAATTCCCACCAAGAAATATCATGATATGTAAATTTTATCATAACATTATCTAATTGTTTTTCCCATAAAACAAAGTGGGAATCTCATCTTCTGAATACCTATCTTTGAATATGCCCAAAGGAATATAGCATTAATTCGGAGCAATGTCTATTTGTTTATTATAAAAATCATAAATACTATATGAATTGCTAAATCCATGTAATAGTGTTTTTGTTATCGACTCTTGATCACGGTAATCATTGTCATCATTGCCTTTTATATTTGTCTTTGGCTCACATGCATATGCATATTTGTTTTTATCAAAAAAAAAATTCCAATGTTTGTTTATTCTAACATTCTCTAGTCTATAGAGTGGATTTTTACACAATCGTCTCAATGCCTTCATGACTTTATGAACACATATTCTCCCAATAACAAATGTGTTTTTTAAACACTAAACACCTTTTAATTACCACATCTACTATCCTAGATTCATTTATGTGAGGAGGAAGTTGTTGAAAATAGTACCAAGTATTGGCATTATGATGTAATATGTTGTCCTTGATGGCAACCTACTCGATGAGTTGTCCTTATTGAGCTAAAGATGATGTATCTACAGGTCAGTTCACCTATGGCAGAAAAAGGAAATCCAGTCAGTGTCACAGAAATAATAAAGGTAATATTTCACAATGTATACACAGGTTTTATGAAGAGAAGTCGTGTATACTCACGGGTGCGGAGAATCCAAGTCGTGTATGTACTTACGCACTATGTTTATGATACCAGGGGTCCTTACCATGGCATTAGCCCACAATATTGAGTGTTGTGTCATCTAGTTGATTTCATCCAAGAATACCATCGCCACTTGTGTGGTTTTGGCTCATGGTATTGGGAGAGATTCAAACTATATAAGGAGAAGAAGATCATAGTGCAAGGTGTGCATGTGTTTGGTATTGAATGATTACTTCACTTTGAACTATATGTGCATGGAATGGGCTATCGTTCATTGATAGATTTGAAATAATAATGCACCTATGAATATAATGATGGATAAGGATCTCTAGACCTTAAATAAATATGTATTTTCTTGATTTGTTTATGAAATGTTTAGATCTGTGATCTGAAAAATGTTTGCTGAAGTGAAGGATAAGATTCGAGCTGATTATTTATTCTAAAGAGTTGTGTAGTCCTAAAAAATTTGTAGATCTATACGCGACTTTGTCTTTGTAAAAGCACGTAAATACGCAGGTTCGTTTCAGAAAAATCGTGTATGGAATCTAGGGTTTTGTTGAAGTATGTGGAAGGAAATTTTTGATCAGTTTTGATGTATTACTATTGTTTGCCAATGATGTCTTCATATAGATATGGGTTTTTTTAATATTTATTATGTTGCTATTTTATTGTGATTAAAGATAAGTGGTTTGTTGGTTGATTGATGATTCAGTGAATGATTTGATACGGTTATGAGTTTCAGTTTGATGTAATTTTTTTGAGCTTAAATGTGTGGAGTGGGTTCATTCTGAAAATGATGAAAACAGGCCTACAAGTTGTGTTGTGTTGAAGCTGTTGGATCCAGTGTGAAAATTGATGAAACATGGCCCACGGTAGTGCTGAGGGTCGAAGCCTTCAGTGAGGGGGTCATAGATCCCTTCCAGTGGTTGCTGGTAAATGCGCTTAGGGGGTAGTAGCTCCCTTCCAGGAGTGGCTTGTAAACAAGATCAGGGGGTCGTAGCTCCCTTCCAGTGATAGCTGGTAAACGAGATCAGGGGGTTGGAGCTCCCTTCCAGTATAATCTGGAGAATGAGAGAAGGTTGCAGCCTTCTGCAGGTGGGTGCCTACGTGTTGGTATGAGTCCGTGCCTGTATAAGATTGTAAGAACTTTTCTTTATAATAAATATTGAAGACAGAGATGACATAAGTGGTGGTTTTCTCCTAACTTGGGTTTCCACCTTAAATCCTAGTGTTCAGGTGTGTTTCTTATGTGTGATTATTTATTCTTCCCTTACTGCACATGCTTACTGCTTACTAAACATCTGTTGAATGAATGATGCACTGATCTACATTAATATTTATCTGCATAATAATATCTCTGGACATACGTAAGTTTCATTAAAGATAGCCACGTGTATACGCTAGTTGGGTTCATTAAAGTCGCGTATAGAAATTGGTAAAGAAAAGTAAAAGTTTATAGTAAGTTATAAATATTGATTCACACCCCCCCCCCCCCCCCAACACCCCACCCTCTCAGTACTTTTCCCAACAATTGGTATTAGAGCAGGTCCTTTAGAAGAAGCTTAATTTCTTGAAGGAGATATGTGGCAATGGGAAGTCATGAAGGATTATTTTCTATCAGGGCCACCATTGTTCAATGGAAGTAATATATTATTATGGAATATAGGAACAAGAGATTATTTGCAAAGTATTGGAGCAGGCGTATGGGGAATTGTGGAAGGAGGTTATTAGTATTCAACAAGTGTTCCTACATATGTAGCAGAAAGGAAGAGATATGAAATCAATACAAAAGTTTCAATGCTTTATTAGGAAGTCTGTTAGAAACACAATTTGTCAAAGTTATGCAACTAAATTCAGCAAAGGAAATATGGGGCAAGATCATTCATAGATATGAAGGTGATGCAAAGGTAAAAAGTGCCAAACTTCAAACTCTTAGAAGGAAATATGAAAATTACAAAATGCACGATGATGAAAATATTGCAAGTTTATTCCTAAGATTAGATGAGATTGTGAATTATATGAGGAATATGGGTGAAGATATAAAATACTCAACTTTATTAGAGAAGATATTGAGATCTCTAAATCGAAATTCCCTCACAAGGAGGTCCCTCACAAGTTAGAGAAGCTGCTTTTAAGGCCTTTGCAAAAGGAAAAGAAAATGAATTTCTAAAGGAATCAAGTTATATATCAAAAGAAGAAGAAGAAAAATTTGTGAGAAGACTTCAACCAGGTATTGGAAGATTCATAGGTAAGCTTCCCTTCAAGTGTTTTGCTTGTAGTAGAGTTGGTCATTATGCTGCTAAATGTCCTTATAAAGAAAATCATGATAAAGGGAAACAATTTGAAAAAGGAAGGAGTTATTATACAAATTAAGATAATGATGGATTATCAAATGAAGAAGAAGAAGATTTTGATCAAGATCTGTAAGTGCTCATGGCATGTATAGTGGATGATGATAATTCCCTAAAAGAAAGGGATATGGTTATTGAAGAATGGAATAGATCAAGAAAGAAAGGATGATTTCATGGATGTTGTTTCTACTGTAACTCATTTGGGCATAAGGGCACTGATTGCAGGTTAAGTATGATGAAAATATCTGAGAAATTGGAGAAGTTCCAGCACACAATAAGAAATTTCAAGCAAAGTTGGAAAAAGAAGAAGCACGAATAAAAAACGTAGGGAATATTGACCCTACTGCAGTCATTTATTTATAAATTTTACTTCTCATAATGACTGTAGGAGTAATGTGAGATACATTATAGGAATCAGTAATGTATCATCATAGGGGGAGTAATATATGGTGAATCCCATGGGTGGTTTGGTAATTCTAGTTGTATTTATTTCTAACAGGACACCTGATGTGACAACAGAAGTCAAGTATAGAATGAATAAGTTTAGGGAGAGATAGAGATGTGAAATTTTTAGTATTTCACTTTTTGTACATGGGTTTCATGAACTAAAGCCGCGTATACATGCGAGTTCCATTGAAGACAGTTGCGTATGTTTTTCTATGATAAGAAAAACAATGAGGCAGACTCAAGAATAGTTTCTAATATGTTGCTGACAGTGATAAATTTATTGATCTGATGTTGATGGTTATATATGATGATATGATATTAAGCTTTGATTATCTACTTGATGAAGATGATTTGATGAATTGGTTGTTGAAGGTGTTCAGGATGCACAAGTTTAGGGGGAGCATTATATTTCCTGCAAATAATGCATTGTTTCCATTATGTTGGTTGTTGAATTATGATCTCTCCCTTGAGATATTTTGGTCTTGGTTACACAAAGTCATATATGTTATTTGATGAGAAGGTCATGTTGAGACCTATGATGTAAAATTGTTATATTCAATATTTTTAAATCTTGCAAGGACTTGTTCAAATGTGTAAACCCACTTGGTTGGGTAGTTGAGTCAAATTTATAAATCCACTTGGTTGGGGTGTTGAGCCAAATATGTCATTCCACTTCGTTGGAACGTTGATGTAAGTATGAGTCCTTGGTGATAGGAAAGGTCATACTCTATTGAGTTATAGAGTCATGTACTTCATTGAAAAATATGTCTGAAGACTCAGCATGAGCTCAGGGGGAGCATGGTCAATACAGTGCACATAAGGTCTGCAGAGTTATTCTTTCTACAAATAAAGAGAAACCGTGTTTTGGTATTGATCTGCCCTTTTCCCTTGATGTCAAAGGGGGAGAATAACTTGGTGTTTGAATAATTTTTATGAGTAATGTATCTATCAATTGTGGTGATCAAACACCAACATGGTTTCCATAAAGTTCAAAGGGGGAGATTGTTGGAATTATGATGTAATATGTTGTCCTTGATGGCAACCTACTTAATGAGTTGTCCTTGTTGAGCTGAAGATGTAAGATGATGTATCTACAGGTCAGTTCAGATATGGTAGAAAAAGGAAATCCAGTCAGTGTCAGAGAAATAATAAAGGTAATATTTCACAATGTATACGCAGGATTTATGAAGAGAAGTCACGTATATACGCAGGTGCGGATAATCCAAGTCACGTATGTATTTATGCACTCTGTTTATGATACTAGGGGTCCTTACCATGGTATTAGCCCACAATATTGAGTGTTGTGTCATCTAGTTGATTCTATCCAAGAATACCATCGACACTTGTGTGGTTTTGGCTCATGGTATTGGGAGAGATTCAAACTATATAAGGAGAAGAATATCATAGTGCAAGGTGTGCATGTATTGGGTATTGAATGAATACTTCACTTTGAAGTATATCTACATGGAATGGGCTACAGTTCATCGATAGATCTGAAATAATAATGAACCTATGAATATAATGATGGATCAAGATTTCTAGACCTTAAATGACTATGTATTTGCTTGATCTATTTATGAAATGTTTAGATCTGTGATCTGCAAATGTTTGCTGAAGTGAAGGATAAGAACTGAGTTGATTATTTATTCTAAATATTTGTGTAGTCCTAAAATTTTTGCAGATATATACGCAGTTTTGTCTCTGTAAAAGCATGTATATACATAGATTCATTTCAGCAAAAGCATGTATGGAATCTAGGGTTTCGCTAAATTATGCGGAAGGAAATTTTTGATCAATTTTGTTGTATTATTGTTGTCTGTCAATGATGTTTTCATACATATCTAGGTTGTTTGAATATTGATTATGCTGCTAGTTGATTGCGATTAAAGATCAATGGTTGGTTGGTTGGTTGATGATTCAATGAATTATTTGATATGGTTATGAGTATTAGTTTGATGTATGTTATTTGATCTTAAATGTGTGGAGTGGGTCCAGTCTGAAAATCTGATGAAAAGAGGCCTACAAGTTGTGTTCTGTTGAAGATGTAGGATCCAGTGTGAAAATTGATGAAACATGGTCCGCGGTGGTGCTGAGGGTCGAAGCCTTCAGTGAGGGGCTGATAGCTCCCTTCCAGTTGTTGCTAGTAAACGAGATCAGGGGGTAGTAGCTCCATTCTAGGAGTGGGTGGTAAACGAGAGCAGGGGTTTGTAGCTCCCTTCCAGTGGTAGTTGGTAAACAAGATCAGGGGGTTGGAGTTCCCTTCTAGTAGAAGCTAGAGAATGAGAGAAGGTTTTAGCCTTCTACAGGTGGGTGCCTACGTGCTGGTATGAGTTTTCGCCAGTACAAAAATGTAAGCAGTTTTCTTTATAAAAAATATTAGAGACAGACATGACAATAGTGGTGGTTTTCTCCCGACTTGGGTTTCCACCTTAAATCCTGGTGTTCATGTGTGCTGCTAATGTGTGATGATTTATTCTTCTCTTAATACACATGATTAATGCTTACTAAACTTCTAATGAATGAATGATGCAGTGGTCTAAGTTAAGATTTATCTGCATAATAAGATCTCTGGACATACGCAAGTTTCATTAAAGATAGCCTCGTGTACACGCTAGTTGGGTTCATTAAAGTCACGTATATAAATCAGTAAATAAAATTAAAAGTTTATAATAAGTTATAAATACTGATTTAACCCCCCCCCCCTCTCAATATTTTTCCCAACACCAAGGAGAGGTGTTACTAGGATTTTATCCATTTTAGCATAGTGAGCACATTAATGGATTTTATCTCCTTATAGGTTTTCTCAAATTTCAAGTGTAGACACTTGTTGGATGAAAAATTAAATTCCACATCCAATGAGTACTCATTATGCATATTTTTTAGAAGACCCACCTTGATAAAAACTATAGATACATTAAAAAATCATGTTTCAACATGTTTTTTTAATGTATATGCAATTTTTATCAATGTGGGTCTTGTCAAAAGTATGCATAATGGGTACACTTAATTCTGCATAATGGGTCAATTTTTTTTTTTTGGATGTGGAATTTAATTCTGCATCTAATGAGTGTCTAAACTTGAAATTTTGGTAAACCTATAAGGAGATAAGCTGAAAACACAATTAAAAAAAAATAGTTTTCCTCTTTTCCCTCCAAAATTCATAACTCTTATTTTATTATTTTAACTATTATTTTACTATTTTTCCTTATAAGGCCACTTTTAGGCTGAAATTTCCTCTAATGCATTTGGGAGAAATGATCTCAACCACACATCTTGAGATTTAAGGATGAAATCTCAATCATGGGATCTTATGTTTAGGGATTCAATATTTTCCAAGGAGACAAAAGAGGTAAAGGGAATCTCATTCTTCACTTCACACTTGAGAGAGAATTAGGAGAAGAGAAGAGAGGATAAAACTTTAAGGAGGGGAGCATAAATTGCAGCGGTAAGAGAGGATCTTTAATCCCAAGGAGGAGGATCGTACAACAGCACAAATTTCAAGGAGAGGCAACACAATTTTCAAGGAGGACATAAAAAAATATTCAACATGAAATTCGAGGCATTTGGGAACGATTTTCGAGGAGGCTATAGTGTTATTCTATGTCGAAATTTGAGGCACTAATTTCAAGATTGTGCCTATGACAAGCAACACGAAAATAGAGATATATTTTTGTTGTTTTTTGGCACAAAATTCGAGGAGGTACAATTAGCTTTGGGCACATAGTTTGAGGCAGCTCTGAGCATTGTTTCAAGGTTGCTTTTGGGTACAATTTTTTAGGATCTTGGAAAAGAATAAATGTTAAATTTATAGGCACAAATTTCAATGTAAATCTAAGTTGTATGTGGGCACAAATTTCCAGAATGTGCTGCATTTAATGCTACCACAAAAGGGAGATAAGTACTATGTATTTTCTTGTTCTTATTTACAATTACTCAACCAATAAAATCCTCCTTTGAAGACTAGTTTTCCCCAAGAGATTGTGGGGTTTTTCCAGGGTCATATTGACCAAAAATAAGTGTCTCATGTGCTATGAATGATTGCATTTAATGTTATTTTAACTATCGTTTGTTAGGAAAGAGAAAAAGAGTAGAAACACTCTTTATGTTTGCAATTAATGCATTTTGATTCTTATACCAGCATGGAAAAACATGTGGGTTGGGCCTAAACAGCCATATGCAAAAATTTAAATTGGGTCAAGGGTGCAGGTCATTAAATTTTATGCATGGTATTAGAGCAAGGTTGAAGGGTCAGATATAAAAATTCCATACATCTGATAAAGAGGGTAGCAAGCATTAAATCTTGCTAACAATGAACTAGAACCTTTTGAAACTTTGTCAGAAACCCAAAGACTTTAGTGGTTCAAAGGGAGGAAGGTTCTAGTTCACATATTTGCTCCAAGTTGTTTGTTGTGGGGTCATGGAAACAAGGTTGAGATTAGAGGACAGATTGGAAGGGTCTAAAAATTTTGGTCCATGGAAGGAGAGAATCATGCTTTTACTAGAGGAATCTGAAGTGTGGGATGTTGTTGAAGAAAAAGTGCAAGCACCCACTAACCCAAATCAGTTAGTGGAGTTTAACAATAAGAATGTGAAGGAAAAGAGGATCCTTCTAGATGCCATAAAGGACCATTTATTAACTCATGTTTCTGGGATTATATATGCCTATCAAATGTGGGAGTCCTTAGTCTCCTTACACTAGAGTTATAATGAGAATAGGAAGATGGTATTGAGACAAAATCTACGCAACGCCAACATGACCAATACTAACAATGTGACCTCATATCTCACAAAGATATCACAAGTGAAGGATGATTTAGTTTCCATTAGAGAATTTATTCCAGGTTAATAGTTGTTTAGGATTGTTTTGGATGGGTTCCATGAGAAGTGGGATGGTTTTATCCATGGCTTGGTGGCCATAGATAATTTTCATGGTTGGAGGAAGATGTGGGACGATTTCATCTAGGAGGATACCAGTAGGAGTGAAAAGGGGGGAAGCAAGAGTGGTGGGGGAGGTGAAGAGGAGAATTTTTCTATTGCAGTAAAGGGTAAGAAGAAGAAGGCCAATGAAGGGTATTGTAGTGGAGAAAATTAGGAGAAGGGGAAGCAAAAGGTTAAGGAGAAGTGAAATGCTTTTCTTGTGGGAAGATGGGTCACTATGTTCTACAATGTCCCAACAAGAAGGGTAATAAGAAATAGGGAGTTGTAGCTTCAATGATTTTGTAGCTACATTTGATTAGAGTATGCATTATTGCTAAGTTTAGACACTCATGTTACATATTATCGTGCATGGTTCATTGACAATGGAGCATCCTTCCATATGACCGGAGTTAGAGATCATTTCACGAGCCTTCCAAAGGATGATGTTGACTTGGAGGTTGTGTTTGGAGATAACTCCAAAGTCAAAGTGGCAGGAGTGGCGAAAATTTCATTTCAAAGGAATCCATTAACTCCTATGAAGGTGGCCAATGTTCTTTATGTTACAAGATTGAAGAATATTTTGATATTGGTCTCTAGCTTAGAGGACAGGGGGTTTGAGGTATTGTTTCAAAAGGGACAAGTGTTGATATCTAGTCTTCTCGTGTGATTGGAGCTCGTAGTGGGAGATTATACGGACTTATTTTTTAGCCTCTTAGAATTATGGTAGCACAGACCAGTAGCAGTGAGTTCTGTGATCTCTAGCACAGGAGGATGGCCCACTTGCACCATGGAGATTTTAGGATGTTGAGGGAGATGGTTAAAAGTTTTCCTAATTCTAGCATGGAGCATCGTGATGTGTGAAAGGGGTGTGATTTGGGAAAGAAAACCAAGAAACCTTTCTCAAGCATTGACAACAGAGTTGTTGGTATCCTTGATTTGATTCATTATGGCATGTGTGGTCCCATGTCCCATGATTCATAGAGTGGATATGAATATTATGTGACTTTCATCGATGACCACTCGACGAAGACCTTGAATTACTTCCTGAAGAACAAGGATGAGGTCTTCCATAGGTTCCAATATTTTAAGCCTCCTGTGGAGAACTGGACAAGGAGGAAAATCAAGGTGTTGAGATCAGATAATGGGGGTGAATATACTTCCACAAAGATGAAGGATTTTTGTGGGAGTGTTGGCATCAAGAGGGAGTACATTGTGCCTTAAAAAACCCAGTATAATGGGGTGGTAGAGAGGAATAACATGACCATTGTGGGTGCAACTAGAGTGATATTGCATGATTAGAGTTTACCTTTCTTCTTGTGGGCTAAGGCATGTAACACTGTAATATATTTGCAGAATGGGAGCCCACACAGATTCTTCAGGAGAAATATTCATGAGGAGGTGAGGAGGTGTTTACTGGAAAGAAGCCAGAAATTGGGCACATTAGGATATTTGGGCACCTTAATTATTCACATGACCCTGAGGAGAAGAGGAAAAAGTTGGAACCCACTGCAGAGAAGGGTATCTTAGTGGGTTACAATGAGACCAATGGAGCCTACAGTATATATCTTCCTACACAAAGGAATATTGTCCTGAGGCAAGATGTGCGATTTGAGGAGGAGAGGGATTTGAGGAGGTCTCGAGAGGTTGATAAATTAGATCAGCAGGTTCATCATCAAGGGGGCACGCTATAGGTTTCAGGAGCATTAGGTGGTGCATCAGAATCAGTAGGTTCACCTTCTTCAGAGGTGACAAGTTCATAGAGTACATTTTTGCCTGGTTCAATATCACATGGTGCAGGCTCATCAGGCACAGTATCTCAGATTCCACTATCTAAATTTTTAGTAGCACAACCTTCCTCGTCGGAAGGAGAGGCACCAGTTGAGGATTTTCCCATACCACCACATGAGACTACTATAGGGAATAGGAATCCAAAATGGCTTTGAGAGACCTTGAATGAGGCTTATGATCCCAATGGATATTGGTGGCCATCCACCTATTCCAATTGCACCCCCACCATTATTTCTTTCAGTTTTTCATTTTCCTTCATTGTAGCACAATTTACTATTTATGGCAGTTTTTCGAGCCTTGAAATTTCAGAGTCGTTTTGAGGCCCTAAACGACATTTTTTTGGAAAATTACCTGTGAGTTTTTAACTCAACATTCACTATTAGCGGATGTAGTCCTCGAGTAGATATTTCTAATGAGGTATCATGTGCATCAAACAGAGATCGTATGCCAAACTTACAACCCCGGAAATTGATGTACCAATTTACCCCAATGAGGCCCATAGTTTTCCATTTCATCTCCTAGGGTTAGGTTTTTGGATGTTTAAGGTTTTCCATTGTTTCTCAATAATAAATATGCCTTTGAGTCTCATTGTAACATAGTTCTGAGGCCTGTAGCTGCCACATATCTTCTCAGAAATAAGCTACCCATGCCCTAGCTAGTTTATTTCCATTTTGTCAATAAGAATATTTCAGTTATGTGATATTAATGAAATTAAGTCTTATTTTTGTTGCATCTTTGCATTTATGTGTATTTATGTATTTTATTTTGTTCCTGAATAAGTCCATATCAGTGGTATCAGAACAATCTGCTCTTTCTCTATCCTTCTTTGTAAGTCCCTAACAAAGTCGGGGTATATGGAGTTAGGTCTTGATTTGGTTGAATCTTTGCAAGATCAGCCTCACAAACCCCTACGACCACCCATGGGGGATGAAAATAAATACGAGGGAGCAGGAAATCCTATCAAAATATTGCTCAAGGAGGCTCTTGAGAAACAAAGGAACGTGATGATGGATAACTTTTCCCAAATCCTTCAACGACTGCCTACCAACGCATCTGCATCTAGAAGCCACTATGGAGGTGCAACTCCTTTTAAGGTACAAGTAAACTTTGACATTCCCATATTTGAGGGCCAAGTAGATGTAGATGTCATTGATAGATGGTTGAATCTATTATAAGGGTATTTATTGGTTCATGACTTTTCCAACTAGGAAAAGATTACTTTTGCACTCCTCAAAGCCACCCCCCATGTCAAGGACTGGTGGGAAACCTACTGTGAGCAAAAGGAAAAGAGGGAAACCTCTCTGTTTTCAGCCACACCCACTTGAGACTCTTCCCAAAACACCATTAAGGAACAATATTATCCCAAAGGGAGCTATGAGGACAAGTACATACAATGGACTACGTTGTGGCAATAAAGGGATCAAGATATGCATGAGCTGATGAATCTATGGGCCATACCCTACGCACAAAATTTGGTATCAAAGATTCGGAGAAACATTTGGTGCTGAAGTACTACCGTTGTTTGCACATATACATTCAAGAGGAAATGGAGTTCCTCGACATCTACTCGCTTGGTGTAGCATACAGGTATGCTGCTAAGATTGAGTAGAAGATCAAATAGAAGAAGCGATACTTTGGATCTGTGAATCCGAAGCAAAGGAAAGGTGCCCCCAAAATGTAGAACAAAGGACAAAGACAAGCATGTCACCCAAGGGTAAACCGCGAAAGCCACAAGCAAAGAAAAACACCGCAAAGCCAAAGAAGGACACGAGAAAGTGGCGTGATTTCCATAAGAGCTCCAATCACAACAGAAGTGAGTGTCGGGTGAAGCAGTCACTAGTAGCCAAGCTGAAGGATTCTGAATCGGATGCATGCTCTAACTCTGAATCAAAACCTAATAAGGTGAATGACAAAGGAAATTATATTATCAATGTGGTGCCAAACACCACCATTTCCACCGCGAAGATATAGAAGGAGGAGTCAGAAGATTCAGAGGAGGGGGAGTGCCTCTTCCATTCCAAGATGTGGGTAAAGGGTTCCCTAATATAGTTCATTGTCGACAGCGGGAGCCAAAATAACCTCATGTCAGCAAATTTCGTGAAGCGGCTGGGCCTGATGACCACAACACACCCACAGTTGTACACCATTGGGTGGCTTCACCAAGGACGAGATCTTCGTGTCATCTAGTAGTGCCACCTTCCCTACAGCATCAATCCATTCACAAATGAGGTATTATGTGACATTTATCCTCTTGATGTTTTTGATGTATTATTAGGCCAACCATACTTATGGAAGCGAAATGTTTTATATAAGTCTCGGCCTCGCGTTGTTATTGTTACTTTGGGAAATAAGTTGTACAGACTACCAGAGCTAGTACCGCTTGTCGCTACCTCTTTGGTTACTACAAAACAATGCAGTGAGCTCATTTCCAAAATAGGGAAATTTGTTTTCCTGATGATCCGCCCTCAGGGAAAGAAGAGAATTGTGGCCACGACCTCCAAACAAGGCTCCTCCGCACGATAAAAATAAAAGTAAAAGGTCATGGAGGATTATGGGGACATATTCACCTCACCCATTAGGATGCCTCTACAGTGTTAGGTCAAGCACCCCATCGATCTAACCCCAGGTGCGTCGCTTCCCAATTGACCAATCTATTGGCTCTATGTTCTGGAGAACGATGAAATCAATACGAGAATTTAGGATATAATATAGAAAGGTCACATCCAACTGATTTCATCCATATGTGGGAACCCGATCGTGTTGGTGTAGAAGAAGGATGGGAATTGGATACTTTATATTGACTATGGGGTGCTGAAAAAGATCATTGTCCAGAATAGGAACCCGATCCCACAGATTGATGACCTTCTGGACCAAATCAAGGGGAAAAATATTTCAGAAAGATCAGCTTGAAGTTCAGGTATCACCAGGTACCAATCGAACACTCTGATGTGTGGAAGATTACCTTCAAATCCAAGGAGGTCCTTTTAGAATGGTTGGTCATGACTCTCGGTTTGACAAATTCTCCCGCAACATTCATGAGGTTGATGGAAAAAATATTGCGACCATTCACCAACTCATTTGTAGTAATGGTACTTGCATGACATCTTGATCTTACTCCATTATTGAGAAGAGCACCTTGACCACGTCTGATAAGTCCTCCAGACACTGCGGCAACACAAGTTGTGTGCCAATTTGAAGAAGTGCACTTTTGCCACGGCCCAGGTTTAGTATCTGGGATACATTATTGATGAGCGAGGGGTGCATGTGGATCCAGCCAAGATCTAATTCATTTTGGATTGGCCAGCCTCAACCACTCTAAAAGAGCTCCGCAACTTTCTAGGTCTTGCTAATTTCTACCGCAGTTTCATGTTGGGATTCTCTCATATCACTTGGCCCTTGAGTCAAGTCACCAAGGGAGGAGTGAAAAAAAAAATATTTTGGTCTGAATCTCAACAAAAGGTGTTTGTAGATTTGAAACGTTGCATATTCTCTACCTCAGTGCTCATATTACCAAACTTGCAACAACCATTTGAGATCGATACAGATGCCTCTAACTATGCTATTGGGATATTTCTTACTCTACAGGGGCATCCAATGGCATATCACAGTGAGACATTGTTTGACATAGTCTAGAATTATCCCACTTATTACAAAGAGATGTATTCCATTGTGCAGGATTTTCGACAACGGAAGTATTACATTTTGGGAAGGAAACGGTCATCCACACAGACCACTGACCCCTACAGTTCATACATACACAAGGGAAGTTGTAGAACAATCACAATTAGAAGTGGTCCACATATCTGCAACTGTTTCATTTGAACATCAAGTACAAGAAGGGCAGCACCAATAATGTTGCAGACTACCTCAACCGACCATCGATCGTGGCACTTACCATCAAGCTAAACTTCTATGGGAACAAGACTTTTGATTGGTCGCTTCTCTACAAGAGCGATCCAGAATTCAGACAGACATACACGATGCTCTTGTGGAGTAAGCAAGTTCCAAATTTTCACCTCTATGATGTAATTCTATGTCACCTAGGACACCTTTGTGTTCCTTCAAGCGAGCATGCCAAGATGATTTTGGAATCTCACAACATTCGAGTCGCTAGGCATTTCAGAGTTGAGAAAATAGTGGCAGTACTACAGTCCGAAAGTATCCCACTTATGACAACGAGATGTATTCCATTGTGCAGGCTTTCAAAAATGGAAGCATTAAATTTTTGGGAAGGAAACGGTCATCCACATAGACCATTGACCCTTGTAATTCATATATACAAAAAGGAAGTTTTTAGAACAATCATAATCAGAAGTGGTCCACATATCTGCAACAATTTCATTTGAACATCAAGTACAAGAAGGACAGCACCAATAATGTTGCAAACTATTGGAAATACTGAGAGGGGGGGTGAATCAATATTCCTTTCAATTATTATTATTATTAATCTTTCAGATCATTAGTTAATATTCAATTATTAACAGTGTTTGTACAATGATAGCAGTAAACAAAAGGAACACAACTGCACACAATTTTTAAGGTGAAAACCCTCTCCGGGAGAAAAACCACCTAAATTCTTTTATAATAATTCTTTAATATTCAACTCCAATTGAAAATAAAGCTCCAACTTCCTATAATCTAGAAACTCATTCTTCTCCAGCTCCCACTGGATGGACACTCCAATGCCCGACATTCTTCAATAGGCAACTGAATGGATGCCCCAAAAACCAATGAGCTACAACTCACCCTAGCACCACCCTACCACCCTGAATTTTTCACAAACTTGAACCTTTTTGTGACTTATGCACCATCATATCACCACCCTACCACCCTATAGAAGAATAAAAGAAGAATGGACTCCCATACCAGGGAAAATGGTCCACTTTACAATGATATAGAATGTTGTAGAAGAAGAAGACACACTAGACCATAAACCCAACTATGACACAACCATATAATGATGATCCTAGATCTCCCAACACTGTCTCTTCAAATCTTGGTAGATAGACACTTGTACAATTTTTAAAATGATGCTTTTACAATGACTTAGTACAATGATACCTTTACAATGATTGTATGCAATGTTGCCTACTTGAAGACTTCATGTGGTGAGCTTCTTACTGTTGTTCTGCACCTTGATTGCTACTCTTGCCATGCTACCCTTTCTCACTCTTCAGAAAATTAGATCATGCATTGATTCTTATCTTTATGAATATATAATACCTCCAAAAATTCTTCAAGGAAATACTGATGACATGATAATATCAAAACTTACCTCATCCTACAAATCATATGTCAGTGCTAAACAAAAAAGAAATTAGAATACAAGAACCTAATGGAATTAAGAGATGAACATGCATACACAGAATATACTTACCTAGAGCTTACCTCTACTACACCTTTCTTTGCTTTGCTACCCTAGAAATTCTGGTCCTTTGTAGCCCTTGACAACACATGATATAGCTTTTTCTTTCCTTCTAGGAGCTCAATATTGAATCTGGTGTATCTCTGTTATTTCAGATCCCAAATATGTGATTTTTGGTCATGTAGTATTACTCTAAGTCTTCTTTCAAATTCCACAGGTCCGACCCAATTTGGATTCTTCAAGACAAATTTATTCCCAATCTCTCACAATGACCTAATTATAGATTGGTTTAGTAGAGTGAACTTGTACGGCATGCCACGTGTCATTATTTATTAATTTGGCTCTGAAATTGATATAGAAAAAACTGTAGTCAGTGCACTATCTGCCACTTTTTACATAATTCCAATCCAATACTCAGAGGGAGTTATGAAAATTTTCCCAAGGTCACCGCTTTGAGATGAATTTCAAGAGCTGGAAAAAACCCTAACTTCCATAGATCATATATCCAAAAATGTTTCTCACCATAATCTGAAATTTTTACAGGATCTTCCTCAAGATTTTGGTTCCACCTCATAAAAATTTCAGCTTCTGAACCTTTGTAGAAAACAATATATAGCAGAAATTCCATGATGACCTGTTTCAGGTAATGAAATCCCTGCATGAGGAGGATATGAGGATCACAATTTATATAAATACTTAATTTGAGAGGGCCTTAAAGAAGTGAACATGGGAGGGATTTTAGGAGCTTATAAATTATTAATTATTGACTTTTCAATGACCCATGCCACAACCCCATGGGGTTTTAGCCCACTAACTGTGGTTACTAACTTCAAACATGAATATATCTCAAACCGTGAAGAATTATGTGGCGTGCCATATATCAACGGAAACATATCAACAAGAAGAAACCATAAAAAATATCCTTGAATTAGAATATAATAATTTGGTAGGTAAAAATTCCCATGCAAGATCAAGGTAGCCCCTGGTTCTGCTTGGGTTGACATCAATGACAACCACTGATCAACACTGACTACCTTAGCTGACCACTGATCGTGGCACTTACCATCGTGCTCAACTCCTGTGGGAACAAGACTTCTGATTGGCCGCTTCTCTACAAGAGCAATCCAGAATTCATCCACACAAACAAGACCCTCTTGTAGGGTATGGAAGTTCCAAAATTTCACCTCTAGGATGCACTACTATGTCACTTGGGACACCTTTGTGTTCCTTCAAGTGAGCGTGCCAAGATGATTTGGGAATCACACTACAGTCGGGTCGCTAGGAATTTTGGGGTCGAGAAAACAATGGCAGTACTACGGAAGTATTTCTATTTTCCAAACCTTCAACAAGATGTTGGGAAGTACATCAGATCCTACATTGCTTGCATCATTGAAAAACTAACCATTAAGAAGCAAGGCCTCTATACTTTCTTTCCTACCCCTAGTCGACCTTGGGAATCCATCTCCATGGATTACAAGTCCTGTCTTCCTTCTACCAAGCATGGAAATGATTTTGTTTTTGTGGTCGTCAACAGATTCTCAAAAATGGCCATTATGGTGGCCTGTAAGAAGAATATCAAAGCAGAAACCACTGGTAAACTCTTCTTTGAACGAGTGTGTGTACAATTTGGGATACCACGGTCTATCATCTCAAATCGGGACAACATGTACCTTGGTACATTTTGGTCCAACCTCTAGTCAATGTTGGACACCAAGTCCACATATTTCCATCCCCAAACTTATGGCTAGACAAAGGTCTTCAACAGGATGATCGTACACATTCTGCATATGTACAACTCAAAGCATCCATGCACATGGGATGAGAGCCTCCCCTATGTACAACATAGCTATAATCAGGCTCTCCACAGCTCAACCGGCCACAACCCCTTTCAGGTGGGCTTGGTATTCCAGCCACTATGTCCCATTGACGTAGCCATGCCCTTTGCGGCTACTCAGGCCGATTCAACTCATGTCTAGTCTGAAGCTGACAAGGTGAATATCTTCATTGAGCACATTCAGCACATCTGCCAACAGGTTCATGACATATTGGACAGATCCAATGCTAAGTACAAGTAGCGATATGATCATCATCGGGTTCCACACAATTTTCAAGTGGGCAACAAAGTGTGGCTACGTTTGTATAAGGAGCACCTCATTGGACCCCACCACAAGCTTCGCCTGCTATGATATGGTCCATACACCATCACCAAGGCTATAGGGGGAAATTCCTTTGAGCTCACTATTCCACCATTCCTTGGTCTGTGCCCAGTGTTCAATGTATTGCCTTTGGCCCTACTTTCCACCTCTACTGGACACATCCAGCATTGCATAACAACTCACACCAATAAAGTTAAACCCATACTACATGGAACAAGCCACAACTGATAGGATCATGGACGCACAGATCAAGACCACCTGCTAGTAGAGGATCCATCTATATTGATTTGTCAAAGTAGGCTAACTCCTTCACCAGGGCAAGTGCCTCATCAGGGACCAAGTTCAGCAGAAGTTTCCTCATCTCATGGAGGAACTCAACATAATGGGGAGCATTGCTTCCTAAGGGGGGACCAATGATCTAGGTAGATATTTGTGTCCACCCACCTATTCCACTTGGACCCCACCATTGTTTCTTTCATTTTTTCAGTTTCCTTAATTGTAGCACAATTTACTATTTTTGATATTTTTTCGGGTCTTGAACTTCCAGAGCCATTTTGAGGCCCTAAACGACGTTTTTTTGGAAAATCACCTCCGGAGTCTTTGACTTGAAATTTGTTGTCGTCAGTTGTATTCCTCGGATATATATTAATAATGATGTATCATGTGCATCAAATAGATATTGTATGCCAAAGTTATGACCCTGGGAAATTGATGTACCAATTTACCCCAACGGGTCCCATAGTTTTGGTTTTTATCTCCTACGGTTAGGTTTTTGGATGTTTATGGTTTTCCACTTTTCTCAATAACAAATAGGCCTTTGAGCCTCATTATAACATAGTTCAGAGGTCTGTAGCCACCACATCTCTTCTTAGAGATAAGCTACCAACACCCTATCTAGTTTATTTCCATTCTGTCTGTAAGCATATTTCAGTTATGTGATATTAATGAAATGAAGTCGTATTTTCACTACGTCTCTTCGTTTATGTGTATTTCTATATTTTATTGCATTCTTTCATAAGTCTAGATCAGCTTAGGATGCAATGTTAGATCCAAGTGGTCAATGAGGGAGAGAAGGCCACCATAGAGGTTGGGTGGATTTGTGACATATGTTGTGGAGACAAAGTCGGCTAGATTTTTAGGAGGCCATCAATCAACATATCTGGAGGGATGCCATGGTGGAGGAGTATACCTCTATCATGAAGAATGATGTTTGAGAGGTAGTGCCACATCTTGAGGGGAATTCAGTGGTGGTTTCCAGGTGGCTCTACAAGATCAAACATGATGTGGATGGTAGCATGGAGAAGTTCAAAGCTCGATTTATGGTGCGGGGGTTCTCACAGGTAGAGGGAGTTGACTATGAGGAGACCTTTGCATCGATTTCTCATTATACTTCCATTAGAGAAATTATATCTATAACGACTGAGATGGGATGGAGGATTCACCATATGGATGTGAAGAAAACCTTTCTCAATGGTGTTATATAGGAGGAGGTGTATATTGAGAAACTTGAGGGATTTGAGTTGCATGGGAGGGAGTCTCATATGTGTAGCCTTAAGAAAGCCTTGTATGGACTGAAGCAGCCACCTAGGGCATGGTAAAAGAGGATAGATTCATACTTGCAATAGATGGGTTTCCACAAGAGTGATGAAAATATGAACCTATACTTTATCATGGTAGGTGGCAATCCACTCATTCTAGTTTTGTATGTGGATGACTCATTTATTACAAGGGAGTACAAACTCATCCAACACTACAAGAGAGATCTTGATTCAAAGCTTGATATGGCTTATATGGGGTTGATGCATTACTTTTAGGGGTTGGAGGTTTGGCAGGAGTATGGGCATATCTTCATGTGCCAGTGCAGGTATGCAGGTGATATTTTGAGGAGATTTTGTATGGAGGGTTGTAGGCCTATGACTACTCCTATCATCACCAACTGGAATAAGTTGCATGCTTCATATTCTGAGGTGGTGAACCCCACTTTGTATTGAAAACTAATCGGTTCAATGATGTATTTGGTCAAAACTTGACCAAATATTTGTTTTAAAGTCAACACGTTGAGTCAGTTTATGATGGAGCCTAGTAGAATACATTGGGTGGTTGAAAAACATGTGTTGAGGTACTTATAGGGCACAATGGATTTTGGTTTGGGCTATGTCAGGGTTGATGGAATTATATTGATTGGTTGCACAGACTCAGATTGGGTTGGCGGTGCTAGTGACTAGAAGAGTACTTTTGGGTGTTTCTTCTCATTTGGTTCAACAATTTTATCAGGTTTCAGTAGGAAACAAAATTCAATGGAAATAATCAATGTAGAGGCAGAGTATATGGCAACTAGTTAGGAAGGGTGAGAGGCATTGTGGCTTCGTAGGATGCTTTTTGGTTTATTTGGTTAGTTGTTGAGACCAACTACAATATATTGTGATAACCATATTTGTATCAAATTCTCTAAAAATACAGTATTTCATGACTGTTCAAAGCCTATTGAGATAAATTATCACTTCATTAGAGACTATTTTAGCGAGGGATAGTGAAGCTTGAGTATATATCCACTAATGAACAAGTAGAAAACATTCTCACCAAATCATTTCCAAGGGGCAAGCATGTATTTTTTAGAGATAGGATGGGAGTGGTGAGAAACACCTTCCTCGATAAGAGGGAGTGTTGAAAATAGTACCAAGGAGAGGTGTTACTAGGCTTATTGAACACATTAATGGTTTTTTTCTTGATGACATTCATGAGTTATATTAATGTCATTGTGGGAAAATGTACTTAGAAGTGTTGTACCATGTAATTTTTCTAATATTAAATTCACTTGTACTTTATAAAGTGACTTTATCTCTAAAAGTACCAAGTGTACTTTTACAATATTAAAGTGGGGAGAAAAATTGTTTTATGAGAGAAATTAAGAAGGTACACAACTTAAAAAAGGTATTAGGATACGTTTAAGTGATGGGGTCAATGTATGAGGTGGTCATTTAGGAGAAATGATCTCAACCACACACCTTGATATTTGAGGATAAAATATCAGCCATTGGATATTAGGTTTAGGGATTCAATCTTTTCCAAGGAGACAAAAGAGGAAAAGGGAAGCTCATTCTTCACTTCACACTTGAGAGAGCATGAGGAGAAGAGAAGAGAGGAGGAAAATTCAAGGAGAGGAGGATAAATTGCAACAGTAAGAGAGGAGCTCAAATCCAAAGGAGGAGGATCGTACAGTAGCATGAGTTTCAAGAAGAGGCAACACAATTTTCAAGGAGGATAACAACAAATATTCAACACGAAATTTGAGGTATTTGGGGCACACATTTCTAGGAGGAGACAACGTTTTTCAAGCCTGAAATTCAACGCATAAATTTTGGGATTATACCTATGACAGGAAGCACAAAAATCGAGATATATTCATGTTGTTTTCTGGAACGAAATTCGAGGAGGTACATTAAGCTTTGGGCACATAGTTTGATGCAGATCTTAGCATTGTTTCTAGGATCTTTTGGGCACAAATTTCGAGGAGTTTGGAAGAGAAGAAATGCTAAATTTTTGGGCACAAATTTCAGTGTAAATATGAGTTTTCAATGGGCACAAATTTCCAGAACGTGTGCATTTAATTCTAGAGAAAAAGGGAGATAAGTATTCTCTATTTTTATGTACTTATTTACAATTACTCAAGCAACAAAATCCTCCTTTCAAGACTAGTTTTACCCAGGATTTTTTGGGGTTTTTCCGAGGTCATATTTACCAAAAATAAGTGTCTAACTAGTTATGAATGCTTGCATTTAATTTGCTTTGGTTATGAAAGAGAAAAAGAGTAGAAGCACTCTTTATGTTTTCAATTAATGCATTCTGATTTTTAGATCAGTATGATAAAACATGTGGGTTGGGCCTAAAAAAACATATGCAAAATTGTAAACGGGGTCAAGGGTGAAAGTCATTAAATTTTCTATAGAAGTGCAATTTGAATTTGAGATATGTCAGTAGGTACATTGATTAGTCCACCAACTAATGCAAATTATGGTTTTCTAAAACGTTTTTCAGGTTCCCGTATTTGCAAAAAAGTTTATCTTAATGATATTAGTCTTTCCTCCAATTCATAAAGTTATTTCACTATGGAAATTTTTCTATTAAGGATAATTTTCTCTAGAACTGCAAATTTGATAACATTGTCATTCTCTAATGCCTTTCTACACTTTCAACATATGCACTTAATTTTGGACACATTGTTGATTTGTTTTTCTATGAAATCTCTTTTGAAACAAGTTAGATTGGATATTGGACAGTCATAAACAAGAACATATTGTATTTTCTTAAAATATTTTTCTTCAACCATTTCTTTAGATGTATAATTGAACATTTGTAATTATTCTTTATGTTTATTATCAAGTATGCTATTCTGTATTGACTTGTGTTGCTTCGATTGTCTTTTAATCTTAATCTTTCGATAACATTATTGTTTCTTATGTATTTTTTGAGTTCATGCAACAAAGAACATGGTATCTTGGTTACATTGACATAATTTTTATTAAGTTCCATAGTATCTTCATCAATGTCCATGTTCTTAGAAATAGAATTTAATGGTTTGCAAAGCTTTTTAAGAACACTTGTTTTGAAAATGTTTTTTCTTATTATATGTTTTTTGAGTCGATGCAATGATAATTGCTATCTCTTGTTTGCATTGATAAAATTTGTGTCAATTTATATGCCATTTTCATTCACATTCATCTTTTCAAAGTCATTCGTATTAACATCACTATGTTTTTTATTGGATTCTTATATACACCGCTCTTCGTTAACTTCTTCAATAGGACGTGAATTGTCTTTTTCTTCTACTATCCCTTTCAGAGGTTCATAATGAAAATGACATATATTCATTCCAAATTGCATAACATGGAATACCATCACATCTTTCTCGAACCCACAAAATTCAGCTACAACAGCTAGAGTCTTAAGGGTCCATATGCATATAGTTATGTTCAAGATATACGATATCCAATCATAAACAAAAGGGCCATTGTTTCTCTTCCATTTTTCATATGGCATTACTAATTGTATAATGTATCCCTGCCAATCTACTATTCTAGGAAATTTCATAATTGCATGTTTGTTCATGTATTTTTATATGCAGTTTAATGCAAACAAATCATTATGCATGATTGCATTGACTTTTTTTTAAAAATTATGCATCATAAATAGGGAACATCATATTCATTCTCCATCAATTGGCATATTGTTTCAAAATAACTTTCACCGTAAATACTCTTGAACCTGGAAAATCTATTAAACATATGTCTACCCATGCTTTCTTCTATTTACATGCATCCATATTCTATTTGTTTGGATGTTGTAATATTTATTATATGTTCATGATCAGTTCATATTGAATATTTTTTCTTACACATAAGTGGTTTTAAATGTACAAAAATTGAATTTTCGTCATGGAAAAATATGTCATAAATTTCTTTGCACAAATTTAAATCAAAATGAAAATATTTTTTCATTGTTGTCTTTGATCAAAGTCTTATGGGAAATTTAGCTAGATCGATAACCAATATATACAAAATATGTCCCCCCAAAGTCCTCGTTCTTCCCAAATATGGTACTTGAAGCTGATTTTGTCATCCTTTCCATGTAGATCGTTGGGATATTTATACCATGCATTTGTATTAATGCAGCTATATTCATTGCATGTTTGTAAGATAATATGGCTTCGATGTTCCCTTCATGTGAGCAATTCCTGAAATGTTATATCTTTCCTTCATGAAAATCTATTGACATGTATCTAAAATGCAATAGAGTTTGCATAGTATCGAACATGCAATCTCCCAGAACATATGCAATATTGTTTAAATGAATTAGATTATGTCACCTTAGTATTCCATCTGTGCCATTTCTTTCTATAATAAACAAAATCTTCTCCATTGATGCTTTAGAAATAAAACTTCAAACACACTTGTTAATCGATGCTTATAATTTTTTATAAATTCATTATGAGTTATTGCAAGATGACAAGCACCACATAAACAACGCATAGGAAAAAGAACCAAATAATATAGCTACAATTGATTCATGTGGAACTCTTGTCTACGAACGAGATATAGAATAAAAAAACAAATGAACCACAACGTACCTAATACAGATATTGTAAAATCCATATTTGTTTTCAAAAACAAATAATGTGCATAATTCTTACGCTAACGAGAAAAACACATAGTTATCAGAACAACTATCGAGTCTAAAAAATATTACAAAAACCATTCATAATGAGCCCCTTGATCAGGAGTTCATAAATTTTTCTCAAAATTAAAAGTTATAGGATTGGGTTGAAGCCAATATGGTTGCATAGATCTCATCTTCCTGATTCCGACAACGTGAACGGTTCGAAAAACCGATGTCGTATGAGGGAGATATCACGTTCTGATCGAAATGCAAAACAAGTAAAATTGTGACAGTTTGATCAGGTTTGATTGGGATGCACAGTCAGCAAGTGGGTGGATGCAAAGTCAGCAAAAGGGAATATTTTGAGGAGTATTCCTTCCTCAGAGCCAACCGCAGGTTGACAAGTGTTAGCTTATTATTTGAATGAGTTCGGAGAGGGCCAATCAGAAGGTGGCACATGGCCAACCCTGAGGCCGCTACATGTCCCTGAAGTGGTAGTGTAAAATTATTGAGGGTCCACAGGAATCGAAACCTGGACCACCAGCAGGGCACGCATGTGGATTACCACCCGCGCTACGCATTATCACTTAACATACATTGGTCAAAACTTTATGTTATGGTTGAATGGAATGGTGTTTAAGGGTTGGAATTGTCAGCGGTCCCAAGCCGCCAGCGGTTCCCCAAACACTATGTCACATGGCACGTAAAACCAACTCCAAACATCGTTGCAAGAAAACCTCCGACAGTCTCCGCTAGCATTATTTCGTATGGTTACATGGTAACAGTTAAAAATATTTGTGCATTCTTCGCTAACCTCAATGTTCAACCATAGTTTAAGACTCCAAATAGAGTTTAATGCGACGGTTCTGCCCAATCGTTAGCCTAACCATGGGTTTTTGGGGTTGGCATGTGGCCACCCCCAACTGCAACCTTTAATTCCACAGTTTATATGGTGGCACCTTTTACCAACGTGCCATTTTTGGCGGAAGTCACTATTTTAACTCCAGATAAGTGGAGTCCTCCACTTTTAGTGGAGTTTTTCTAGGTGTAACTAGGCAATGGAGTAGGAGACTCAATCTTCGCCCATTCTAAGAGAATGAAGAGTCATTTTTGACTAATTGGAGCATTCTGGAGCCATTGGTGTAGAAAAAACATCCATTAGAGAATTGTAACTATATGTATTTGAAAAATCTTGAGCATAATGAAAGATGGACATGCCATTGGGAGTTGGACCAACAGATGTAGCCCAGGAGGGGTGAATCGCTTCGTCATGCCTATTGTGTAAATTTCATGTGGTGACTTATTTCTCTGTTTTTAACTTTTGTTCAGTGTTATTTAATTTTTTGTTATGCTTCTCATTCATCTAAAATCATCTACATTTCATGCACAAACACCTCAATACTTAAGCAAACTAATGAACTGATTATGCACATGGTTATAAACTGAAAAGACACTTAGCACAAAAAAACTAATACATTCATTTTAGATCATATTGGTATTAGAGCTAGAGTTTATTCTCTGGTGTTTTTTAGTGCAAAGAATTGTTTAATTGTTTGCAAGTTTTAGATGCTTACAAGGCTCAAGCTCAAGAGAGGAGAAGGAGAATTGGTGGAAGCAGAAGTGTCTTAAAAAGAGCCAAAGCAAAGGAGAGAAATATTGCCACAATGTCCACCACCTAGTTCACCTCCTAAAGAAGCAGAAGTTTCATTAAGCATGCCTCAAGAGGAAGGAGAAATCCATGAAGAAGTTGATCCCAAGGAGGAAGAAAGAGTGTTTAGGAAATCATTTCTTGACATGACTGAGATGGTTAGAATCCTTTATCAAGAAAGGAATGAGAGACTGGAAGGAGAAGGATCTAAACTTCATAAGGAAGGACAAGGTTCTTCAGGAGGTTACAATGATGAAGATAAGTCAAAGAAGGGAAATGGAGGAAATGGAGGAAATGGAGAGCCATCATCCTCACCCTCATCATCATCATCCTCGACTTCTTCTTCAGTAAATCAGCCACACAAGTCAAAGAACAGTGGTAAAATTCATTTTTTAAAACTTTATGTTAAGTTTGAATTGCCAATGTTTAATGGTGAAATCAATGTAGAAAATTTTGATAATTAGATTAGGAAATTGGAGGCCTATTTGATAATCCAAAACCTTCAAGATGATGATACCAAAATCCAATTAGCTTCATTGAGAATGGAAAGTGCAGCACTTGTTTGGTGGGAAGCCAAGACAATGGAGGAAATCAAGAAACATGGTAAGATTATTCTATCATGGTCAGATTTCATTACTGCTACAAAACAACAGTTTTATCCATTAGATCATATGCAGAAAACCATAATGAACTAGCAGCACTTTAGGCAATTAAAGGGACAAAATGTGTAAGAATACACCCAAGAATTTAGGAGAAGAGCTCTCTTATTAGGGGTAGATTTGCAGAGCCAAGATACTTTTCTCAAGTACATAGGAGGCTTACATAGCTACCTAAAACATATTATTCTCATGTTTAACCCCACCGGTATAGATGAAGTATGTGTTTAGGCCACACATCTAGAAGCTAGAGGGAAGAACATTTCTGAAGAGGGTAGAAAGAAACCTTTTAAGGGTAAATCCAAAGAGAGGCCTCAAAAGGTAAAAGAAAAAAGAATTCATCTGTTAAGGAAGAGGGAGAAAAAGTGGTTTGTAAAAATTGTTCAAAATAAGGACATGATGAAACTCATTGTTGGAAATTACATCCTGAAATGAGGCCAAAGAAACCCAATAACAAAGGGAAACAGAAAACTGATGCTACAACTCAACATGATTGAGGAGATGATTCAGGTGATGAATCTAAGTTTACAGCCATGGGATTGAAGAACATGAAGGGAAAAGAAATTGAAACAAAACCTAGTAATATTACATCAAGCTGTCAGATACATGCTCCAAATGAAGAAGAAAGAATAGAATTGTTTCATGTGAGGGTAATATCCAAGCATACCAAGATTGACACATTGTTTGACAGTGGGTCACAAGAAAACTTAATCTCTAAAGACTTGGTCAAGAAACTTAACCTTAAGACCATACCACATCCAAAACCATATCCATTAGGTTGTATTTCTAAGGATGAAAATCTACAGGTTTCAAAGAAATGTATATTGCAGTTTGCAATCACTGCAAATTTTGTTGACACAGTTGAATTAGATGTGATTACACTTGACATAATATGTATTGTGTTGGGGAGTCCTTACTTGTATGACAGGAAAGCAATATTCTATCAACATGAGAAAAAGTATTATTTGTTCAAAGATGGCAAGGCGTTCATTGTTAGAGCACATCGCAAGAGGACAAACATTGCTATGGTAAATGTTGGACAGGTAAAGAGGCTGGTAAATTCAAGAAAGAATTTTATTCTTCTTATGATTAAGCCTAAATCTGATGTTAATCATGAATCATTTGAGGTATGTGATCCTAAGTTGAAATCAGATTTATATGATGTAGTTAATGCACATCATGAGATGTTTCAGGAGCCAACAGGGTTTCCTCCAAAAAGAGAAATTCAACATGAGATTCAGTTGCAACAATATTTTCCTCTTTCAAAAATTGGTATGTATCACATGTCGATAATGGAGAATGCTGAAATAAAGAGGAAAATCAAAGAGATGTTGGATAAAGGAATCATAAGGCCAATCACCTCGCCATGTGGTTCACCCATAGTCTTGATACCAAAGAAATATGGGACTTGGTGCATGTTTGTAGATTTTCGAGCTTTGAACAAGATTATGGTAAAGAATCGTTACCCACTCCCAAGAATAGATGATTTTCTTGATCAGCTGAAAGAAGCACATTTTTTCACTAAGTTAGATTTACGAAGTGGATATCATTAAGTAGGAATTGCATAAAGTGATATATGGAAAACTGCATTCAAAACCAAATAAGGACTTTTGAGTGGCTAGTTATGCCATTTGGTTTGTGTAATGCACCGAAAACTTTCATGCGTGTTATGGATAGTGTTTTGTGTCCATTCCTTGATGACTTTGTGATTGTGTACTTAGATGGCATATTTATTTTCAGCAAAACAAGAGAATAACATGTCTTGTATGTGAATAGAGTGCTCGATATTTTGAAGAAAGAGAAATTGTTTCTTAATATGTCAAAGTGTGAGTTTGGAAAGACTTATTTGGTCTATTTGGGACATATTGTAGGAGGAGGAGAGTTTAGAATTGATCCTTCTAAAGTGGAAGCCATTGTGAATTGGCCCACACCCAAAACAGTAACCGAGGTAAGAAGTTTCTTAGGTGCAACTCAGTATTGGAAAAAGTTTATTGCTAACTTTTCTGCCATCACAACTCCTATGCATGCAGTGACAAGTGTGAAGAAAGGCTTCCAATGGGGAGGCAAACAACAGCAAGTTTTCGAAGCTTTAAAAGACAAGATCGATTCAGCTCCAGTCCTTGCATTTCCAAATTTGAGATAGCCATTCGAGATACAAACTGATGCTAGTGATTATTCCATGGGCGCAGTACTTTTGCAGCATGGTAAGCCTATCGCTTTTCATTCTGAAATATTTAATGGTGTTGTGAAAAATTATGCTAAATATGACAAAGAACTATATGCGTTGGTACAAAGTGTCAAGAAGTGGAAACACTATTTGATGGGTAAATAGACTATTGTACATATTGATCACCAACCATTACAATACTTGTAGTCACAAACAAAATAGCAACAATCAAGACATTTCAGGTGGATGGGATTTCTTCAACAGTTTCACTTGGTTATAAGGCATAAGAAAGGTACTTTCAATAAAGTTACTGATATGCTTTCAAGACTAATCATTAGTGCATCTACTTTACTAAAAAATGATTATGTTGTACATGAGAGTTACATAGAACAATATGCACATAACATTTATTTTCAAGATGTGTATGCTATTTTGAGTGAAGGGAATCAAGTTGAAGAAAAAAATTATCACATGCATAAAAAATTTCTGTTTCATTTGGGGAAGCTGTTATTACGTAGGTAAATCCTCTCTACAGACAGAGATGATCCCTCTAGCTCTAGGGTGGGTCTAGAAACAAAGGGACATGCTAAAGTGTTGCTTCCTAGTTAATGAATTAACAAGAGACACGGTAGATTGACCTACCTGGAATCCAATTCTGTCGTTGTTGCGGAAAGTGTAGCAGCCTCTCGCTCCTGCCTTGGAAAATCACAATCCGTTCGCTATTATGCCCGGATACATGCACATTTAACAAGAAACAAGAACAACATACGACATCATATTTTCACTCACAACTATTAACTAGTCAAAGAGGGCTAAACATATCTCATTACACAAACATCATAACACAATAGTGGAACCAAACAGTAGTCATGTATATAAATATGTAGAAGGAAGAGGTACAAACGATGCCTTGACATCGCAGTCTCCTCCAGTGGGGTTCAGCCGAAGCATGTCTCAGTACTTGTCATGGGATTCTGACGGTATGAGGGCCTCAAGCTCTCTCAATATATTTTCTCCTTGCTCTATCTCTTTCTGACTACAACTCTTCAATCTATGCTAAGTTATTCAACTACAATACCAGTTCTCCAAGTTCAACTAGTTGATGAGAAGAGAGATAATTTCTTTTATAGAGGGGAATGAGGAGGTTGGGATCCCTACAAAGGTGGGAGGGAGTCCTATCCTTTAGGAGAGTTCCAAGGGAGGTGGAAACTACTAACTAAAGGAAGGAGTCCGTGGTTGTTTAAGTTCAACCACTCCCAATGACTCATCCTCGAGGTGGTTGGAATAGAACCTCCGCCTCTATTTTAAAAAAAAAATCCATAAAAATCTTGGCGTGGGTGTCTAACTAGCACAGAGCGCCAACTGGCATGGGCTCAGTGTTAAATTTCTCGATTGGCACAAGGGTGTAATTGGCTACTTGCGCCAAGGTAAAAATAGGGGTTTTTATAGTTCTGCTCAGGGAATTGTCAACAAGAAGAATGTTACTCTCATGCAAAGGAATGCAATGATGGTATTTGAAAAGCATTACACTACTTATTGGTCATAGAAATTACCCTCCAATGTGCGAGTTGGGGATTGCAGGGACAGTGAAAAAATGTTGTGTAACATATGCCCCCTAAAGCATGAAGTCCAAGGGAGAGGCAGGGGTGAAATACTTTGTGATAATGCGTTCAAACCAAACACCGTTGTCGGAAAACCTACAATTACAAATACAACTAATATCTGTGATACATGAATCATGTGGCATGGGCGCAGCCATCCATAATAGAGAATATAAAAAACTGAGATCTGAGGTATGGACGCAGCCATCCGCCAGTAAGGATCAATAAATAGACTTAGGTATGGTCGCATCCATACAATCAAAAGATTCATGCAGTAGCTAATGATAATCCACAAAAATCTATAGCCTGGATTTTAACAAACAAAACCCAGGGTCTTGCACTCCATCTCGACCCAAACAAGTACAATTTCAAGCATGCGAATATATGAGCTAAAGTCGAATATGCAAGAAAACCATCTGATTACCAGCTAATGATGAAAGTTGTTAACAGACGTGAGAGAAACCACCACTGATGACGATGGTCCTCAAGGTACAAAAGGTACAATCTACGAAATGTGAATAATGATATGACGTTGAACATCCACAGAATCACTCAATCGAAGGCCAATGATGTGTACCTCGCATCGAATGCGAAAAACCTGCCATTGAGGCATGCAGGCTCCAAGGTACCAGAAGGGCGTCTCTAGATCAAATTCCTGGATAATGAGCTGAAGTCGACAGGAAATGACCTGGTCGAAGGAGGGCCATAATGTTTCCCACATAATCAACATGAGACAAAGTAACATGATGAAAATGAATCATGACCAACAGGGAATTAGAGGAAGGTTGACAACTACAGAGGAAAAATTCTCTTGAACATATCAACGACACGACACTATTTTTGGCAGAATTTGACACCAAAGGATCTGAGGTCATGATGACATGGAAAAGAGCATATGAGAGGTCAAAAAGGATTACCCAAACCCATGGAGGAAAAAAATGATGAAATGAGATGTCCCCAACCCGACACGAATGCAGACAAGTGCCATGTTCAACAGGGACATACTGCCAACATAACTAAAACTTGGTTCCATTTTCCCCCACCATTTCTGGCGATTACCCCAATTATTTTTTAAAACAAGGTTGAAGGGGATAGCATATGCTTGTGATGTAAGATTGTCTTTCAAACAAATCCAACCTAGTACATTTTACAAGCCCTAGGAAGGAGGAACTCGAGTAACGTCACGGTGACTAAATCCGATGTCATCAGGGTTTAACGAGTCTAAAAAATGGAGAACTCAACATCTTTTCATGTTTATAGTGTTTGAAAAGAAGGTGGAAAAGAAAATTCCAGCAATCCCTTTTCGTAGGTAGTCTCACAGATATGAAAAGGTAGAAAACTATGTGTGCAAGAACCTCTTAGTCGCGATAGGCTAAGCTATTCCTTTTTCGTAAATAATCCATCCCAGCCCAAAAAATGGTTTAATGTATACTGGGAAGACATAATTTCGCATCCATTTAATGAGTTCAAAACGACAAGAATCTCAGCAATATTTTCAAAGAGACAGAAAATTGTTGAAAGATGACTCCTATTGGAGGAACGAGTGGTGTTATGGGTAGAAACTTGTTCCGGTGATGGTGGAACTACTCTGAACAAGTAAAGGTCAAGAGGTTGGCTAACAAGACCACTCATCGCAGATGTTACTCGGGAATGGGTAAAAAAATCAAGTGAAGGTGTATGATCGGCCAAGCAGATGGTGATGGTGGAATGAGAAAACCAAGGTTCATCTGGAAAAATAGGATGATAAAATGGAAATCACGAGAGGTAAAATAAAAAGGTTTCATTTTTACAAAAGCTCGAAACAAAAATAAACTATGCTTTAAAACCTTGACATACCCCCAGCATGGTGACTCAATTCGAGGTACATGCCCCCCAAGCTTCAGCCCAGGCACTTGAGTAAATAGATGGAGGGAGTGAAGGTTCAACTATGATATCAAGTGAAAGACTCAACTGGGATTTTATGAGATCTTATCAAAGACTCAAATTGAACGGGAACGTTATTCATTGTTTAACGAGGTTGACATAGTAAAAGAACTATCCTCATAAGAGCTTGTTTCATTTTTTAAGGAGCTTGACACAAGAAAACGAACTCTACTCCGAAGACCTTATTTCATTTTTTAAGGAGCTTGACACAAGAAAACGAACTATGCTCCAATGAACTTGTTTCATTTTTTAAGGAGCTTGACACAAGAAAACAAAATTTTCTCTGCACGACAACTCATCAGGTTGAATAAGAAGTCATGGATTCCAAGAGGTTCTCATCTAATGGGAGAACAACATCTCGGAAATCAAGACCCAATGCCCCCAACACACGATGCACAACGGCACTATCACTGAATGTGGGCACAGGATAGGTAGACACATAATTAACCTGTGGTGGGGAGGAGACAACAAGTGGATGAATATCTAGAAGAGACGATGGCTTGCTAGCTGCCATATCAGGACCAAAGAATAACAGTTGATCAATGGTCACGATCCGACCTTTGTGTGGAAAAAAGATCACACGAAAGAGGGAAGAGACAAGCGCACCCATGGCATAATCATAGTCGCACCCTAAGAGTAGATTGAAATCCAAGGGACCTTGGGCCACCATCGCATCTATATATATGGTTTTCCCTCCCAAAGTGATCGAAAACTTCAGAAGGATCCCTAACGGTTGACTGGTTCCTATGTTAAATGCCAATAGACTCTGCGTAACAGGCACAAGTGGTGAAGAACCAAAATCTTGCCAAGTATTTGAAGATAGAACACTAACAGATGCGCCTTCATCTATAATTGTGCTAGATATGACCATATCAAAGGCCTGTACTGTGATCTCAAAAGGCACATAAGAAGGAAGGTGGTATCCTGAAAATCGACTCCAATCAAAGGAAGCGACCAACCTACTTGGAGGGGGTACCACTGAACTGAGATGGTCATCCCCTGGTGTTATCGGAGAAAGAGAAGCATCATCCTGGACCTCCATCATGGGAGCAGGAGGAGCAGCTTCTTGAACTACAGGGACAGGAGAATCTTTCTCCAAGTTTGAGGAATCTGAAGAAACAAGAATAATGTGAGGGGTATTTGATTCACTCTCGACAGAAAAGACCTGATGAACCACAGGCGAGACCAGATCGACCGGTTTCACGACCAATGGTTGGCCGGGAATAGATTCCTGAATTTGAATTTTCGAGGGAGAGGGATCGACCAAGGATGACTCTCGATCGATCATTGAATCAACTAGGGGAGGACTCAAAGAAAGTTTCTGGTAACCAAATGGAAGGCAGGGTGCAGAAATAGTAAGGTTGTCAAACACTGTCTTAGCTTCATCCATGTATGGACAAAGGTGAATGGGATGATTCCCTTCACACAAATTATAGGGATTGGTAATCTTACCCTATTTCTTATGAGTCTTATCATTGCTAGTCAAAGATGTGCTTCCAATATGACTTCAAGAAGCTAAAGACAACGACAGACGATCGTCGGACCATGCCTTGAGCACCTTGAGGATGCCAGGGTAGCCTCTAAGAAAGTGGTCACCTTTGCACAACATGCAAGGGAATTTGACTTTCCGTGGGGGGTTGGATGGTTTATCGATGGAAGGTTTCTTAGGCGCAACAACAGCAACATTATCCTCTCGCTTATCTGACTTCTTCTTCTTCTTCTTCTTAGCTACCTAGTTACTAGAATCCAAACTTTTACCAGGAAAAGTAGAAGAGGAGGGTGAAGGAACAGGCGAAGAAGGGGAGAGGTCCACCTTAAAATCAACATGATGTTGTTCAGACGGAGGAGATGGTTGAACAAAGGTTAGACCACTCGGGACCACCGAGGTCGAAAATAACAACACATGCAAACCAACAATTAACCCAGGAAGGGACAATGTTGCCATATACAGATCACCAACATTCCCAAAAGTAGGAAAAGGAATAGGATTCCCTTCAGAGGGGATTCCTTGGTTGGTAAAATCTAGAAACGTTTCCATTGGAAAAAACCATAAAACAAAACACTAAGGAAGAAAACTTTAACCAGGAATATTTCGTGGGCAAGTAATATTTTAAGACATTTAAACAAAACTCTGCCATTTCATATTTTAAGAGTCGAGAAATAGGAAAAAGGTGACTCTATCACTTTCAGGTTGAAACGAGCATGAAAGGACAAGAGCTCGATGATCTTTTCAAGTTTAGAGAATCACGAAAAGATCAAAATGACTACTTAGGAACTCTAGGAAAAAGGATGAACCAGGTAATTGTGAATTTCCATATACACCTTAGTGATCAAATGAAAGAGAAATGACCAAGGACTTAGCATACGTGCAGGTAGTCTCCCCAAATGTTGTGTTCGGTGTATCACGGTTACAAGGTGGAACACTCGGCTTCCTATGAATAAAAGAATTGCAACCTAGATGGGTCTCCCTTTATATACTCGATGGTACATGGAGTGCAAGTCCGTACTAGCACTGTCTAAAGCCAGATGGCGAATGAAAACTACCAGGTTTAACGACACCAGAAAACATCACTAGCCTAGACCTCTAAAATATTTGCGTTAGGTTTCAATGTTGCCTTAGGTTCATTGACTAAATTTTAAAGTTGATCTTGAATTATGTCTTAGTTTCAAGGCCCTATTAAATGTCATCTGAAAATCTCCTATATGCAGCTATATGAGAAAAGAAATCTTTCAATTTGATGACTGCTATCTAGTTAAGGGAAGAGTCTCAAACAATGATACAACAAACAGTAAGACTGCAACCGAAACTTTTCCCTAACTAGATGACTTTCACTATCCAAAACTAATCTAAAACATTCAACGATGCTAATTATGCAATGTAATATATGCAAAATTCTATTCTTTTTTTTGAAAACTATGAAATTGTAATCTATGCACAATTTCCTTTTTCTTTTGATAGAATAAGAATGCACTCAATGCATTTTTCGATGAAATGAGAATCTATTTAATGCATGCTTTTAATGAAAAAGAATGCACTCAATGCAATTTTTAGCTTTCAATCATTAAACAATGTAATCTAAGTTCAATGATGGATCTCAAAAAATACTTTTCAATGCAATGTGATCTAATGCATTCTAACATAAAGAAAAATCTAAGACGAAAACTAAATGAACGCAAATTTTCTTAATGGAAGGGTGAATGCAAAAGAGATGCAAACAAACACTAAGAATGAAATCGTTGTTCTGAACACTTTGTAACGAAACTCCTCAAAAGGCTACCAGACATATGAGTTCAAGCACAAAGACGAACTTCCAAAGCGTG
Organism: Pinus albicaulis; assembly: GCA_034641835.2. Classification (NCBI taxonomy): domain Eukaryota; kingdom Viridiplantae; phylum Streptophyta; class Pinopsida; order Pinales; family Pinaceae; genus Pinus; species Pinus albicaulis. Next base: position 1,344,569,956 of record CM076582.1, on the reverse strand, counting down.
AGCTCAAGACAAGGCATTCATTCCCTTTTACATCAAACAATCATAGAAAGAATACTTTTTCAGCTGAACAATGAGAAATGTGATATATGCTCACAAGTGAACAAGTAAAGGGGAGAACGTGTAAATCATACAGAGAAAAATACCATAAGGGAAAGACACACTGGTGAAGGAATTAGCAAAAAAACCTTAATTTTTCACACACCCTGAAATTGGCACGACTTGCTAATGGAAAACTAGTGCCAATGGCCAATTGGCATGGGTTGCTAACTGAAAACTAGCGCCAATCGGCACTACTGTCAGAAAAATAAAAGCACCAATGCCTGAAAAGGAAAAAAAAAGAATTTCTCCCAACCAAGACCAGAATTACTACTTCAAGAAAAAAATAAAAGATCGTAATTGATGAAAAAAACAGGAACAAAAAGGAAAAAGACAAACAAGCAAGACAAAGACCGAAGCCGACCCAACAAGCTGAAATGACAAACTCATATTATTCCCCAGCGGAGTCGCCAATTTGTTACGTAGGTAAATACTCTCTGTGGACATAGACGATCTCTCTAGCCCTAGGGTGGGTATAGAAACAAAGGGACATGCTAAAGTGTTGCTTCCTCATTAATGAATGAACAAGAGACACGGTAGATTGACCTACCTAGAATCCAATGTTGTCATCGTTGCGGAAATAGTAGCAGCCTCTCACTCCTACCTTGGAAAATCACAATCCATTCGCTATTATGCCCGGATACCTGCACATAGAAGAAGAAACAAGAACAACATATGACATCATAGTTTCACTCACAACTATTAACCAGTCAAAGAGGGATAAACATATCACATTACACAAACATCATAACACAATAGTGGAACCAAACAGTAGTCATGTATATAAATATGTAGAAGGAAGAGGTACAACCGATGCTTTGACGTCGCAGTATCCTCCAGCGGGGTTCATCCGAATCATGTCTCAGTACTTGTCATGGGATTTGGATGGGATGAGGGCCTCAAGCTTTCTCAACGAATTTTATCCTTACTTTATCTCTTTCTGACTACAACTCTTCAATCTATGCTTAGTTATTCAACTATAATATCAGTTCTCCAAGTTCAGCTAGTTGATGAGAAGAGAGATAGTTTCTTTTATAGAGGGGAATGAGGAGGTTGGGATCCCTACAAAGGTGGGAGGGAGTCCTATCCTTTAGGAGAGTTCCAAGGGAGGTGGAAACTACTAACAAAAGGAAGGAGTCTGTGGTTGTTTCAGTTCAACCACTCCAACTGACTCATCCTCAAGGTGGTTGGAATAGAACCTCCACCTCTATTTTTAAAAAACATTCCATAAATAGATTGGCACGGGTGTATAACTGGCACAAAGCGCCAACTGGCACAGGCTCAGTGTTAAATTTCTTAGTCGGCGCGAGGGTGTAAATGGCTACTCGCACCAAGGAAAAAATAGGGGTTTTTACAGCTCTTCTCAGGGAATTGTCAGCAGGAAGAATGTTACTCTCATGCAAAGTAATGCAATAATGGTATTTGAAAAGCATGACACTACTTATTGGTCACAGAAACAACCCTCCAATGTGCAATTTGGGGATTGCAGGGACAGTTACAAAATGTTGTGTAACAACTGTGTATGCCACAAGGAGAGAGGCTAAGTGTCATGAGAGAATCTCATTCATCTCTTATTGTTGGACACTTTGGGGTAAGCAAAACAGTGGTGCATCTATAGAGGTGTTGCTATTGGCCTCGCATGATAGATAGTGTGTCACGTTTTATAAGAGGTTGTTCTATGTGTGCAACAAGTAAGCCTAGTAATAGGAATCTTGGGTTGCACACGCCACTACCGGTGCCATCAAGGCCATGGGAGAGTGTCTCCATGGACTTTGTTGGAGGTATACCTATGTCAAGAAAACAACATGATTATCTTTATGTAGTTGTGGATAGATTCAACAAAATGTGTATACTTATGCCATGTAAGAAAGCCATTATTGTTGAACAAACTGCTGAACTTTATTTTCGACATGTTTGGGTTCATTTTGGATTGCCAACTTCTATTTTTAGTGACAAGGATTCTAGGTTCATTGGGAATTTCTGGTCAAATCTATGGAGAATGATGGACACAAAGTTGAAAAAGAGTACCACTTTTCATCCACAAACAGATGGACAAACCGAGGTGGTGAACAGAACCGTTATGCACCTACTGAGAGGATAGTGCAGAAAACATCCTAAGTTGTGGGATGAGCACATGCATTACATTCAACACGCTTACAACTGGGCAAAGCACTCTTCAACACAAACATCACCTTTTGAAGTTTTCTTTGGTTATTTTCCAAAATCGCCATTAGAAATCATCTTTGGGAAGGATGTTGCAATTGATGGCCATAGTGATATTGACAAGGCTCGAAATTTCATTGAGAAAATTCAGACTATTCATCAACAAGTTTAAGGAAAGCTTGAGAAAAGTCAAAGAAGATACAAAGAGAGGCATGACAAACATAGAGTTGATCACAAGTTTCAAGAGGGAGATGAGGTATGGTTTCACATTAGCAAAGAAAGGATGCAAGGGGAAGGTAAAAATCTCAATCCCCTTCACTATGGTCCATTCAAGATTACAAAGCAAGTTGGTAATAATGCATTTCAACTTGACTTGACTTCTTATATGCAAATGTATTCAGTTGTTAATATTGAAAAATTACATTTTTATGAGCCATCTTTAATCGATGATCAAGGAAGTGATGTTCAGCTACCTTCTATTGAATATTTCTCGCCATAATTTATGGATGAGCTCAAAGAAGATATTATTCTTGACAGGAGGAGAAGAGCATCCAAGAGGGGAAGTGTTGACCACCTTCAAGTTGGGCTCAAAGGCACTAAACCAAGCAAGGAAATATGGATGGTGGTTGGAAAGGTGAGGGAGTTTTACCCTCATCTAATGAACAGGTAATCAAGTCTTTTAGGGTCCAAAATCTTCCCAATGGGGAGGAGTGATCAGGAGTTCATAAATTTTGCTCAAAATTAAAAATTACAGGATTGGGTTGAAACTAGGATGGTTACGTAGATCTCATATTCCTTATTCCAGTGTCGTGAATGGTTCGAAAAGCCGATGTCGTATGAGGGAGATATTGCATTCTGATCGAAATGATAAATAGGCAAAATTGCAACAGTTTGACCAGGTTTGACTGGGATGCACAGTCAGAAAAAGGGAATATTCCTCCCTCCAAGCCAACCGCAGGTTGACAAGTGTCAACTTCTTATTTGAATGATTTTGGAGAGGTCCAATTAGAAGGTGACATGTGGCCAGCCTTGAGGCTGCCACGTGTCCCTCAAGTGGCAGTGTAAAATTTTTGAAGGTTCGCAGGAATCGAACCCTGGACCACCGGCAACAAACGCGCGTGGCTTACCACCCGTGCTACGCATTATCACTTAACATAAATTGGTCGCAACTTTATGTTATGGTTGAATGGAATGGTGTTTGTGGGTTGGAACCACCAGCAGTCCTAACCAGCCAGCAGTTCCCCAAACACTATGTCACATGGCACGTAAAACCAACTCCAAAAATCATGGTCAGAAAAAATCCGATAGTATCCACCACTGTTATGTTGTATGGTTACATGGTAACAATTAAATGCTATCTCCACGCGTTCTCCGTTAACCTCAGCGTTCAACCATAGTTTAAGACTCCAACCGGAGTTTAATGCGACAGTTCTGCCCAACCGTTAGCCTAACTGTAGGTTTTGGGGGTTGGCATGTGGCCACCCCCAATCGTAACCTTTAATTCCACGGTTTATATGGCGACAGTTTTGGCCAACACGCCATTTTTGGCGGAAGTCACTATTTTAACTCCAGATAAGTGGATTCCTCCACTTTTAGTGGAGTTTTTCTAGGTGTAATTGGGCAAAAGAGTAGGAGACTCAATTTTCTCCAAGTCTGAGTGAATGAAGAGTCATTTTTGACTAATTGGAGCATTATAGAGCCATTGGTGTAGAGAAATAGCCATTAGAGCACTGTAACTACATGTATTTGCAAAATTTTGAGCCTAATGAAATATGGACATGCCATTGGGAGCTGGACCAACAGATGTAGCTCAGGAGGGGTGAACTGCTTCATCATGCCTGCTATGTAATTTCATGTGGTGACTTATTTCTCTATTTTACACTGTTCTTCAGTGTTATTTAAGTTTGTTTTATGATTCTAATTCATCTAAAAATCATTTACATTTCATGGAAAAACAACTCAATACTTAAGCAAACTAATGAATAGATTATGCACATGTTTATAAACTGAAAAGACACTTAGCACAACAAAACTAATACAGTCATTTCAGATCACCCCTCCCAGGAACTATTCCAATATTTATTAGAAATATGCATGCCAAAAAAGAATGCATGATCAACAAATGGCCAATGCAACTACCAACACATTACTTGTTAAAATTATGTCATTTGAGTGCGAAGACTAAGTGTGGAAAAGTTAAAAGCTAACATACAATTTTGCAGAAACACTTCATAGCCAATATAAAATATCAACTTCCATTTATCAAATCTAATATTGCATATTATACTCGTTATTTGTGTAATTTAAAATTAATGTTTATAACATATTTTATTATGTAATTATTGTAATGATAACAAGTAACATACAAACTGTTGGAAGCATTTAGTACTAAAGCATGTGAGAAAGGACAAGTGTGTTATATGTAAAAACTTTGTCGAGACGGTAATGTTTACGAAGATATGAAAACCTGGAAATCACACTTATCATTGAATAATTAATTAATTCTTAGCAGTAATATTAATATTTATTCAGCAAATTGATACACAATTACATTCTCCCCACCCAGATATTTCTCGCAATAACAACAAGGTAAGCGGTGGACCCATGCGATATTATTAATAATATTTTAATTGTAAATAATGAATATATTTTTATTTTCGAATATTTCTTTGTTTATGGTTATATTTGTCAAATTAGGCACATGTGCAGAGGAAGTCCATTATGTCGATCTTTCATTGTGAGGATTTCTGCACCTCGTACTAAAGGCTTTTATTGCTAATATTTTAGTACTAAATAATCCATACTTATTGTTCACAATAACATCATGGTAAGCGTTGTACCCATGCAATATTATTGGTAATTTTTAGTTATAAATAATTCATATTATTTATATTCTTTTTTGGTGTAAGAGCCCTTCGGAGATCTTTGTCTTTTATAGATATCAGCAGTCAATTGTGTAAAGGTTGTGCGGAGTGCAGACAAAAAATTGTACAATGAAAATATGAATTGTTCTGAAAGTAACACAAGGAAAAATAATAATATTAATTGGATATTTGTTTAGCCGCCCCTGCCCCAGGGACCTATGCAAATAACCTACAACTGCATCAATTCTCACATCATTGAGCATAATTTTTTCTTATGGTTATCTTTTAGAAATTAGGCACATGTGCAAAAGTGTGGAGACATTCCATTGTGCGGAGGAAGCTTTCAATGTTTCATTGTGTGGGTCTCCGCACTCAACACTAAAGGATTTTATTACTAATATTTTAGTATTAAATAATCCATATTTTTTGTTCACAATAACATCGAGGCAAGAGGTAGACCCATACGATATTATTGGTAATATTTTAATTACAAATAATGCATTTATTACTAATATTTTAGTATTAAATAATCCTCACCTTTGTCTTGAGGATGAACCACATTAGATGGTTCGAAACATCGAACAACAACTTATGATGTGATTAATCTGAAAGACATTATCAATCATCCATATTTGTTGTTCATGATGTTTTAATTATAAATAAGGCATATCTCCATATTTTCAAATATCACTAGCCAATTGAGTAAGGTTGTGCGGAGTGCGGATTATGTACAATGAAAATCGAAATTGTTCTAGAATTCTGGGATCATGCTCCCACACATAGCCACAAAAGGAAACATAAAAATATTAATTATAATTTTGTTCAGCACCCACCCCCCCCCCCCCCCCGCCCCTCCCTACACGAGCCTCTCCAAAGAACCTGCAGTTGCATCAATTCTTGGATCATTGAGGAAAAGCTTTGTTTATTTTTATTTTTATGAAACTAGACGCATGTGAAAGAGTGCAGAGGAAGTCCATTGTATGAATCTCTGCACTCCGCACTAAAGGATTTCGTATATTTTTTCTCAGAACAAGTGTGTGAGTGTGAATATTTGTTTGAGTGTGAAGCTTGAGTGCAGAAAAGTTCAAATATAACATACTATGTCATGCAATCACTTCATAGCCAATATACAATATCAATTTCTATTTATCAAAATTAATATCCCATATTGTACTCATTATTTGTGCAGTCTAACATTAGTGTTTATAACATATTTTTTTGCATAATTATTTTAATGATAATAGTTAACGTACAAACTATTGGAATATTTTAGTACTATAGCATGTGAGAAAATACAAGTGTGTTATATGCAAAAACTTTTCAAGATGGTAATGTTTACGAAGATGAGATAACTTGAAAATTGCACTTAGCAATGAATAATCAATTAATGCTTAGTAGTCATATTAATATCAATCACTCTGCACAATGTATCACATGGTTTCATAGTTATTTAATTTTGTGTGTTTCTGTGGTTCATTTTCCATATGTGTATATGATTTGTCCAGTGTAACATGTATCACACACAAAATAGTTACACATGGTCATTATACATGGAAATGAGAAATATAGAGTTAGACAACATTGAGAACGTCACTGATTAAGTAGGTATTTTTAAGTAAAAAATAGAAATGGCTACCAAATTTCTTTTTGCACAATGCATTTAGAAGCTACAAGTATTGTTCGAGCTTCTATTTCTTTACATGAACTTTTATCTCCAGATTCATTGTTCCATAAAATCACATCTTCAATTTTCAACTAAGCTTTAATGACATCTCTAAATATCACATCAAAACTAAGAAATATATTGAACATAAATGTAACCACCCCATCCCACATTTACCCACTTTTACAAGCCCTCCAAGGTAAACATGAGATGAGTATTACTATGATATGAATTGGCCTCCTTATTATGGAAGAATGAAGGGAAACAACGAAGCTCTAAACCCTAAACATGGCGGCGGGAGGCAAGCACTAACGCTCTCAGTTATGGTGCAGGCGACTGTTCAAAGGTAGTAGGGATGAGACATCAGTCTCGAGCTGTCAAGGTACGACAGACACCTGGGCTCACTGTAGAACCCCACGTCGTGCATCGAAACAGGAGCCAAGGAATGGACGACAGAGGGTTTAGGATGGAGCTATATGCTGGTTATACTCCTAATCCTACTACCACACATAGGAGTAAGCATGCAGTCACGAGTTTCAAGGTGGTCCTACACTGTCGGAGGGGGTTTTTAGCTGTTAAAAGAATCAGGAACCATGACTAATGAATGGGAATCTATAGACCTTGATCCCGAGCCTAAAGATCTTCTTATGGTCCGGGGTTATGAATCATCAGAGAAAAACCTCAAGAGGTATATTCTGGCAATCAGTGGAGCTGAGTCAAAGCTCAGAGGTTTGGGGGAGGTCTGGGGCATAGGGAATAGAATTGGGTTTTTAGAGGAAATTCTGCTCAGTACCTTCAACTGTGCTTGGAAGGCAGATAATGGAACTAACCGGCAGCAGCAGCATGAAAATATTGGGTCGGCGGCAAAAGCGGACGTCGCGGCCGTTCACGTAAGTACCTCTTTGCCCGGTGACCTAAATAACCATTTTTTTCGGGAGGGTTAGAAGATATTACTGTTAGCTACGAGATACAAGGAAATGTGGGGTTGAAGGATTTTCTAGAAGAAATCCATAGATAGAAGGACCTGGTCAGAGGAGTCTGCTTGGATGCCTCTTTTTCTCACAAAAGTCCCTTTCAGTGGAAAGAGACCCAACATTTTGAGGAACTGCATCCTTTCCAGGGCTGTGAAGTGGTGGGATCTTGGCCAGAGGTGCGAAAAGGTATTTTTCCAAACCCTACTCACAATCGGGAGACAGAGATTAGATACGAAGGTGAGCTTAGACCTACAAGTCTAGTAGAGGAACATGAGAAGTGATCGGGTGTTCATATGGAAGTGGAGGTGCAAGCTGGCACTCGGGTTGTAAGTGGTGAAGTAGGAGGGATCACCTCTCCAGAGAAACCCCATCTTTAGATGGAAGGGTGACCTGGGTCACTCGAAATAGACAGGCCAGATTCTCTCGAAACCTCGCCGGAGGGTGAGGAAGGAGGAAGGAATGGGGTTTCAAGAAATAAGATAAAGAAAGCTAAGTTGATCAGGAAGGAGGAAATCTCATGCTACATCCTTGGGGTTGGTATTCAAATAGACGAAGTAATGGAAGCCGCCGAAACAATTATAGTAGGTTGTGTCAAAGGAAGGAAATTCATGGTAAAATACATCTCGGAATGGACCTCAAAAGCATGTTCAGAGGCTCTAGAGAGACAGGTTGAAGTACCAACCCTTGCTCGAGGGTGGTTTATGATCAAATTTTCTAAGAAAAAATCATTGGAATGGGTGTTGCAGCGTAACTGGAAATTTGGGAAACTGCCTATATTTTTTAGGAAATGGACTACGTTGTTTGATGCACAAAGGGAGAAAATGGAGGAAACCTCAGTGTGGGTTAAACTCCTGGGTTTTCCTGTTCCTTTCTGGATGGAATTGGCCTTTAGATCGATATGGAATACCCTTGGGTAGTTCCTGGAGGTGGATACGTCTTACCTTTAGACCATGGATAAGAGTGCAGCAAGAATTATGGTTAGTCTTAACCGAAAAGAAGGTCTAGCTGAGGAGATACACCTAAAGAACAAGGACCTTGCTTTCACATAGATGCTAGACTATGAACATATGCCCTTCCGCTACCACTGATGCCACAAATATGGTCATTTGGCTAAGTAATGTCCTTTAGGCCACCGTAGAAGAAGGAAGCAGAAGAGGGAGATACGAATTCCAGATGGGGTCCAAGAAGTGGAGGATATCAGAGAAGTCAAAGGGGAGCTGATTTAAGGTTTAGAGGGAGCAAGTGGGTAGCATCCAGAAGAGGGAACTCAAGACATGCAGACAGAGTTAAGAAGCCCCATCACACAAACTCAGCAGGAGGAGAAACCTCTATTTCCCTCTGATCCTCTAGATGTCGCGGCTTCGGCACCTCCTCATGAGGGTATGATCTTAGACCATGTCATCTCTCAGTGCTCCTCTTTGTTTACTTCTAATTTTTCTCTTTCAAGGCTTGGCCCCTCCAGGCATGTCCTAATGGAATCTATGCAAATTAATTATGTTTTAAAGACCTTGGACAGTATCATTACCTCTATCCCTGAAATCCTCATTGATACTCCTATCATCCCGAGCCCTCAGCTTCCTCCCTCCATGTCCTACCCTCCTAAGAATCCTCCTTATAACCTAAGATCCATGGATAAGAAGCTTATGCCCCAGAATGTGGTGGGAGGTCTTAGACCTCAGCCTCTCCTGGTTGGCCCTAGAAATTCTAGGGGCTAGAAATCCAACCTATCCAAAGCCTAGGTCAAGGCTAAACTTGACATTGCTGATGGGAAATAACTTTCTTTGTCAGGGGTGCTTAGAGAAGCTCAGACCCCCTCCCTGGGTTACTGATGATTATTCTATCTTTCAACTGCAGGGGTTTTGTTAGTCAGCCCAAAAAACTAGCACTTAGGGCTTTAATGAAGTCCTATGAGCCGGATGTTCTTATCCTTCAAGAGACTTTGGGGGTGGGGGAGGATGTTATTGGAGCTCTGTCATGAATGTTCGTTCCTTTTAGGATCTGGATTCTCTAAGAAGGTTTGGAGTTCCGGCAATGGGTATTAAGTCCAAAAGACTGAAGGAGATTACCTCATGGGGAATGGAAAATGCCTGAGAAATGGAAGTCTACTCCAATTATCTCTGCCACCCCCTCCTGCTTCTTAATGTATATGGCCCTTGCATAGACAGGGTCTCTTTCTAGAATAATTTGTTTTCCAAGTCTTGTCTAAAAGCCCCAAACCTCATTCTAGGAGGGGATCTGAATTTTTCTCTGGGGCTCTCTAAAGCCTGAGGCCCTTCTTCTTGAGTGGACCCCCTCACTGATTTTTTCTTGAACAAGATAGAATCTTTACACTTGGTGGATGCCAACTTAATCAAACCAAGACCCACCTAGAGGAACAAAATATCTGGGGAGGACAGGGTGGCAAAAAAACTGGATAGATTTCTTCTTAAAGAGGAGCTTGTAGCCCGATCCTCCGTCTTTCGGCACTGGGTGGGGGAAGGGGGTGTCTCAAACCATCTACCCATTATCCTAGAGATCAAGGGCCCCCACAAGAAACCTGGAACTCCCTTACAGTTCAACTCCTCGTGGATCAAAGACGAGTCGTTCAATCAACCGTTGAAAGATACCTGGAGGAAGGGGGAGGAGGTTCGACAAGGAAGAAAGAGCATCCACTTCATGGAGAACCTTAAACAGATGAAAAAGGCCACTTTGGATTGGGAAAAAGTGAAAAATTTTAGGGAGGAGGGAGCCCTTCGGTTATTCAATGAGGAGTTGGACAACTTGGAGAAGCCGGAGGGTGGGGCCTATGAATCAAATGAGACAAGGGATAGAATAATGAGCCTAGAATAGGCAAGGAAGAAAATTTTACCTGAAAATGAAGAAAGGTGGCGCATCAAAAGTGGGGAAATATGGTTGTCTATAGGGGATGAGAATACCATTTTCTTCCAGAATTATGCAAAAGGCCGTAAAAATATAAATACCATTTGGGGGATGCAAACGGAGGAAGGGGGAACTGCAAAATCATTCGAAGAACTATCCAGTCTGGGATGTAATCATTTCAGATCACTATTCAAAGCCTCAATAGAGCCCACAATAGAAAAAGTTATCATAGTGGCTCAGTTCTTGCCTCGATATATTTAAGAGGAAGGTGATGATAGTGTAATGGAGCCAGTGTTAAAATAGGAGGTGGAAGGGATTCTTAAGTCAATGCAGAAGGAAAAAGGCCCTAGCCCAAATGGATGGACAGTGGAATTATTTCAACACTTCTTCAAATCTTTGGGGGAGGATCTGCTTGGGGTGGTGGAAGAGTCAAGGATCATCGGCAACATCCACCAACCCATCAATTTCACTTTCCTCGCCATCATCCTCAAAAAGGTGTTACATGGATATATCCTTCTTGCGGACAAGAACGATCTCCCTAGTATCCTAAGGATATATAGAAACAAACAACCAAATGCAAACCATTTTCTCTAGATAATTTGTGATTTAGAATTATTAATTACCAAAGTATGAGGACATGCCCCTACCTAAATTCCAACGCTTGTTGTAATCTTTATATTCAGCCCCTCCAAAAGAGTTCACTTCAGCATGTGAGACCTGCAATCAAAGACAAAAAAAAAGATTAAAAGCACCTGCAAGATATAATAATTCAGAAAAAAACTAATTTATCTCAGTGATCAAGGAATCCAAGAATTAAATTACTCAAATAGATACATGAACATCTTACTGATAAAATAGAATCAATTTGTATTAACTTGTATAATAAGAAGTAACCTTACAACCTTTTCGCCTTGATGTTATACAGGTTCTTCCGGGGTCCTAAGAAACCATTTTCCCTCAGTTTTAAAAGCCTTATCCTCTATGAACTAGCATGAAGTTATAGATATGAGTATGTGATTTTTCTCATACCAATGATGCCAAGTATAGAGAGTATGATTTCTTCAGCAATTCTCCTTAAAAATATTAAGTTCTAAGTACCCTTGAGACTGAAACATAAGTTCAATTTATAGGAAAATGGAGGTGGTTTCAGTTCCATAAAATAGGGGGATAAATTCCTCTCATGAAGGGATTTGAGCTCCAAATACCAAGGGATAAACTCCATTAATGAAGGGATAGAGGTTCATGAATGAAGGGATGAAGCTCGACTTGATAAATCTTCTAGAAGACTCCAGTTGGGAAAATATTCGAACAGCTGGACTTCTAGAACTTACTTTTCCTTTTATTTTACCTTTTACGGGGGTTCGTAGGTTTAATGAGCAGAACGTGCAGGATGTGCCGCAGGTTATAGAGCAAAAAGTTGTGGGTCCCCAGGCAAGGACTAGGAAAAGTGCAGAGTTAGGCTTTTTAGGGTTTTAATGAACTTTTCTCCAATTCCAAGAATCGGTTTAGGAACTTTGGGGTTTTGGAACTCTAAGGGAGCATGATATAGGTAATTATGAACCTATATAGACAGTTAAATGTCATCTTGAAAATTTTTAGTGTAACAGATTTCCCCCTAAAGCGTGAAGTCTGAAGTAGTTATGAAGAGTGAAGGGCTTTATCATTCCGAGGATTGGATTGCGGACATACCGGTTGAAACCTGTATAAACATTCAATGAAAACATATATATGTATATCGTCGTTGAGGTAGGCATTCCCATACTCAGATCAAAACTTACTAAATGTTCTGATATAGAAATGATTTTAATATTACATTAATTGTAGACACAGCATGGATGCAGCCATATGTCATAAGCAGTCTACTGGATCATGAATAATAAAACTCCTCACAGCTTGGATGGTGGAAACTAGATCCAGGGTCTTGATTTTCACTTCCCGAACTAGTATGATTCTATCCATGCGATTGATTGTGTCGAAGTCGAACATGGTAGAAACCACTTGATTACCAGTCAATGATGTGAACTATTAACAAGTGTGAGAGAAACCACCAATAATGATAATGGCTCTCAAAGTCCACAATACAATCCATGAAGTGTGAATAAAATATTTGAAGTCGAACACTTCACAGAATCATTCGATCGAAGGTAAATGATGCAACCCATCGTTGAAGGCGAGAAACCTACCATTAAGGCATGCAGATCCCAAGTTACTGATAGGATTCTAGATCAACTTTCTAGATGATGAGCTGATGTCGATAGAAATTGACCTGTCGTAGGAAAGCCCACGACACGAAACCATAAGATCAAGTTTTGAAGAAATATTTGCAAGGACTGACTCAAGGATGGTCAACACGAATGGAAACAAATGTTCGCAATGAATGGTTTATTTGAACTATCTCTTGAACACTTAACGACACTGTAGATGGTTTGGTGGTAATTGACCTAAAGCTAATACCCAGAAACCGATTGAAGACTTTCAATGTGGTTTGATTAACTTTTAGACAAAGGATTTTCTCAACCCAGATACGAGTGTAACAAAAGTGTCATGTTCAAGAGTGTTATACTACTTTTTAAAACAAAGTGTGACAATTGGATTCATTTTCTCTCTTTTCCCCCACCATTTCTGGCAAGAACCTCTTTATTTTTGACAAGCTTGAGAATGATAACATTTACTTGTTGTGTAAGCTCATCCTTCATATGAGTCTAACTTAGTATTAAAATCGAACCCTAATAAGGAGTTGTTCGTTCCTGTTTGTAATCGACAGGTCTTTTACTATTAAGTTTTAACGAGTCTAGTATAAGTGAAACTCGGTGTTTTTCAGTTTTTGGGAGTCAGAAGAAAAACATAAGAAAACTCCGCGGATGTAATTTTTTGTAAATTTAGTCTCTCAAGCCTGAAAAAGGATAAAATAATACAAGAGAGAACTCTATTGACCATGATTAGTCAACGTATACCTTTTTCGTAAATAGTCCATTTCAGTCCAGAAAATGGGTAAACTTATAGTTAAGGGAAGATTGTTCATTTCCTTTAACGAGTTCGAATAGTCAGATACTCGACAGAGTCTAAAAAGGGCTTAAAGAGAACTCCAGGGTTTCTCTTTTTCGTAATTTTCAAGAGTTCAAAAAAGTGATAAAAGTGTAATCATCATCAAAATAATTCTTTTCACCAGAGTAATCTGTATTCTGCACAAAAACTCGAAAGATTAAACATACCCGTTTTCAATAAGTAAAAACATTTGAAAATTAACTTTTTAAAGTGGAAAATAAATAATATTTTATTCATTCAAAAAATCTTATAAAAAGTAGTTTAACAAAGTCATTTTCACCTTTTGTATTCAGAATTGTAAATTGAAAGCTTTTGGAAGAAAACATTCTGGAGGTGATAACAAGAGAACCGACTGCTCAAATAGAAAATCGTCGAATCCAGGTAATCTACAACACTCTGCTCTTCATTTTCATCCAATTAAATTCTCATTTTTAGCTTTAAAATCATTTTTTGAGAGGAAAATAGGTTCAAAATTCCACTCTCGGGGGTTCACAGGTCATCTATGTGTTACCTGCGGACCCTGATAATTTTCCTAAAGGAAAATTATTGGGCAACCGCAGTTTTCATGAAGAGCGTGTGCAGAGGTTCGCACTGTCTCTACACGAAAACTGCGGAGGCACCGTGAGAAAAGGAAAATTGTTAAATTATTTCAAAAATAGTTAAAAATTCCCACTCTAAAAGTTACTAATCTTCAAATTCATCCATTTGCAAACTATTCCACAATGATGGAGTGGAGAGAACACGATCACGAATAAGTAGACGAGGTGGCCATGAATAATCCGGCCACAATGCGTGTGTTGAGAGATTGTGGATTGCATAAATTCAGGGAAATTCAGGGCATGAGGGCACAAGTGGAACTAATGGCATGGTTGGTGAACAAATGGGATGTCCAAGAACAATTTTTTATCATTTGTGATCATTGGATAGAACTTGAGCTCGAAGATATTTACTTTCTCACTGGTTTATCCAAAAGAGGGGAACATATCTCTTTGTTTCGAGCTAGGCAGGGTGGCCTGCCTATTGCTAGCTATAAACAAGAGTTTTGCAGTGAATAAGATGATCCCAAAGATAACCGTATAGATATAAAGGCTATCTTATGTCTTGATCTTAAGGTGATTGCGTTCACTGTAACCAGGTTGTGTGGGAGTGCAGCTCCACATGTGGCTACAAAGTCTCAGACGTAGATAGCAGTCGAATGTTACAGAGGTACCATTTTCAATTGGTGTGAAGGTTTATTGGCTAATATGAAAGGCCAATTGACTAGAGCAAAAAACCCAAAGTTGGAAAACTTTGGGTATGGTGCCATTTTGGTTTCTTTTGCTTTGGAGAGGATTCCATTCCTTGCCCCTCAACTTATCCCTGTTGATCCCGGTGAACTTAGAGAACCTCATATGGTATGTTGGGTTTCACTGATGGCTCACCATGGCGGCGATGACTGTGTGGTAGTTCGATTCAATCTGGAATATTTTCATTGGCTGCAGAACCAAATCTTCAATATTGAAGATTTCCCATATGCGGGCATAGATTTCCGAGGTGATCCCGAGATGTCCTTACTCTAGGGGCACAATGGGATGAATCAGGTAAATGAATCATTTTGTTGTGTTTTAAATCTAATTTTTATTTTTATTTTTTATCGTCCAATACTGATGAAAAAATTTTAAATGTAGATGTTGGTCCACAAAGGCCAGCTACACTTCGTCGTTTTGAAAGGAAGAAAATAGAGCATGTTGCACAACCACAAAATCAGGCAGCAGAAATCCTTACTGACTTGGAGCACAACCTAGAGAGGTTGACTATAGATATCCCAGAGACGTCGATGGATGACATTCCTTTTCATCTCCAGAGACATGTTACTGGTGTTCTTGGCCAATTTAGGAGATTCCTGCGCAGGGTGGCGTGGGTGATAGTTTACTACCATGATCATCACCACGGATAGTGGATGATCATCCTGGACTGTTGTGTTTTTTTTTATCACTATCTTTTAGATCATAAGGTGTTTTAAACCTATGATCGTAGACGATGTAATATTTT
This sequence comes from Pinus albicaulis, assembly GCA_034641835.2. Taxonomy (NCBI): domain Eukaryota; kingdom Viridiplantae; phylum Streptophyta; class Pinopsida; order Pinales; family Pinaceae; genus Pinus; species Pinus albicaulis. The sequence continues at coordinate 1,344,554,261 of CM076582.1, read as the reverse complement.
TTGAAAACAAAAACTCCTATCTATGATATTACTACTTTCTCCGACTACCTTGTTCAACATGTATTGAATGTAGTTTTGGTTTACTGTTTTAACGTTGCAAATATATATTTAGAACATGATTAGCTAATGCATCAGCCAATGTGTTTAAATTTCTTGCAATATGTTGATGTTCGATGTAATCAAAATGTCTTTCTAAGAGACGAACCTTCAAAAATAATCTCAATAACACCGGATTTTTAATTGCGTATACTATGTTTAAATGTAATACAATGAGTTTCAAATCTAGCCTAATGATGAAACGACGAATACCAAATGAAATGGCATCAGATAATAACTCAATCACTACGCTATATTCTGCAACATTATTCATTGTTTGACCAAGGCTTACCCCATGCATAGAAACTAAAGCATCAATGGGTGAATAAATAACCCAGGTTGTGGAAGAAATATTCTGTGTAGTATGACAGGCACCATCGACAAAACCAATATACGTTTGAAAGGATGTCAACATATACAATATCAAGAGTAATGAAGATAAGCAGTGATAGTAGTAAAATCAAACTTAAAATAGACACACTCATCTAATCTAAGGCATCTAACTAGAAAAATAGCTAATATACAAGTGAGATCTTCACACAAGAATCAAGCATAATATCTCTTCAGATAAAGTCCAATTCTAGGTTTATCTAAAGAGACCCCGTCATAATCAGTCAATTCATAAGCCCCTTTTGCAAGCACTCGCTTGACAATGTAAGGACCATGCCACATTGGTTCGAATTTCCCAGCTCCTAATTTATCGTTAGCTTGATCATATACTAAGACTAGGTCACCTTCTGGAAAAACACAAGGTGTAACACTTCGATCATACTGAGCTTTAACGCATTTTTTATGAGCTTCGGTTGCTAATGCAGCAGTGCGTCGAGTCTCATCTAATTATGCTAAGTACAAAAAGCGTTTTTCCTCTTCAGAGGTAGCTCGTAGTAACTCTATGGCTAATTGGAGTGACAGTATTTCACATTCAATGGGTAACACAACTTCTAAACCATCAACTAGTTGAAAAGGAGTGAATCCTGTTGCAGTTTTTGTTGAGGTTTGGTATTCCCATAGCACCGAAAAAAGCATGGTATGCCAATTCGATTTGTGAGTTCTTATTATTATTTGATAATGGTGGTTAAAAATTTATTAATGGTTTCAACCTGACCATTAGCCTATGGGTAATATGGAGTAGAGTTATCATGGCACAGGCTAAGTTGATCAGAAAGTTCGGTCATCATTATATTTCAAAAATGACTTCCATGATCAATGATAATAGCTTGGGTTACACTAAAACGAGCAATCACATGATTGAATACAAATGTAGCTGCAGTTTTTCCATCTGCCACAAATTTAGGCATCGCCTCGGCCCATTTGGTAAAGTAATCTACAGCAAGAATAATATACCCATGCCCCCCGACTAAGTCAGGGTTACATGTAATGACATCAATGCCCCATTTCACAAAAGGACCGACAACAATTATGGGGTGAAGAGGAGCTGGTGGTGAATGAATATTTCGATCAAATATCTGATAGTTGTGGCATTTACGGACCACGAGAATACAATATTTGAATAATGACGACCAAAAATAACCATCGCGCAATATCTTTTAGGTTGTGGCATACCCATACATATTACCACCACACGCTCCAGAGTGGCATTCATTCAGATCCTGTTCAGCCTCTTCATGAGTTAGGAAACTTCAAAAAATAGAATCTGCTCTACGACGATAAAGTGTGTCTCCAATAATATTGTATTGTTTTGATTGGTAACAGATATTTCATAAATTTGAACATAAAAGTTTAGGCCGAAAGGTTTGAGTCTGAAGATAAATGATGATATCTCCATACCATGGATCTAAGGTACTGATAAGAAACATATATTCATCTGCAATGGGATGCTCTACCACATTTTCTGCCTCATTATTTGGGAAGTCACACATTAGTTCTGCGAACACTAAGGATTTCTTTGATTTAGATTTTTCGAATTCCAAATCAAACTCTTGTAGGATGACAATCCGTTTTGAGTATTTTCCCCCAAGTAATTTTTTTGTCAAAATGTACATCATTAGGTTGCAATTAGAAATAACAATAGTCTTGCGTAACAGTATGTAATGACGAAATATTTGGACAGCTTGAACTCCTACCAAGGCCGATTTTTCCCCATGTGAATATTTAATCTCGGTTAGATTGAGATTTTGACTTAGATAGTAAATCACATTCTCATTGTGAAATTCATCCTCTTGAACTAATACCATCCCAATTGTGGAATCAGAGGCTACTAGGTATAAAAATAAATCCTGGTTTTAATTGGGTGGATGCAATAACGGTGCATGGGTTAACACGTGTTTCAAAGCATAAAAAGATTGATCAACAATCTCATCCCAAATAAAAGGAACATTCTGTTTCAACAACCTGGTAAAACCTTTTGTTAACTCGGCATAGTTATGGATAAATCTACGCAGAAAGTTTGCTTTCCCTTGCAAACTTTGGAGTTGGCGAAGTGTGAAAGGAGGAGGTGAATTAATGATGGCCTCAAACTTTGATTAATCGACACAAATGTTGGCTTTGGAAAAAAAAAAATCCTAGTAATCATCCAGATTGCACACAAAAAACACCCTTGTGTGGATTCAAACGAATCCTGTAATTCCTACATTTCATAAAAATTGCTCGTAAATGAATAGGATGATATTCCATGTGCAATGAGTGAGCAGGTAAATCATCTAGATAAGGTTGCACAATGTGTTTAATGTCATGAAAAGCGTAAGACATTGCCCTTTGAAAATTTTCCCCAACATTCTTTAATCTGAAAGGTAGTTTACAATAAGCAAAAGTTCCCCAAGGACAAATGAATGTTGTTTTTGGTTGATCGTCAGGGAGTATGTTTATTTGATTGTATCCAAAAAATCCATCCATAAATGAAAACATTTCATTTCTAGCACAATCATCTATGATTTGATCGATATAGGGGGTAGGATAGTTGTCCTTGGGACAGGCTTTGTTAATATCACTATAATCGACACATACTCGTATAGTCCCTTGTTTCTAGGTAATAGGAACTATATTAGATACCCAATCTGTTAAAGGAATTGGATAAATAAATCCTGCTCTTAGTAATTTCTCAATGTTGGCTTTAATAGCAGCAAATTTTCGTGGATGTATCGAACGTAATCTTTGCCTGATAGGTTTAGCATCCGAGTATGTTTTTATTTCATGAACGATAATCTTGGGATCAATTCCTAGCATCTCTTCATAGGAACAGGAAAATATGTCGTGGAATTCTTGAAATAGGGCTTTAGATGTATTAATTTCATCAATTGTACATGAAGAACATATATGAATGTTTTTAAAAACTCCAAGTTTAACTAATATGTCAATAGGAACAGTGGTATAAATGTTTCCCAAATTAATCTGAGAATCTGAATTTGTAATCGTGATGGGATTTTGTGGTTCCTTAACATATTCAATTGTAAAAATAGATGAAAAATCATTTTCAAATCTATCAAGTTTAGGTAAAAATGAAGATCTATGATGTAGATCAGCCCAAGGTAATTCATCCATAGACAAAAATTCTCGAATACTTTTTTCAGTATAAAACACTTGTTGAAAAGGATCAGAAATTGATTTCAAGGCTGAGATAGTGAATAAAATTATTCATTGATCACATTCATTAGATCAAAATCAGTTGAAGGTGTATTAGAAAATGACTATACTGCTTGATATGCTATCTCAAAAGGGCTCAAAGGCATCGAGCCATTCAATGAATCCATTTTTCACTCTGAAGGCACTATCCAAGGGTCATCAAATAGAATAGTGCTTGATGAAATCATATTGATATTAGCAATAGTACGTGGTATGTTGGGTGGAGGTATAGAAAAAGTTCTCATTAAAGCATAATCTTTGATTAAAACTACTCCAACATCTTCGTAAGGGATAGTCAATTTTCCAATATGTTGGATACTATCTGTAGAAGCTGGACCAAACGAATAATATGAGAGCTGATTGATTTTCACAATATTTCCTTGATGAGGAAACATGATTAACCGAAAGATGGATGACATGACAGCAGTCATAGCATAAGACCAACTTCAACCCAGAAGAAGGTTGTAATCTAGAGGGGCATCAACGACTTCCACATCTAAATTAACAGTTTTACCTTTGACCTATATAGGTAGATCCTGCAAAATTCCATATGGATGGAATCCTCTTCCATCAAAAGCTTTAAGGATTATCGGAGACTAGTTTAGTGTCAAAGAACCAAGTGATTTCCAACAGTTTAAATACATAATGCATGTGGATGCTCCCTCATCAATTACAATACGAAAACAACGTCTGTTTTTTACTAATACCGGAATTTGAAAAGCCATTTGGTGAGGGAGTCTTGGTGTAAAATTTTCTAAATCGAAGACCATAAGGTTCAAATCCTGAAGATCTATAGCTCCAATAGCTGATAAAATAAATTTCCTTTGTGCTAGACATGATTGCAGCACTTCTAAGGCCGACATTACTGAAGGGGAAATATCCAAGTCTTCAACAATGTTGTAGTTCTGAGCAGCTCTCACATGCAGATTGAAAGTTGATTTATGAAGTACACCTTTAGCAGGTGGTTTAATTACTAGATCAAGATTAGGTTTCTCAATATGAAGTGGATCTAGAACCGAAGGAGATGTAGTTGGTGTTGAATTAGAATTTTCTACTTCTTTACCAATAACACGATTTTTACTTCCATAGTCTTGTGATTGAGTTGCAACCATTACTTGAGACATCATTAAAATATCTGTTGAAGAGTGTGAAGAAGATCCTATCATTTTTCCATCTTGTGTAGGAAAAGGATCCTTCGAGACAGTGGGTGTGGGCGAACCTTTGATGAATTTAGAGACCTTAGATTGATGCCGACACTCTTTAGTAAAGTGATACTCGTCACAGATAAGACAAGCCGATAATGAGGTTTTCGTTTATCATCAGATGGTTCAATTTTGTCGGTTTTCTATTTGGGAGATGAAGTCTGTTTTCTTTTATTCTTACCTTTCTTCTTGTTACCGGTTTTAGTGTTCGCTGTAGATGAATCCACAACGTGAATTTTGGCAGAAGTTTCAAGGGAAGAATATCCTTTTGGTGAATCAGGTAAAGTTATTATAGGAGAAGCATTTTTTGAATACTTCTTCTTACTTTTATTTGTATTAACTAAACTAATTACACCATCAACAACATGAGACCCTGAAGGAGTTACAATTATTTGACAAGGACGTGGTAGATCATGAATTTTTTCATACAAAGTACCAGACTGTGTATATATGAGGTCTAAGTATTGAGCTTGAGAGATGACATGTTCTTCAGTAACAACTCCTCCCTTAGCCACATCTTCAGTGATATTTGGAAGTAGTGATTTGATGAACCATTCTGCCAAGATCTAATCCGGAATAAAAAAATTCACCGAACATCTTCTACGTCTCCATTCATGTATGTGATCAGATATGTACGTAGACGTAGATTTTTTTAATGAAGTCAATAATTCTGTGCCATTGTCGTATCTGACTGGAAACTGAAAATGTGTTAAGAAAGCAGTGGCTAAAGCATTAAAATTGTTGAAGGAGCCACGTGGTAGTTTAATATACCATTTTGCAGCTAGAAATATCAGTGTTCTATGAAACAGTCGTAATCGAATCGAATCATCAATCAAAGAGTTGGATGCACACCAGAGGTGGTAATTCATGACATTATTTGAAGGGTCCTCTCCTGGTTTACCTTCAAACCTTGGGATATCACTGGGAAACTTATTTGGCATTGGCAGCCAATATGGAAGATAATAGATTGGATCATTCATAAGGCGCAACAAATCAGGTAAATCCAAAGTTGCTATGAATGGCAACTAATAGTTAGGCTCTTGAGAAAATTGATAACCTTGCTGGACTATACCAGTACCAGGAGGAGGATATCCAGGATATCCTGGGATAACTTGTGCATTTGGAATCAGAATGCCCCTTGTATAACTAGGATTAGTCAGACCATACTAGGGTTGAGTAGGTGTCTGATACGTATACCCAGGGTATAGTTGATGTTGGTATATTGGATTTTGTGCTACAGGTCCATATTGATATTTCCCTTGGTACGGTTGATAAAAAAACTGAGGTTGGCTTGTTATAATTGTACTTGTACCAGGTTGACTTGCAAGCATCTGAATCGTAGTCTGAACTGTGGGTCCAGGTTGTGCTGCAGAAACTACAGGGATTTTTTGTGATACTTGAGGGGCTGTAGAAATAGGAGCTGCATAAACTCCAGGAATAGGTGTGGTAGCTTGAACAGAAGTTGGTGCAGCAGTGTGCAGCGGATTTCTAGGTGTACTCAAACCAGGCTGTTGAACTGTACCAGATGAAGGTACCTGTACAGTAGGTTGAACAGGTTGGACAGGTTGTTGGATTTGACTGTAACCAATTGGATATCTAGGTTGATAATAAGGTACTTGCACATTAGGTTGCAAATTCTATTGAAATTGGGATGGATCCCACACCGTATTTACTCTGGGATATAAAGGTCCCATAGAAGGTTGTGCATAGGAAGGACCATAACCAGGTTGATAATTTGGACCATATGTTTGATAATTAGTTGGATAATTCCCACCTCCTTGAAACAATTGTTGTTCCAGGTAGCCCGTAAAGGAGGTTGTTGACCCTGAGTTGGGTACTATCTTTGAGGTTGATATTGACCCTAAGGTGTGTATTGACCTTGAGATATGTATTGTCCTTGAGGTTGATATTGTACTTGAGGAATGTACTGTCCTTGAGGTTTCCCCCCAGGCAGTAAATTACTAACTTGAGGTTGCCCCCCAAGATGTAAATTACTACCTTGAGGGTCAGGGTTTGGAATGTTTCCAAACATCATATAAATTTGTTCCATGTTCAAAATTTTAGTATTTGATTCATTTGGAACAGATGATGGTATACGTTTGTCGAGAGAAGAATTTTCTCTTGAAAAGTACCAGAAATCGGCTGGTATCCTATAGGAACAGACATACCACCATATAAATATGTTTCTAGAGATGCAGAAAACATTGATGACTCGCCAGACATGATCAATGGAGGTCTGTAACTACCTCTTTAAAAAGGGATTCGGGTTGGTGAATAATTTAGACCAGAATTGTGTAGAAAATCTGTCAACTGAGAATACCAAGGATCCTATTTGAAAGGACTATAATAAATCAATTCACGTGGTCTAAGATCTAGAGATTCCTGAGTTGAAGGAAGAACAACTTCTTCCTTTATGTCATTACTTCTTCAATACTAATGAGACCAGGAGGCAGGTTTTTGGTAATGCGATATTTTACTCTTGGTGAATCAGGACGACGAGGGGTTGTAGTAACAAATTCTAAATTAGGCTCAGACGTAGCAGATTCAGTTTCTGGTTCAGAAATTTTAGGGTCAGTAACTGATAATTCACTAGTTGTAGAAGCAAGTTCAACTAGTTTAGAAATTTCAATTTTTTGTGAAGAAATCTCTGCTGGTTAAGGTTGATCTACTTCGTGTTCAGGATGAATGATTATTTATGTTTCTTCTTGTTTAGTTTATCTAGTCCCTGATTTTTGTCCTTTCTCATATTTCATTCTTTCTAATTGGCTTGGTGTGTACTCAGGGGGTTTCCCCTGCATTCTACGTGATTGTCTAGGTAATTCTTCCACGATTAAAACTTTTAACACATGCAATCAAATAAAATTTCAAAAAAAATCCTAAAGTCTCTAAGGAAACAACCAAATTGATCATACGCCTACAAAATCTATGAGATCAAACCACTCACAAACAATATATTCCCGCACTAAAAACACTCGTTGGTGATGAAATCCAACATCGTAGAATTTTAATGCAGAAATGGAGGTTGGAACGGTTACCCTGACAACCTACTTAATGAAACAGATCAGTGCAATTTTCTCCACTTAAACCATCTCGAGTGAAGAGAACCTTCCAGAGATTCCAAGTGAGTCTAGTCAATGTCTGATCTAGGTACAGTGGGACCTTCCCTCCACCGACACCTTTAGAAATAATCCTAAAGTTTATAGCCACTAAGGTCACCAACTGGAAAAAATATACCTAGGGGGATAGTTTATGATCTGACATACATGCAAGGGCAAAGTAACTAGCTCAATCCCCTTGAAGGCTCCTTGAGATAATCCAAGGTTTACTGACAAGTGACCCCAGGATCCTCGACAATGGTCTATCCAAGGTTTATTGTTTTTAATATGTGCACATATGTTATCTTTTCCAATGAGATAGGTATGATTACCTCACTGGTTCGGAAATGATCTCGTGCTTGACTCTTTTAAGAAGAGCTTCCCATAGCATACATGCTATAATTGGATTTCCCAATGGAGTCTTAGGAAAAACCAGTGGGGTCAGCAGGCCCACTAAATACCAATGGAGTCGCCAGGTGAAGGATTTTTACTTGTTTTCAAGGTTTGGTTGTTGTTCACCATCAACAATCAATAATAACCAGTCTTGGTGACACTTGTCTCTTTAAAAAATAGAGGTTTGTTAAGTGGTGAAGTTATCTATTACTCAATTCCCCATTATGGTCGCTAGTATGTTAGGGCTCCCGTAGTTTGCAAGATTCGAAAGAACAAACGCTGTCGGGCCTACATCAGAACCACTTTGGAATCCTAGGATCTAATCTCTCTATTAGTGTCTTAGAATGATATATATTTATGCTTAATTATGATATTAGGCTAGTTATGAAGCTCAAGGGAACTTGTTTTGGATTTGGTTGGGTAGGATATCATCAAAATAAAGGAAGTCTTTTGAAGGGTAAAGGTGTGAGTAAGTTGAAATAATGGTTCAGCTGATAGGATAGGTAAGAGACATTATCAATCCATTGGGCTATGGAGTCACAAAAGGATTTAATTGCACAACAAGTTTCAAGAGTGGTTCATGGGGCAAGTCATATATATCAAAGGATATCTTTAGATTGATTTTATGGTATGGAACATTAAAAGTGTTGTGAAAGAATCAAAGCTAATAACCATTTAAGAATCTATTAACTTCACTAAACAAGAAAAGCCTTTCAAAGTAACTGTTTGAAGCAGGCCAAAGGACAGGGCAAACCATAGACCTCTTTGGGCAAACTTTTACTAAAGCACACTTTTCAAAAAACAATCCAGCAATCTAACAAATTACCTTCAAAAAGAAGAAAACATATAAGATAAACAAAAGAATAGCCTAAGATCAAGTAAGAACTTTGAATCTATCTTGCTTTTGGCATACTCTTAGGGAAACTTTCAAAACAACTGTTGAAGACTAAACAAGGGACATTGCTAACCATAAACTTCCTTGATTAGGACTCTACTTAGCATGCAGTAAAAAGATCATTCAAGAACAACATCTCAGGTTTTACTCAGCAAGACATGGGCTCACCAACATTCCTTGACTGGTTATACTCTATTGAAATCATTCCCAAAGAAACAATTAGAAGAAAACATAGAGATAAAGCTTATCAGTGAGAATTAGGGTACCTTTTACAGTAAATCCTAATCTAAATTTGTTGTTCTTTATCAGAGAAAGTGGATAGTATGAAAACATAAGAAAAACAAAAATTACAGTAAGAAAAACATCGCCATTGACATAGACCAAGATTGCATAAATTAGCTTGTATATTTTATGTTCAAACCAGTTACAATCTTCAAGTGCAGTAGGTCTTTACAACTTCAAACTTCTCTTCTCAGCCTATCTTTCTTCAATTACTAACAGAGCTTCAGCAGCCTCAGCAACTATTTACATTCAATAACTATTCAACCAACAACAATACTGGGCTCCTCATATGATATATTTAGGTAAATTGAGGAGGTGGAGTGAAAATAAAATATATCAATTCAATTAATACAGAGTAAATGCTTCTCGGCCTTTAGGAAGCCTTATGGAGAAGATTTATAATATCTTAACTCTGCTAATTGAATTTTACATTAACTTTCATTAAATTAGGCTACACTTTTTTACTTTGAAGCCTTTGGGTAGGCTGGAAATTACTTTCTGAGGCACCTTTGGCAAATATCTCTGATTGTGCATTAAATTTGTATGATTTTGAGTAAAAATGCCTGTAGGTGGCACTTTTTGGTTTCTGGGGGATTAATTTCTTCAATGATCTGGCATTTCAAAGCAGTATTTTGCTGATCTGTCTAGATTTGTTACTTTAAACACTGATTTTAGCCTTGAATCCTTTGTCTTTCACAACGCTTTATCCATAATCTACATGGTTTAAGTCTTTGATATCTTCATTGTTTGGTCTATATTTGATCGTTGATAGGTACTTGCGCTGGAGGGCTTTACTGAATGACCAGTGTTCATGACACACTGGCTAAACTTGGAGATTAACTCCCTCTATGTCCCTTTTTGTATTTAGTTCGGCCACAGAGGATCGTCATCCTCGGCCATGTCCCTTTACTGGACTGTGGGACAGCTTTTATAGCTTATTCGCCATTAAACCTGCAACAAACCATCAAAGAATTAAATAAACCTGCGTTATGTGAATTCAACTGCTTCAAAGGCGTTGGGATGGTGGAGGAGCGATGCGGAGGAGGAATAATGCATGTGAGAGGAGGTTCCATGGACGAAACCTGTGAAAACGAGATTAAAATGTGATAAATCACGCATAACCAGGAACGATGATTTTGGAGAATACCATAGGTGGTATTCGTGTGGAGGGAGAGTGGTAAGCGGTTTCCACAAATCGAATGTGATACAGGTTGGAGGAAGACACATGTCCTATCAAAACCGCCCATTTCGCGTGCAAAATGCACGGTGGGAAGGTTTGGCGAGGATGGGTGCGAAAACCATTCTAGACCGTCAGATTTGGGAGATCGACGGCTGAGATCAAACGTGAAGGGAGAAAAGATGTGCGGGAGGAAGAAAGGTGGGACCCGGTGATGACCTCATCAGTTTTTTCGCGGAGAGAAATGTTCAATGTGCAAGGTGAAAATTGGTTGGGTGGAGTTAAAATGTGAGGATCAATGGGAGCCGTTGGATAGGGGAAATGGATGGTTGAGATTAACTCGGAGGATCGGCAATCAGCGGAGAAGAGTTTTGGGAGGTGAAAATTAGGGAGTTTTGATGTGCCGATGGCCGATGGGAAAAGTAAGTGCGATGGATGGAGGACCGTTGGATCAAGATCAAGATCAACGACTAGGATTCGATTGGGGCTTCGCATATTGGCGATGAAGAGGGTCAGGGGAAAAGGGAACTGGAATCGCTGATGAGAGATGCGCCGATGCGACAAAGTGTGATGGAGCAAGGACTGTTGGATATGGGATAGATCAATGATAGAGAAGGGAAGGCAACAGGGAAAAGGTGAAGCGCAATGCGATGGCAAAGTGCGATGGCCGTAAGATCTTGGGGAATGGGCGGTCCAGATCTCATCGGAAGATCGGCCATCGGCGAAAAAAAAAACGGAAGCAGGAACTTTGGAATCACCAAAGTGTGACTGCCGATGGCCTTTAGCACTCAGTTGCAGAGCCGGTCGTATGGCGGGATAGGGGCCTAGAGCTTTAAGTGAAAGGGGCTTAAGACCTGATTTTTTTTATGAAGGATTTGGACAGAAAATGAAGAATTTTGAAGGATTTTGAGGATTTCGATAAGGGGAAAAGGGATAAAAACCTTAATAAAAGGATTTTACAAGGTTTAAAGGGGAATTTTGAGGAAAATAAAGGGTAAAAAATGGGAAAAATGGGTGAAATGAAGGGGTTTTTAGAGGGTTTTTTCAAAGGAAAAAATGATGGAAAATGGGTCCGAAAACAGTCTTTTTTATAACAGCAGGGCTTTTCTTTGAAGGTTTTGAAGTGAAGATATCAGTGGAATGGATATCTTGGACAAGGTACACAACAAGGCTTTAAGAACTCACAAATTTTGTTTAAAACTTGTTTCTTGAAGAATAAAGACCTGTTTTAGCCATTATCAGTTATGACAAAATTTTATTGATGGCTAACAGTGGCTCCACTTGGGGATGGCAGCTCCTTGGAGGTGTCAAGAACCTCATAAATTTATTTCTGGAATGCATACCTATGCCTTATCCTTGACAACCTTTTCTTACTTGATCATGATGCTTGAAAAGATGATCAGTACTTTGTATCAGCAAACAAATTTCTTTTCCCCAAACAACTACCTACACAACCTACTTTCCTAACATTGTTTCTTCATAAGGTGCACTTGGACTTGAAAACCTTTAACATCAACATTTTATTCTTTTGAAAAAAGGAAAAACTAATCTAAATCTACCCTTATTTATTCCATGAGTTCATATTAAACAGTTGAGCTCATAAATTCTCTACCTAAGCTACTATTTGCCAGGATTAAACTGTCTAACAGATTTTATTCTCTATATTCTAAAACAAAATTTTAAATGCAGAAAAACCAGGATTAATCTGTTTGATTTGTTGTAAGACTATGGCATAAAAAAAAAGCTGCACATAGACTGAAATTTATAGAAAATTAAAACAAAATTGTGAAGGCTTAATATCTGAAAATTAAGAACATCCTTCTTCCTTTCTTTCAGCTCTGGTTTTGATTTTTTAGAGTTGTCTTTTTTTTTACCTGGTTCAAGTTTTCGGCATGTTAGAACCAGTTCTTTTTCTTCTCTTTGGCTGAGGTTTTGATCTAATTTAAGCCATTCTTCATCAAACTTACAGGTTCAAGATTTAAAATTTGTTTGAACCTCTGTTTTTCTATCCTAATCTAGTCTACTGATAAGCCAAGATTAGACAGTTTTGGAAAATCTTCTTCACTAACCTATCAGCAGTAAATTGAAATATATCTAGTCATGATTAGGTTGTATGACTAAATAGTAGTGCTCTTTCAAGTAGTGCCATTTAAGCTTGCACACTTTCATATTTTTCATTTCTTTTGTGGTATGGGGTTGTACCTTTCCTCTTTTATATCTGCCCTCTTTTCTCTTTTCTATTGTTTTTGTATTTTTTCTTTTTTATTTTTTAATTCAAAAGAAGTGTTATATAAAATGAATAAAAAAACATTGAAACCAAAATATCAGTTAACAGAAATAATGTTTGAATATCCTGCCATTGACAGGACCTCCAAAATATTCAACTCCATCCAGTTCTTGCAAAAAGAATGCATTGTTTCCAATAGCAGATTGAATAAGATAAGGGCTTTGCCATAAATTATCAAATTTTCCATGTTTTCCCTTATCTTATCTCCTTGAATCCCATTTCAATACTCTATCACCAATTTTAAAGTCACTTTTGTTGGTTCTTTTGTAAAACAGCGTCTTGATGTTTTCTTGTAGTTGTTGTACTCTGATGTATACTTCTTCCCTGGTTTGTTGCAAATGTATAATTTGGTGTATTCTTCTTGTCATATCATCGTCTTCAGACTGTACTTCTTGGATCAGATTCATGACTGGCACTCCTAAACTGGTTGGAAATATTGCATCTGTTCCATAAACTAGCTGATAGGGGGGACATTCCAATTGATTTTTTAATAGTTAGTATGTTTGCCCATAAAGCATGCACTAGCTTACTGTGCCATGATTTCTTGTCATCTTCCAACAACTTCTTAATAATGTTTACCAAACTTTTATTTGAGGATTTTTCCAACCCATTACCTTGAGGGTAATAAGCTGTAGAATGACCCAATATAATCTGATATTTATGACAGAATTCCACCATCTTTTTAGACCCAAATGCAGCGTCATTATTAGTTATGATCTATCTAGGACAATCAAATCTAGATAGTATATGGTTTTCAAGGAATGAAATGATAACTGAGTCTGTGGAATTCCTAGAAGGGAGGGCTTCTATCTATTTGGTAAAATAGTTTGTTGTTGTGAGGATCCATTTATGTTGGGCAAATGAGGCAGAATGGATTTCCCCAATGAAGTCTAGACCCCACTGCTAAAAATGAGCTTCAATAGTGATTGATTGCAGAGGTAAGGGAATCAGCTTTATTTTGCCTTCAAAGATTTGGCATTTGTGACAGGAAATAATCATTTTGTGGATATCTTGAAAGAGGGTGGGCCAGTAGTAACCATCTCTAAGGATTTTTTTAGTAGTTGACTTCCAATAGAGGTGGCATCCATATTCTCCTTTATGAAACTCGTGCTTGATCTTATCTGCATCATTCTCAAGCAAACATTTAAGAAATAATCCACTAGCATTTTTCCAATATAAACACTTATTCAAAATGCAGTAATTTACAGATTTCAACTTTAAGAATCTTGCCTTTGTTTTAGACAAACTAGGAGGGACATTTAGGTTGAGAAATACATACAAAATATCAGCATACCAAGATGAATTCAGAAAATTATCTTCAATAATTGGAGTTGTCAACTCCTCCTGTTCATCTAATGCATTAAACATGTTTATATCAAGAGCTTGAAAGTTGGATTCAGCCATAAGTTTTGCTAATCCTTGACCTTTTATGAGCTTAGTGGGCTTGATTTCTAAGTCATATTCCAATATTACAGCAATCCACTTTCTTCTTTTTCCATCTGGATCTTGGGTCAATATGTCCTTTACAACTAAATGAGGCACAAATGCTATAATGTGTGAGTGTAAAATGTAAATTTTGAAGTCTTTTAAGGCTTTGAGCAGGGCAAAGGCTTGTTTTTCCATGATATTGTACTTCAGAGGTGCATCTCTTAATGCCTTACTGAAAAATGCAATTGGCTACTCTTGTCCCTTCAAGTTTCTCTGTAATAGGACAACAGCTACTATGTGTTCTGATACAAATGAAAATATGAAGAAATATTTTGTAAAATTAGGACGGATAAGAACTAGTGTTTTAGTAATTGCTTGTTTTACCAGTTCAAATTATTTCTTTGCTTCTAAGGTCCATTTAACTTCTTCTTCTCTTTTAATCATATTTGTCATGTTTCTAAGGAGTTCAGCTAGGTTGGGTATGAACCTTCTCAAGAAATTAATCTTCCCAATGAAATATTGAAGTTCCTTGATGTTTCTAGGGTGGTTGATTTGCAATATACCATCGATCCTCTTTAGGTCTATATTTATTCCTTCTTCAGATATGATATGTCCAAGAAGTTTACCTTCTTGGAGACCAAACAATGTTTTCTTTGGATTTAAAGATAACCCATATTTTCTGCATTTCTCAAAGACTTTTCTCAAGTGTATTAGGTGTTCTTCATATGTTCTGGAATAGACAATTATATCATCAAGGTAAATCACTATGAAGTAACCTATTTCTTCTGAGAATGCAATATCCATGGCTCTCTTAAATGTGGCACCAACATTCATTAAACCAAAAAGCATTTTCAAATACATGAAAGTACCCCAAGGAGTAGTAAAGGTTGTTTTAAGTTGATCATCAAGATGTACCAATATCTGATTGTAGCCTGAGAAGCCATCTAGCAAAGAAATTCTTCTAGAACCAACTACCCTTTGTAAGATATGATCCATTTTGGGCAAGGGATAGTTGTCATTTAATGAGGCTCTATTTAAGTTTCTAATGTCAATGCAAAGCCTTATTTCTCCTGTTTTCTTCCTAACAGATACAAGATTAGATACCCAGTCTGAATATCTTACTGGGACTATGATTCCAGCATCATACATTTTCTTAATTTCTCTCTCAACCAAAGGTAATTGAACAGGTTAATTTTGCGCAATTTTTTTCTAAAAGGTTTATGGTTTTTTTTTAGGGGTATCTTATGCTGGATTATCTCTGTATCATATGATTTTAGATCTTCATAGCTCCATGCAAAAACATCAGAAAACTCTCTGAATAGCTCAATGTATTTCAGTTTAATCTGAGCTGGCAGTGTCTTGGATAATTTGATCATTTTGGGCTTTTCCTCACTGCCTATGTTGCATTCTTCCACTTCAACTTCAATAGGTTCCAGTTTTAGCTTTTTGGCAACATCATTCAAGTCAAACAATTCTTCTAATAGGACCAGTCCTTTTGGAAAGCTTTGATTTTTAGATTGCAGCACTTCTAAGTCTTCTTTTTCTAAATCTGTGTTATTTTCTATCATATGTTTGGGTCAATTAGTTAATAGATTTATTTCAGCAATCTCAGAAGACTTTTCTTCTTCAAAAAGTGGGTTTTCTTTAGTAGGACAGTCTTTTTCATACTCTGAATCTGAGTTTGGTATTTCAAGTTCATTTTTGGACTGTAGGAAGTCTTCTATTTGTTTAATCCTTCAAAAACTTGCCAGTATTTTACATTATCCGGGACGGCTGGTCTATATTTGACTTGGATGGTGTATTTTTTCATAAAGTCTTAGACAAGTACTAGCAGCAAAGGCTAATCCATTGGAAAGGATGTTTTGGTTCCTTGGGACAAAGGTAAGTTGGAATTCAACAAATGTTTTTAATAGGTCCATGGCATCATCTCTATAGGCTCTAAGTCTGGGATGTTTAGCAATGTATTCCCCATTTACTTGCCTAATTATCAATTCTAAATCTCCATAAACTGTTACCCTCTTGGCCCCTAGTTTTTTTCAATAAATGCAGGCCTAAAAGGAGAGCTTCATACACAGCTATGTTATTTGTGCATTGGAAGTTTAATCTATAGGAATGACCCTCAGCATGATTTTTTTCAATTTTTTGTACCCATATGCCGCTCCTACACCAGTTTTAGAGCAAGACCCATCAAAACTCATACTACAAAGAGGATTGTTTTCAGATTTGTCATTTATTTCATTATTTTCCTCTCTGTTTTGTTTTCTTAATCTGTGACTGTGTTGTTCCTGTAGGACTGCATTGTGTTTGTATTTATTTTTTTCCTCAAGATTTTCAATGTTTTGAGGCTTTATTCTTTGATTTTCTTGATTGGTACTACGTGATTTTCTTGATTGGTACTACGTTCATGATTGTTTTGATGCTCAAGGCCTGTGATTTGTTTGCTATGCTTTTCTGAATTAGCAAACTGTTTTTTAGTTTTCTCCTTGTTTTCCTCTTCATATATGGCTGCCAATATGTTTGGGGATGGAGTGGCCACTATATTGGTTGATGTTTCATTTATTAATCCTTGCTCATTAGAAATCTCATCATTATAAAGAATGAATGAGTCAAGGTTAGTATGTATAGAATAGAGAGGGGAGTTTTTTGGTCTTTCTTGACTACTCACCATATATTTCATGTGTGTTTCCCTATAGAATCTTCTAAGTTGACTGAATACAGGGATGGTGGCATAAGTCATATCCATCTGCATAGTACCTTGCAACTTAACACCCCATGATCTTGAAAGAAGCATGCCATATTTGGGGGGTATACCAGCCACTACAATGTCCATCACTAGGCTTTTGGCTGAAATTTGGGCTAAGTTAACACAGAGATCTTTTATTAGGCCCGTTGAGCCCCAAAGATGTCCTTTTCTTTCACCAAATTTCACTTCATTTCCTTTGTCCTTTATCAATTATACTCTTAAAAGATCAATAGGATTGATTAAAGTCACTTTAAGAATTCATACAATGACTGACTTGCTATACTTTTATGGTTTTGTTGTCGTAGTGATTTTTGACTAGAATTAGCTACAGAATGCAGTCATTCTGTAGCTAGTCGCATATTCCGCAGCTATCTTCATGTTCACACAGGTTAGAGGTGTCACTCAAAGGAAAAACACATATGGTTGAATTCCAGAACTCACCTACATCATTCCTTTCCCTCTACCAAGTCTGAGCAAAAATATGCAAGTGGTTATGCACGTGGAGGAAACCAAAACTAAGAAGTAAGCTTCTACTAGGACAAGGAATCTACAGATGTCTTCAGTAAGGAACGAGGCCTCAAAAAGGATTTCTAATGTGATTTTAATTGAAAAAGACACCTATCCCTATTTCTTCTCAATGTAAATTATGTATTTTTCTTATAAGAATAACTCGGGAAACCAATAGACAGTTAGCTAGTTGATGTTTTGTTGTTAAGTTGTCCAAGACTGTAATACTCTTTTTTTTGGAGCGTTTTCCTTGAATGAAAGAAGTACCACTTTAATGCATGATCTAAAGTAATATTGAGGAGATTCGTGTGCTAATCCGACGGTAGAGGGCCCCTACTATCCGAAAGGCTCTGTGCATATTTTTTAGATAAGTAACTTTAGCTCTATTTCGTTCTTAATTTAGGCAATTTTCTGAACTTCATGTTTTATGCTTACTTACATCGAATAGTGCAGTCAATCTGGTTCTCATAAATTGTTCCAAAATATCACTAACACTGAATGAGATAGATTTTTAGTATTTCAAAGGCTAATTGCGTATTAGTTCAGTTCTGTTCATTGCATTTCAAGTTTCATTAGCTAGTTGTATTCTAGTTTTGTTAAATTAAACTTAAAAGCCTTTATTATTTACAAACTGCTCTTGTTCTTAGTCTCTTCTAACACATTATTATCATATGGATAAGAATTAGTAATATCATTTTGAGGTCTTGATTGTTTTGCAATTTCTCATAATTTTAAAAACAACCTTTTTCCAAAGCTATTCCAAGAGATCTCTAACCCTTGAATGAGGCTTAATAGTAACATCTTGAGTTGCAGAATGGGTTGATTTTAGTGTCATAAGTTAAATTAGCATATATTTCCTTACTATGTTGCAGATAATCTTTTCTCAATGTGTTCCAACAAATTTCTAACTATGGATGAGATTTTCTCTGTGATATTGTAAGTTGTTGTTTACTTAGAAGAACTTCACTGCATCAAACTTATCATTTTCTCAAGTTGTTCCAACATATCTCTAATGAAATGAATTGGACTGAGTTAATGTTATGAGTTACTTTCCTTATCAAGCTTTTCAATTGGTGAATTGGCATTTTCTGTTCTTAGGTTCCATACATAGTTTAAAGTAGATTTTGCTCTGTTTTAGTGTGACCAATAACTTCTCTTTGCCAACAATTTAGTTCTTTTCCTCTTAGCACAAAAACACAAAACCAAAAACACTAGAAAAACACTAAACACAATGAAGTAGGAAGAAGATACCTAGGCACATATAGTGCACTTCACTTCAACAATTTACTAGCCCTGGTTGACAATTTATGACATCAATTTAGGAACACTAAGTTGAGCAGACATTTTGGCACCGTTGTCGGGGAAGTGTAACTAGGTAGCCTTGTTTCTTACCTCCCAAAAACAATGATATGCATAGAGAAAGAGACTCAAGGGGTAGATTCATAAGAAGCAGAAGCTTGATTCCTAGAACACCACTTGTTCCACCAAGACCAAGAGGTAGCACACCTCCAACTCAAACCCACATCCCATCCTATACTGATCACATACTTCTAGAAGGCTTAAGATCAGATATTCCATCAGAGAGACCTTCCACTTCATCCAATGAACCTGTCCTAGAAGAATATTCAAGAATCCCAGCTAGAGACATAAACTTTTCCACTTCCATAGGAGAATCAACCATGGCAGAATAAGGGGGAGGAGGAGTCTTTAATGGAGAACATACACTATTTGGATGGGGTAGAGGTAGAGGAGAAGGAGGTAGAGGTGCAGAAGGAGAAGAAGGTAGAGGTGAAGAAGGAGGTAGAGGAAGAGGTAGAAAGGAAATGGGAAGCTCTTTTGGGTTTCCTATAGTAGATGAGAAACCAATGCAACTATGAAAAACATTTCACCCTCTGTCCTTCCAAAATTTTATGGACTCAAAAGTGAAGATCCTGAAACCTTCCTATTTGAATTTGAAGTCCTATGTAGAACCTATGATTACTTACAAGATGCCCAAAAACTTAAACTATTCCCTTCAACATTGAAAGGAGCAGCATTAAAATGGTTTATGAGTTTGATCAACAGTTCTATTAGGACATGGGAAGACATGAAACATGCATTTCTAGAGAGGTATTTGGATTTTTGTATGCTAGTCAACCATAAGGAGGAAGTGTTTAAAATGCTACAAAAAGAGGATGAAAATCTGGAAGATTTGTTGGAGAGGTTTAACTATAACATCAAGAGGGAAAAAATGGAAAACTTAGACCAAGATACTTTGAAAGCTCTCTTGTTGAAGACAATTAGGGATGAATGGTTAGATATCCTTAATATTATGGGAAAAGGGGATATATCTCAGCTCACATTACCTGAAATAGTTGAATTATGTATCAACCTTTCAAGAGGGAAATCTAAAACTGTAAAAGAACCAAGAGACCCTGCTCTTGCAAGGGAAATTAAGTCTGCTTTTGGGACAGTAAGTAGGGAAGAAATAGGAAATATGCTTGATGAATTCAAATATGACATTTTAGGGAGTCTTAGTGAGAAAATAGACACCCTCAAGTTGCAAAACAAGCAAAAAGCTGAATTTGATGCCTTAGCAATCTTTTGTCCCAAATGTAGAAAGAAGCATGCCTTGAGATAGTGCCCTTTGGATGCAAAAGTAGTAGAGACTTGTGTAATTTGTTCAGAAAAACATGAGACCAAGAGTTTTCCTTCACTTCTTGGTCTTAAAGCTGTCTTTCAAGAAGAAAACCCTACAAATTCCACAGAATCTCTCAATTTTGTCTCTAGGAGGCCTTGGCAAGGACCTCAAACACACTGATTCCATGATCAGCTGTATAATCAACCCCCACCAAATTGGAATTCTTGGCAGCAACCTTGGCCCTAATTTCAAAATCAATCTCAAACTTGGGCACAAGGAGCACAAAATCCCTATGGGAGATACTCTCAGTACTATCAATATCCACCATCCTATCCACCATATCAAAATTTCCCTCCTCAACAAAATATTCAACAAAATCCTCAACAAAATCCTCAAAATCCACAACATCAAAATCCACCACTTCCATTACCATTTCCTCATAAAAAAAGTCAGTTACCTGCCCAACCCATACCAAACCCCAGCAATAAAAATCCTCAAAACACATACATGATAGAAGGCCAACAATTTCCAACCTATTTGATTACTCCTTTAGACCTTAATGATGTTCAACTTAGGTCTGGAAGAATACTTGAAAAGAAGAAACCTTATGTAATCATACAAGAGCAAAACAATTCTGAGGAATATTCTCTACGGGTAAATAAAAGTCTTGAGGAGAACACATCTTTTCAAGCACCAACCATTGAAAAATCAAAACAAAAAAAACCAATAATTTCAACTCCTATATTAGAGCAGCCATCAACATCCACCTCTACACCTCCCTTTCCAGAAAGATTACAAATCGGTAGGGGTGTAGAAAAACAAATTATGGTGCCTAATTATGATTTCCTAGATGAGCTAAGGAATTTTTGTATTAAGATCCCATTATTACAAGCTATCAAGGAAATTCCAATCTTAGCAAAAACAATAAAGGAGTTGAGCATGAAAAAAACAGGAAAAAGAATCAGGAAAAAGAATCAAAGAGATAAAGAAAATTCAACTGGCAGGAAAAATAGCAGATATCATGATGGGTAAGATTTCCATTCCAAAGTATCTATACCTAGGAAATCCATTTGTTAAAATACACGTCAATGGAACTGAGATCCAAAACACACTTATTGATTTAGGAGCAGCAATCAATATCATGAGTAGACAAATCATGGATAAACTAAAGCTTCATATTATTCTTTTTACACCCACACTATTACAATTAGCAGACAGATCTGTGATTAAACCTAATGGGGTAATATAAGACATTCCATTGTCCCTAGATTCTTGGGAGTATCCTATGTATTTTATGATCTTAACTCCTAAGAATAATCTAGGAGGACATCCTATTATATTAGGAAGACCTTGGTTAGCTACAGCTGATGCTTTTATTAGCTGTAGATCCATTGATATGTACATCTCTGATGGTAGTTCAACCAAGAAATTTACCTTGTATCCTCCAGCAAAAACAATTACAGAATTAGATGATACTCAATGGATTGAGGATGAAGAATACATACAACATCTCTTCACAATTTCAGAAATTAGTGAAGATAGCCAGATTCTGAATACCTTAGAAAATTTTGAATCCTCTTCGGAATACAAACATGAACAATTTCAAGAAGAATCCAACATTGAGTTTTTATCATCAAGACAGATGTCTCTTTATTCCATGGATAAATTTGGCAGCTCTGCAATTGAGATATTTCCAGGTAAAACTTTAAACATAAACAAGAACCTAGAGAAATCTCAACAAGAAAAGCTAGTCAAGATATTACAGAGACATTCTTCTGCTTATGCATGGGAGTACACTGATATTAAAGGGATAAGTCCTAATACTTGCACTCATTACATCTACATAGAGGAAAATTGTAAACCAATCAGACAACCTCAGAGACGGATGAATCCAAATCTTAAGGAGATTGCTAAAGAAGAATTGCAGAAATTGTTAAATGTCAACTTTATCTATCCCATTTCAGATAGTCAGTGGGTTTCTCCTTTGGTAATTGTGCCAAAGAAAAATGGTAAATGGAGAGTGTGTATTGAATACCGGGAATTAAACAAAGCTACTCTTAAATATCACTTTCCCCTACCTTTCATAGATCAGGTGTTAGATACACTAGCTGGCAAAAAGTAGTTCTCATTTTTAGATGGGTTTAGTGGTTATAACCAAATTCAAGTAGCACTTGAAGATCAAGATAAAACCACATTTACCTGTCCTTGGGTTACCTATGCTTACCGAGTATTTCCATTTGGACTATGCAATGCACCTGCAACATTTCAAAGGGCAGTACTAGGAATATTTTCAGATCTAATACATGATTGTGTAGAGGTATATATGGATGATTTCACATTATATGGAAACACGTTTGAAGAAGCCTTAGAAAACTTGGAAAAAGTTTTAAAAAGATGTAAAGAAGAAAATCTTTCACTAAGTCATGAGAAGTTTTTTATGATGTTTACTGAAGAAATTGTTTTGGAGCAACACATTTTAGGGGATGGGATTAGAGTTGATGAGTCAAAAGTTGAAGTCATCTCTAACTTATCTGTTCCAAGTTGTCAAAAATATGTTAGGAGTTTTCTAGGATTTATAGGATATTATTGAAGGTTTATAGAAAACTTCACTAAGATAGCATCTCCACTTTTCAAATTACTTACCAAGGAATATGAATTCAAGTGGAATCTTGATTGCCAGTTAGCCTTTGATACCTTGAAAACAAAAATCTCTGAAGCGCCTATTTTAAGGGGACCTAACTGGAAATTACCTTTTTATATTTCAACAGATGCATCGGATACAGCTTTAGGAGCAATATTGGGACAAAAAGACCTGATTCCTTATGTCGTCTACTATACAAGTAAAAATTTGACTCCTTCATAGTTAAATTATACTGTAAATGAAAAAGAGTTCTTAGTTGTTGTTCATGCCATAAATAAATTCAGACACTATATAACAGGCTATGAGACTTTTGTTCACACAGATCACTCTGCAATTAAATATCTAATGAACAAATCAATTACTAATGGCAGAGTCATAATATGGTTATTACTTTTACAGAAATTCAACATTACCATTCTAGATAGGCCTAGGAAACAAAATACAGTAGTTGATTTCCTATCTAGACTCCAAAACATAAAATATAATACTCCAGTTGAAGATCAATTCCCTGATGAATATCTTTTTTCAATTTCTACTCAAACTCCTTGGTTTGCTGACATTGCTAATTATTTAGTTTCAGGGAAATTTCATTCAATAATGAATGCAAGAGACAAAAGAAAGATCATTTATGACAGTGCAAAATATTCATGGGTTGCTAATGAGTTATACAAAACAGGTCCAGACTTTATCATTAGGAGATGTGTTCGAGAAGATGAGATGCCTGAGATTCTCAAGGCATGTCATGATGAACCTTGTGGCGGACACTTTGCTGATAAAATGATAGCTTATAAGGTCCTTCATTTAGGATACTATTGGCCATCCCTTTTTAAAGATGCTAAAGAGTATGTCAAAAGGTGTGACAGTTGCCAAAGGGTAGGGAAACCTTCTCCTTCATGTGAGATGCCATTGCAGCCTCAGGTACATATTGAACCTTTTGAGAAATGGGCTTTAGATTTTGTAGGACCTATTAGTCCTCCATCAAGACAAAAGAAATATATATTAGTTTGCACCGATTATGTTACCAAATGGGTAGAGGCCAAGCCATTACTTTCTGCTACTGAAGCATCTGTAGTTAATTTTCTTTTTGAGGATATTTTTACTCGTTTTGGTGTCCCAAGAGAAATTGTTACAGATCAAGGAGCTCAATTCACATCAAAGATAGTGGAACAAATGGTGGAGAGGTACAAAATCAGACACAGAAAATCTATTCCCTATCATCCACAAGAAAATGGTCAAGTGGAATCTACTAATAAGGTCATTGAGGGGATCCTAACAAAAGACTGTTCATTTACATAGAAGAGATTGGGAAGATAGGCTTCCTGAAGCCTTGTGGGCCTATATAACTACATGGAGAAGCACAACAGGTCATACTCATTATGAACTTGTTTATGGAAAACAAGTCTTGTTTCCCATAGAGTTTCAGATTCAAACTTTTAAAATGGCAGTTCAGCTAGGACTTGATCTAACAGAGGCACAAAAGCACAGATTGGAGCAGATTAATGAATTGGATGAGATCAGACAAGATGCAGTCCAGAAAACAAGTATAGTCCAGCAACAAAGGACTAGATGGCATGATAAGTACATTAAGGAAAAGAAATTCAAAGAAGGTGACTGGGCCCTCTTATTTGATTCAAAGTTCAAATATTTTCAAGGTAAATTCCAAACACATTGGCTTGGACCATATGAAATTGTGAAATTTTTTGACAATGGAGCAATAAAAATCAAGACAATAGATGAAGAGAAGGTCACTTTTCTTGTAAATGGTCATAGATTGAAGTTGTATCATAAGCCACTTTCAAGAGAAGAATTTGTCAAGAGATTCTAGGAGAACAGTGATGTGAAGTTAATGAAGAAGAATCCTTCTTCTTCATCAACTTAATTGAATTTTCTAAATTCAGATGCATAAAAAATAAATAAATAAATAAATAAAATAAAATAAAGTATAAACATGAAAACTAATCACTGATTAGCATGTTTATACAGAAAAGATAAAGTGAAAATCAGAATCCTTCTAACACTTTAGCTTTTCAAATTTGTTCTTTTCCTGCAAGCAACTATCATAAAATCATAAGTGCAGGCCCATTTTATATACCATATTCCACTTATGATCCATTTCACTCCATCATGTCTCACTTCATTCATATTTCATTCATTCCATTCATCCATACTTCATTCACTCCATTCCATGGTCCACCTGATTTTCATTTCATATTTTTAATTTTGATCTATTTCTGCAATTGAGTATTACAAATCATAAGTTGCAAGCCACTTTTCATATTTCATTCCACTTTACATCTATGATCCATTTCATTCCATTATATTTCACTTCACTCATGCTCCATTCCACCATATTTCATGATCCAGTTTATTTTATTTCATACTACACTCCATCCATGTTTCAAATCATTTCATTTCATGTTTCAAAGTTTCTATAGGTATATTCTGCAACCAGACATTCTGCAGCCAAACATTCTGCAGCAATGCAGACATTCTGCAAGCAACTATCCAGCAACCATTTGTTCAGCAGCAAATTGATCCTGCACACCTATGTCAACAAGAAAAATAAAAGGGATTATGAAGACTGAAAGATCAATGATTTTCAAAGGAAGAGAAAGCATATTAAAAATCACAAAAATCAAAAGAAGGGCTAAGGTAACTTGTGAAATTATTATGATAACAAATTATAAAAGTTATAGTATGGTTAAGTTATATGTATGTTTCATAAAGTTATTTTGATTATTCGTATTGATCAAGTCTATCAAGCCTATCATAAAATTCATGGACAAATGTTGTGTAACCAGCTCCAAAAAGAGAAGAAAAGAGACATCAACGCCTTAGAAATGAGCCACTTCGAGGGGGCAACCTCCAATACATTACATAAATGAACAATTCTTGGATGATATAATTTACAAAACCTCCTTTCTATATATAGGAGTCCATGGGGCCATAATGTAATCCTATTGGGCCACAATGTAATCCTAGCCGACCTAACAATAATAATTTAAGGGCACAATAATAACAAAATTGGGGTTACAAGGGTTCAATAATAACAATAAGGGGGTTACACTAACAATAATAAGGGACTATACTAGTGATATAGGGACCTAACATGCCCTTCTCCTTCAAAAAAGTGTTGTCCTCAACGCTTGAGTAGCTCTGGGTGCTTCTGTATAAAATTCTCATCCTCCCATGTAGAATCTTCAGTGGGTAAGTTATTCCACTTGATGAGATACTCTGAAATTGATCGATTCCGTAGCTGTCAAGTTCTTGTTTCCATGACCACTTCAGGTTCCAATATGATTTTTCCTTCCTCGTCAAGTTCTGGCAATATTGTTTTAACTGGAAGATTTTCACCTATAACCTTCTCTAAGCATGAAACATGGAAAATTGGATGTACTCGCGAAGAAGCAGGAAGCTCCAATTTGTATGCCATAGAACCAATATTTTGCAACACCTTGTAAGGACCATATTACTTTGGTGATAATTTATTATCCTTCTTAGCTTGCTTGAGGGACATTTGTTTGTATGGTTGTAGCCGTAAAAATACCCAATCTCCTACATCAAAAATTTTCTCGCTGCGATGTTGATCTGCCTGTTGTTTCATTCGATTTTGTGCCAAATTCAGGTTATCCTTTAAGAGTTGGAGAACTTCTTGCTGATGCTCGATGTGATCTTCCACTGCTTGAACCTTAAAATTTTCTCTTAAAGATGATGTGATGGATGGTGGATGATATCCATAAAGTGCCATAAATGGGGTCATTTTTGCTGCAGTATGGAAGGAAGTGTTATACCACCATTCAAAAAGAGGTAACCACTTGACCCATTGTGTTTGTTTATCAGATACAAAACAACGAAGATATCCTTCCAAAAAATTATTTACGATCTCAGTTTGACCATCAGATTGAGGATGATAAGATGAGCTATGAGCTAATTGAGTACCCAAACAAGAAAATAACTCCGTCCAAAAATTTCCAGTAAAAATGGGATCTCTGTCGCTCACAATAACCCTTGGGCTTCCATGTAGCTTTCGAATTCTGTCCATAAATGTAGTAGCAACTGTACTTGCTTTAAATGGATGAGATAATGCACAAAAGTGTGCATACTTGGTAAGTCTATCAACTACCACCATGATGACACTCTTTCCTTCAAACTTAGGTAAACCTCTGATAAAATCCATTGAAATATCCTCCCAACGTTGACTTGGAATGGATAAAGGTTGTAGAAGACCCGGGGTCTTAATTGTCTCAACTTTATTCTGCTGGCAAACCAAACATTTCACCACAAACTTTTGAATATCAGATTTAAGGCCATCCCAAAAAAAATATTTCTTCACCCTGTGGTAAGTTTTTAAAAATCCTGAGTGTCCTCCTAAAGGAGAAGTGTGCAATTCCAGAAGAATCTTTTGTTTTAGTTTGGAATTCTTGCAAAGATATAAGCGATCTTTGTACCATAAGGAATCATTTTTCCAACTAAATGTATCAGATGTACTAGGATCTTGCTGCAACTTTTGAATGAGTGTCCATACATCTTTTTCCTTCTTCCATTCATTTCTTGCTTCGGTTATCCAATCTGGTTGGATAATAGAAATGGCACAAAGCAATGCTTCCACCTCTTCATTCTTTCTTGAGAGTGCATCTGCAACAAAATTAAGCTTTCCTTTTTTGTATATTATTTCAAAGTCATAACCCAACATCTTTGTGACTCATTTTTGCTCCTCTTCTGATGATAGTCTTTGTTCCAAAAAGTGTTTAAGACTATCATGATCAGTTTTTACCTTGAAGTGTCTTCCCATTAGGTAAGTTCGCCAGTTCTTTAGTGCATGCAGTATTGCTAACATTTCCTTCTCATAAATAGGTTTATGTAAATACTTCCCTTTGATTGGACGACTTTCAAAAGCAATGGGTCTTCCTTCCTGCATTAAAACTGCACCAATTCCATTTCCTGAGGCATCACATTCCACAATAAAGGTTTTTGTGAAGTCTGTCGTAGCTAAGACCGGTGCTAGGCACATTGCCTCCTTAAGATGTTCAAAGGCCTTAGTTGCTTCAGGAGTCCATGAAAATGCATCTTTCTTCAATAATGTTGTTAGAGGTGCTGCCATTCTCCCATAATTCTTAACAAACTTGCGATAATACTGCGTTAACTCGAGAAATCCTCGCAACTTCTTTATGGTTGTGGGGACTTTCCATTCCTTAATGGCTTTAATTTTGTTAGGGTCTACTTTAACACCCTCGTGAGATACAATATGACCCAGATATTCCACCTCTTGTACTCCAAAGAAACATTTGGATTTTTTTTTCATATAATTGTTTCTCCTGCAATAGTTTGAGCACCCTGTCAACATGTTCAACATGATCCTTCCAAGACCTGCTGTAGATTAGTATATCATCAAAAATACTAGCACAAATTTTCTAAGGAAGGGTTTGAAAATGGAATTCATCAACCCTTGAAATGTAGAAGGTGCATTGGTAAGGCCAAAAGGCATGACCAAAAATTCATAATGACCCTCATGATTTCGAAATGTTGTTTTTGGAATATCTTCAGTCTTCATTCTAATTTGATGATATCTTGAACGAAGATCCAACTTGGTAAAATAAATTGCTCCATGTAATTCATCCAATAATTCATCAATCACAGGAATGGGAAATTTGTCTTTAATTGTGAGCTTATTGAGCTCCCTATAATCCGGACACATTCGCCATGATCCATCCTTCTTGTGTACCAAAACTACAGGAGCAGAGAAAGAACTTTGACTAGGTTGAATTATACTCGCCTCTAACATTTCTACAATCATACGTTCAATTTTGCTCTTTTGGAAGTAAGGATATCTATAAGGCCTGATGTTTGGAGGAACACTTCCTGGAATCAAATGAATAGCATGATCATGATCACGAATAGGTGGGAGTCCTTTGGGAGTTTCAAACACCTAGGAATGATTGTCCAAGACTTGTTGGAGATCTGCAGAAATAGATGATTTTGATGTTGGAACTTCTAGTGAGCATAATTGTGCAATTACGCCTCGTTGTTCTTTCTTTAGAAGCTTTGTCATGACATTAGAGCTTATTATCCCTCCTGGCTTCCCCGCAATACCCCGTAATTCGACTTCCTTTCCTTCTGAAAAAAATTTCAAGAAAAGTTCTTGAAAATTAAAAGCTACCGTCCCCAAAGATTGTAACCATTGTACTCCTAGTACAACATCAGCACCTCCCATAGGAATGTAAAGCATTGGACTAGTCAATACATATTCCCCCATGGTTAGCTTGATATTATGGCATTTTCAAGAGCAATTTATAGTTCCTCCATTTGCAACCATCACTTGACATTCTGGTGCTGGGTATAGGAAACAATTTAATTCCTTGGCTACCTTATAATGAATAAAATTATGGGTGCTACCCGAATCAATCAACACTATTACCCTTTTCTTCTTGATATGTCCTTCTATCTTGAGAGTTTGAGGAGTGGTAATTCCTGCCAGTGCATTACACGATATGGTCGGATTCATTTCTTCCTCTTCTAGGGCTGGTTCCTGGTGTATATCCTCTTCTTGTTCATTTTCTTCTTTCTCTTCACAATCTATGTAAAATAATTTCTTCTCAGCACACTTATGACCTTTAGTGTATTTTCTATCACAACTGTAGCAAAGCCCTTTTTCTCCTTTTTCTTCCAATTGTTGTGGTGTCAACCTTGTAGGTTGTGGAAATCTAGGCGTAGCAACACTTCCTTCTTTATAGAATTGAGTGGTAGGCTTCCTTGTCGCCATAATTTTACATTCAACTTTTCTTGCCAACCTGAATGCCTTCTCCAATGAATCAGGTTCCAAAACGCAAACTTCATGTTGGATGTTATCTTTTAAAGTGCCTATGAAGAGATCAATCCTGTGTTCCTCTGGAATATCAGTTACCCTTATATTCAATTTTTGGAAGTCCTCAATGTGCTCCCCCACTAAACCCTTTTGTTTAAGATTTATCAATTGGCTAAAGAAGGTGTTGCTCTTTGTATCCTCATAATGTGCTATCATTTCCTCCGTAAAAATTGACCAAGTGACAATTTTTTTATGGGAGCAAAGCCATCGATACCATATAAATGTATTTTGTTCTAAATGTAAAGTTGCAATGCGTACCTTTTGTGTGTTTTGCACATTATTGAGATCAAAATATTGCTCCATCTGTAGTATCCATGTTACAGGATCCTTTCCATTAAACTTCCTCATATCCATTTTTGGAATATGGTGGTTCTTCCCTCCAACAGTAGAGTTTATGAAATCACGATTAACATTTATTTTGTTCTCATCATGAGTTTCCTCTACTATATTTTCACCATTAGGAAACATTTCTTGTATCAAATTTCCCAAACCTTCGATGTCTACTTTTAGATCTTTCTTCATGTTTTCCATATTGTCTTTCATTTTTTTATCGATCTTAGCTTCCATGTCATCCATCTTAGCTTCCATGCCCACTTCCATGTCATCCATCTTAGTTTCCAAACCATTCATATTAGCTTCCACACCTTTCTTCAAACCATCCATCTTAGTTTCCACACCCTTCTTCAAAACTTCCATTTCATTTTTTGTTGTTTTTTGCGAGAGAAAAATTTGTTGCACTTTCTCTTGTAATTTTGATATTTCATGTTGCCATTATTCGTCTTCATGAGTCATAGTAGAGCCTTCTAAAGGCTTAATGGGTGTTGAGTTCTTTTTAGGGGCCATTTTAGAATCCAATATTGATATCTATTCTACAATAGGCCCTTGCAATCAATTCAACTTGATTCTTCAAACAAGACTTATGCAATTCGGAAAAAACAATACACACCTTTTACTTGCTTTGAGGAGCTCGATATCGAAATTGTATTATCTCTGTGATTGCGGATCTTCAATATCTAAAATTCAGCACTGAAGTATCCCTATGAATTCTCTTTTCAATGCCACAGGTCTGACCTGATTTGGATTCTCCAAGACAAAGTTGTGTCCAATCTCCCACAATGACCTAATTATGGACTGGTTCAGTAGAGCAAACTTGTACGACTTGCCACGTGTCATTGTTTCGTCCTTTGTCTCTAAAATTGATAGCCAAGAAACTACAGTTTGTGTAATAGCGACAAAGTTTTACGGTACTCCAATCTGATGCCCAGAGAGAGAGTTATTGAACTTTTCCCATGATCACCTCTTTGAGATGCAATTCAGGAGCCTGAAAAAGCACTACCTTCCACAGATCATATCTCCAAAAAAATTGCGAAACAAGCTCTGAATTTTTTTGACAAATTTGCTCAGGATTTCAGCTTCGTACCATAGGAATTTCGGATTTTGAAACTTTGTAGAAAAAAAGTTATAGTGCAAATTCCATGATGACTTGTTTAGGAGCTTGAAAACATACCTAACTTCCACAGATCATATCTCCGAAAATATTGCGAACCAAGCTCTAAAATTTTTAGACAATATTCCCCAGGATTTTAGCTTCCCACTCTAAAAATTTCAGCTTCTGAAACTTCGTAGAAAAAAAGTTATAGCGAAAATTCCACGATGACCTATTTGGAGCAGTGAAACCCTAGAATCCAAAGCTCTGATACCAAATGTTGTGTAACCAGTGTTAGCCACCTGTAATATTTTGTTATACCAAAAGGTGGCTAAATATTTTTGAGCCTCCAAGGAACAAATTTTATCACTAAAAATTGTTGGCTCTTGAAGACTCCTTGTAGGCCTCATGCCTCTGTCCAAAATCCTCATTACTTTTCCTCTTAATTCTGCTAATTCCAAGTAGAAGACTGCTGAAAGACCTTCATTTTCCCCCTTCTTAAACCTTCATCTGCTCCCCTTTTTCTCCACAAACTTCCTTGTTTTCATAAATCCTCTTCTTCCATTTATGAAAATCACTTTCCCATATTTAAAAACCCATTTTTTTTTACTATCCCGAAACCATCAAATTCCATTGAAAATTATGAAAAATTCATAAAAATACAAGTATTATGACTATGGATTTAAGCCCCTTTGGGCTAATTCCTAAACCACTTCCCCACCATACGCTTTGGAGCTGGAGCTATTTGCCTTGGGTTAAGGCGCTAATCGCATCGGAAAGAATCAAATGTACAAGTCTTCGCCATACTCCGAAGAACTCCGATTGCGATTAGCCTTGCTGCCTAAAAACCCCCGATCATATTGTTTTCATGTAACCCGGAGCCCGCCCTCGGCGCTTAGACCTTATGAATATTTCATTCCCAAACCCATTTTTCTTTATAAAACCCAAAACCCGCTTATCCAAACTTTCAACTTAAAAACTTGAAGTCACGTGTTTAATATTTTAATGGGTTGATTGAAAGACCGATCGCGCAATCGCAATCGAAGAAATCAAATGGGTAGATCAAAAATACCCGCATCAAGGTTCCGATGCGATTGGGTCTCGTATGTTAAAATTTTCCCCCGCCCCTGTCTCATATGACTTCCCCCGAGACCAAGTGTTAAGGACCCCGGGTGCCAATCGCATCGCAATGTTTCAATCGCATGCATTTTTGTTTTACCCCCAATTGTGCTCCTCTGATTAGATCTGGACCGTCCACATGTCCAGATCGGACGGTCCAAAACCACCCCGCCTTATTTCTTCTCCCAGCTCTCCTTTGCCTGTTCTACGCCGATCTCCACCGTTAGATATTTTTATCCGACGGCTATGCTCCTCCCCCGCCATATGAAGCAATTTAAACCTATTTCCGCAGGTTTTCTTAACTGTTTTTGTGTTTTGCAGGTGTTTTTATGGTTTTCCATTATAGAATGAAGGAGAGCCGATGGTTGGGAAAGACATTTCCTGTGCCTTCGAGCTACCTAAAAGAACCATTCACGGGCTTTGTATCAAATGATTTATCGATGTTTCATGAGCATTGATAACCTAAAGAGCCCTGCGCTGCCCTGCACATCGACAAGACACTGTTTTATTCAAGAGAGCAGTTAAAGAGTATCAGTTTTTGAAGACAAAGCACAGCAGATGAAGATCGAAGACAGTTTTTACGGGGATTACGGCTAAGACAGTTATCAAAAGCCTAATCCCCAATCTAAAACACAGTTTAAAAGAAAACCTAAAGTGTTCATCAAACATATTGCCTCCACCGCCATACTTTGAGGCAAATTGATTCCTCAACCACCGCAGTGCCACCTATTGCTTCAAAATGCTCAATCAGAGGCTGAATTTATTACACTAAATCAGATATTATGCCTCGAAGCAGCCAAAGAAGTTATTTCTGCCTCAGATTTAATGACAGAATGTTTGCAGAGTAACCCTAATAGTACGCAAAGCCTCAAATGTCAAACAAAGCTCCCTCCGAGCTTACTTCATAAGTGTAAACACATCAATGCAGTGGAACACCTGTATGATTTCTTCATCGAGCCTCCAAGGGCTAGGAAGACATTAATTTTGCATTAATTGTACTTGAGATATTTTTATCAGATCTCACCTCCTCATCCTTCTATAAATACTTCAGTAGAAGATGAGTGAGGGGTTGGATTAGTTGGTTGTCAATGTAATTGCTGAAGCATTCTATGTAACTGAGCTGAAAACTCTTGACTGTAAATAGTGGTTTCATCGGCTCTTGGAGCTCTTCTTGTAGCAGATAGGTTAGGTTGTGAAGAGAGATGGATTAAAACATTGGCTCTGAAGATTGTAACCGGTTTGAAGCATCAATACAAGCTGATTTATGGGATCCTGGTCTATGCTGATGGTGATGTTATTCTCACTGTAACTTGTATTTTGTTTTTGTTTTCAATTTGTTTCATTTTCCACTGTAAAGAACAGTTTAAACAGGGTTAGGACCTATTGTATATCAGTAACCTTCTCTGGCTGAGAAATCTTTATCTAAATGTTTTCTTTCAACTGTGTTATTTGAAAATGATTTAATTCAGTCTAAGTACACGGATGTTGGCGTTCCCTCATCCTTTTGTCACTGCTGAATGTTATTTTTAAATGTTACTTTCAATATATGTTGTGTGAGGATGAATTGAGGAAATCAAGGTTAGCCCTGAGTCCCTTTCCTGTTTGCTCAACTATTTGATTGTTTCCCTTAGGATGTGTTAAAAGCTGACTAGTTTCGAAGTACTTATCAGATCTTAGGCCATTTTGTGTTATCTCTGTGATCATCTTGGAAGTAACTAAGTAAAGAAGAGCTAGGAGAGGATTATGGTGAGCCCAGCCTGCTAGTTTCTACTCCAAAAGTTGCCTTCAAGTTTCCCTTTGTTTTTATATGTATTCTATTGGAAGTGTATCAAAGGCTGGATAGTTTCAAAGTACTTACCAGATCCTAGTTTGCTTCTATGTTTCTCTTAAGTGCTTGGTCAAAGGCTAGCTAGTTTGAAAGTACTTACCAGATCCCGGGCTGCTCTTTTTTCTGCATCTGTCATTTCCCTTTCTTATTGTATCATTCCATTCCATAAATCAAACTTTAAAGAGATCCTTAGGCATAGATGACTTTCCCCATAGATCACTCTTGAACCTGAATGTTTCAATTAAATCCTCTTATGACTCCATAGCCCAATGGATTGAAAACTTGCCATCATCTTTCTTCTTGATCAAAGCTTACTCTTTTGCTTGCAACTTCTCACCTTTGAACCTATTTGCATATAGATCTTTCTTCCTCAAACAGAAATTATGTTCAATCATCCGAAAAGACCAACCAAAACCCTTGGACCTCATAACTAGCCTAATATCATTACCCTAAGCTTTCAAAGACAATATCCATCTTTGTGCATATTGGAGAGATCCCTCTCTGGATTTAGGAGGGCTAGATCCTAGAATCCCAAAGTTGGTTGAAATGATGTTAACTCTATGATTGGACTTTGCCAATCTTGCTTATTACAGAGACCTAACATTTCTGGTGACTCCACTGGGGACGAGTGTTTTAATACCTCAGAAAACCCTTTATTCAAGAACACTTTGAGAGTAAAAAGAAGCCTTTTCGAGCACTGCCTAAGATAGGTAATTATGATGAAACTTGTTTGAATCAGTGACAAACTAGGTAAACCCTAGGTTTCTCTTAAGACTTCGTCTAACCTTGAAAAATCAGCTGGCTTAGCCATAAGAGTAGACTGCCTTTGTCTCGCAACCTTAGCTAAGTTTTGAAACAAAGTTAGGATATTCTTAACAACCACAAAACCTAAAAATGGCTTAGAAAAACCTAAAAATATTTCAGATTGGAATTAAATAAACATGGTGGTGGACCATAAGACCTTTTACCTCTGAAAGGAGCTAAAAATTTCCACTTGGTGACTCCACAATCCTTAAACAGACCTTAAGACTCCACTGGGAAGAACCCTTATCATTATAGTATCATTCAAATTCAGTTAGAGGACTGTAGGATTAAAATTGTGAAAATAGATTAGTTAACCTCTCCAAGATTGTCATATCTGGTTGAACTTTTCTTGTTTATTTGGGTCTAAACAACATAGCATAGTGGCTTCTGAAAAGATTCACACTAGAGCCCATCCAGACCCTAACCCACCTGAGATAGTTGATAATCCAGAAAGTATCCTTTGGAAGTCTCCTAAGGTTAAATTATTAACTGTTTTCAGATCACCCTTGAGAGCTAATTCAGTCCCTGAAAATCTTTCAGCTCTGCAACAATCACAAGCTGACTTAGTGAATCCATTTAGGACAAGGTCATTTGATGATATAATCCAGTTAGACTCTGAGTCTTCACTTTCATCTCCTGAAACAAGTGAACATCCTGGTGGTAGAGAAACAACACCTCCTGATTTACATTTCCTTCACAATTTAGGTGCCTCTCATCCAAGATCAGCTCAGAAATCTACTGTTTTTCCATCCACTTATGTTCACCCGTCATCCACTGTTCAAACCACTCCACTTCAACCCACACCTCCTCTTGTAAATCCACCACGTATCATGGCAGCATGGTATGCTCCCTTAGTCCTTCCTGTACCATTAGTCAATCTTCCACGGGACTATCAGTCCAAAATTCCTTTATATGATGCTAGCAATACTATAACATCATCTCAACATGTGGACAAGATGAATGACTACTTTGACAGAAATGAAATTGATGATGATTCTGTCAAACTTAGACTATTTGCTCAAAGTTTGGGGGGAGAAGCAAGAAAATGGTTCAAAGGTTTAGCCCCCCACAGTATTAATGATCTCCAAGGCTTCCATCAAACATTTTTAAAGAAATGGGAAGTAAGGAAGAATCCTCTCCAAGTCGTTGTCGACTATAACAATCTCCATAGGAACCCTAGGGAAAGTGTACAAGCTTATTGTACCAGATTTAACAGTGTGTATAATGCACTCTCCCCTGAACTCAAACCTCCTCAGGGCTCAGCTTTAAACAAATTTCCTGAAGGGTTTGATCCTGACATGACATATTCACTCAGAGAAAGAGTCTTTGCAACCGTGGAAGATATGCAAAGAGGTGCCCTTTCTGTGGAAGTAAACTTAATGGAGAAGAGAGAAAGGATGAAAGCTGAAAAGAGAGTATCCTTTAGAGAGGAATCCACCCCTTCTACTTCAAGCTCTAAGATGGAAAGAATGATGGAAGAAATGATGAAGAAAATGAGCATCCTGGAGAGAGCACAAGCAATTCTAAATCAAAACACTCCTCAAAACAGAAACCAAAGCCAGAATCAGAATATTAGAAGAAATCAGCCTCCAAATAGACCCCGGGAAGATGATCAACACATCACTCCTCCCTTTCATCAAAACTTTTTAAGTGAGGTTGAGCAAACAGAACAAATAACAGAGGAGGATGATATAAACTTATTTGGGGTAGATGATGATAGCTTCGAAATTCATTATGATAAAAAACAAGGCCTTTACACACCTTACGATGACAAAAGAGATGATAATAAAAATTATTATCAGAACATGGAAAACGCTGTCATAGAACCTTCAAAGGAATATGAACTCAGAAGAAAATCTAATCAACAAATCCCCAACAATAAAACCTCTGACAAACCTTCTCAAAACAGCACTGCAACCCAGTCGAAGACAATAAAAAAAAAAGACAAAACAATGGCTGTCAATTCTGGTAGTGGTAAAGAGAAAGACACTCAGAATATTGAAAAGCGGAGTGCAAACATTAGCAGTACTAACACCTCGGCTAGTACTCCTGGTAAAACAACTTTTCCAACTGTAGATAAAACAAATCAGCAAGCTGTTATTGCTGATAAAATGGCAGTAAACAAGGTTGAAATCAATGCTTTAAAGAGTCAAAACCTTTTTAGCCTGGAACAAGAAATTTCAAAGATCAAAATTTCTGTTCCTTTGACTGAGTTAGCTGCCCAACATGTATATAGGTCCAAAATTTTGAAAGCTTTGAACTTAGAAGATAATGAAGATTCACTCAATCTTAATGATGACCAACCAGAGCTTATTTTTGGTCCAAAGATTGAAGGAAAGTTTCAAGAGGGTCTTGTCCCTCCCTTTTACGTAAGCTTAAACATTCATGACAAAATTCTGCACAACGCTATGCATGACTCAGGCGCTTCCCATAATTTAATGCCAAAAGCTGTAATGGAAAGCCTGGGTCTTGAAATTACCAGACCTTACAAAGACTTGTACTCCTTTGACTCAAGCAGAGTTAAATGTCTAGGATTGATAAAAGATCTCTGTGTTAACTTAGCCCAGATTCCAGCCAAATGTTTGGTCATGGATGTTGTCGTGGCTGATGTACCCCCAAAGTATGGAATAATTTTATCAAGATCTTGGGGGGCTAAGTTACAGGGAACTATGCAAATGGACATGACCTATGCGACTATCCCTGTTTTTAATCAGACTAGAAGACTTTACAGGGAAACCCACATGCAGTACACAGTGACAAGTCAAGACCAACCTCAAAACTCTCCTTTGTACGTTGTAAGCACGAGCCTTGATTCTTTTATCATGTTTAATGATGAAACACTTACAGAACAAATCATTTCAACAGAATCAATGGCTGAAACAGAGGAAGAAGAACACAACGCTGAACTGCCGAAACAGTCTATTGTGTCTAAAAATCCTAGCAAACTAAACATAGGTCTTGAACTGCAAGTCATCAATCCATTAAACTTAAAAATTGACAGTCAAGAAGACGATCCTCAACCCGATTAAAAACTTGAGGAATCAAATTATATAAAGGAGATACACCAAAATAATAAAACTGAAAATGTTCCTCTCTGGACTATGTATTTTGATGGGTCATGCACCAGAACGAATGCTGGTGCAGGTGTCTGGATCACTAACACTGAAAACAATCATACAGAATGTATTTCATGTAAATTAAACTTTTAGTGTTCCAACAACATAGCGGAGTACGAATCCCTGCTCTTAGGCTTACATTTACTGAAAAAGTTAGGTGCCAAGAGAATCAATGTATATGGCAATTCCGAATTAATCATTAGGCAAGTTAATGGGGAGTATAATGCAAATCACCCCAGACTTAGGGCCTACCGAAATGATGTCATGGATCTTTTGAAAACATTTGAGGAGTCCAACCTGACTTTTGTCCCGAGGAAAAGAAATATTGCAGCCCACAATTTAGCCTTTGCTGCTACAACCTGCCCAATACTATATGATGACACGTCTCAGATAAAATTCAGACCAGCTGTCCCGGATAATAAGAAATATTGGCAGGTGTTTGACGGAGATAAACAAATAGAAGACTTCATGCAATTCAGAAATGAATTTGAACTCCATAGTTCAGATTCGGATTATGATACAGATTGCAGTGAAGAAAATTTTCTTGGTGAAGAAGAACCGTCTCCTGAGCTTATAGACGTTAACCTTCAAACTAGAAAACTTACAAACCAAACAGAATGGAGTGCAAAATCTGAAACAGAGGAATTGGAAACTCTGCATTCTAAGGATGATAGTTTGACCAAGGGTTTGGCCCCTCTAGAAGAATTGTTTGATTTTAACGATGTGGCCAATAAACCAAAACTGGAACCTGTAGAGACTGAAGTAGAGGAGTGCAATATAGGCAGTGAGGAAAAACCGAAAAATGATCAAACTGTCCAAAAATTTTCCAGCTCACATTAAACTCAAATACATAGAGCTATTCAAAGAGTTTTCTGATGTTTTTGCGTGGATTTATGAAGATCTTAAATCCTATGACACTGAAATAATACAGCACAAAATTCCTCTTAAAGAGAACCAAAAACCATTCAAACAGAAACTGCGCAGAATAAACCCTGTCCAGTTCCCATTGGTTAAGAAGGAAATCATGAAGATGCACAATGCTGGTATTATTGTCCCTATTATATATTCTGAGTGGGTATCTAATCTGGTGTCAGTTAGGAAGAAGACTGGAGAAATCAGGCTTTGTATAGACTTCAGAAATTTAAACAAAGCTTCATTGAAAGACAACTACCCTTTACCCAAGATGGATCACATTTTGCAAAGGGTGGTGGGGTCTAAAAGAATTTCTTTGCTAGATGGCTTTTCAGGGTATAACCAAGTCTTAGTCCACGCTGATGATCAATTAAAGACGGCGTTTACTACACCATGGGGCACTTTCATGTATGTGAAAATGCCTTTTGGTCTAATGAATGCTGGAGCAACCTTTCAGAGAGCCATGGACATAGCATTCTCAGAAGAATTGGGCTTCTTCATCATTATCTATCTTGATGATGTAACTGTGTTTTCAAAAATAGATGAAGAACACTTAGAACATTTGAGAAAAATTTTCGAGAAGTGCAGAAAGTTTGGGATATCTTTAAACCCTAAGAAGACACTATTTGGTCTCCAATAAGGTAAGCTTCTTGGACACATTATTTCAGAGGAGGGTATAAAGATAGATCCAAAGAGGATTGAGGCTATATTGCAAATCTCTCATCCTCGAAATATCAAGGAGTTGCAGTCTTTCATTGGAAAGATTAACTTTTTGAGAAGGTTCATCCCTAACTTGGCAGAGCTCCTTAGAAATATCACAAACATGTTGAAGAAGGAGCAAGGGATAAAATGGACCTTGGAAGCAAAGACATCCTTTGAGTTGGTGAAACAAGCGTTAACCAAAACACCGGTTGTCATAAGTCCTGATTTTTCAAAAGATTTTTATATCTTCTCATTTGCATCAGAACATACCATAGCTGCTGTCCTTTTAAAGAAAAATCCACAAGGACAATAGCAGCCCATTGCATTCTTTAGCAAGGCATTAAGGGATGCCCCTTTGAAGTATAACATCATGGAAAAGCAAGATTTTGCTTTAGTTAAGGCTTTAAAGGACTTCAGAGTATACATCCTCCACTCACACATCATTGCCTTTGTCCCAAATTCAGTTGTTAAGGACATTCTAACACAGGACCCAGATGGTAAAAGAGGTAAGTGGATTGCTGTTATTCTTGAATATGATTTAGAGATTAAACCCACTAAGCTCATCAAAGGCCAAGGTCTAGCTAAGTTAATGGCAGAATCAAATTGTGATCTTCTTGATATTAATATGATCGATGATTTGGATAACCAAGAAGAACTCTCAACTCCCGTTGTTGAAGATCATTTTGTGAATTCTCCTTGGTATATTGATATTGTTTATTTTTTGCTTAATCTGAATACACCTCCTGGTTTATCCAAAACAAAGGCAAGATTCCTAAAGTTAAAAGCTGTAAACTATTGCATTATTGATAAATGTCTTTATTGGAAAAATGCGAGTGGTATATTACTTAAATGTTTGCCTGAGTTTGATGCAGAAAAAATTAAGCAGGAATTCCATGAAGGAGAGTGTGGAGGCCATTTGTACTGGAAGTCAATAGCCAACAAAATTTTGAGGGCTGGTTTCTATCGGCCCACTCTTTTTCCTGATGTTCATAAGATGACCACTACTTGCCATAAATGCCAATTGTTTGAGGGCAAGAGAAAATTATTACCCCTTCCTCTGCATCCAATTACTGTTGAAGCTCCTTTTCAACAATGGGGACTTGACTTCATAGGAGAAATCCATCCACCTTCCTCTGCCCAGCACAGGTGGATTCTTACCGCCACAGACTATTTCACTAAGTGGATAGAAGTCATTCCTAGTAGGCAGGCCAATGATTCGGTTATCATAAAATTCATAGAAACCAATATTCTTTCCAGATTTGGTTGTCCTACCAAGATCATCACAGATAATGCAGCAGCATTTGGATCAAAGAAAATGGTGGAATTCTGTCACAAGTACCAGATAACATTGGGACACTCCACAGCCTATTACCCTCAAGGTAATGGACTTGCATAATCTTCCAACAAAAGCTTAGTGAATATAATAAAGAAACTGTTAGAGGACAACAAGAAGTCTTGGAACACAAAGCTCATCCATGCACTTTGGGCTGACAGATTAACATTGAAGAAATCCATTGGTATGTCACCCTTCCAGCTTGTGTATGGTACAGATGCAATTTTTCCTAACAGCCTCGGTGTATCAGTTATAAAGTTAATTCAAGAGTTGCAGACTAAAGAAAATGACATAATCAGAAGGATAAATCAGACCATTCATCTTCAGCAAACCAGAGAGGAAGTGTATAATAAAGCATTGCAGAAACAAGAAAATATCAAGAAGATATTTGATAGAAGAACAAAGGCCAGCAGTTTCAAGGTTGGAGACAAAGTTTTAAAGTGGGACTCAAAGAGGGAAGACAAGGGAAAGCATGGTAAATTTGACAATCTATGGCTTGGCCCTTACTCTATTCATTCAGTTGCTGGAAACAATGCATTCTTCTTACAAGAGCTGAATGGAACAGATTTGTTTGGGGGTCCTGTCAATGGCAAGATGCTTAACCATTACCTTTCTTAAAACCATTTTGTGTTCTGCAGCCTTTTTATTTTTCTTTTTCCATTGTGAATATTTCATCCACCATTACATTCAAAGTTGTGAAAAATAAAAAAATACAAAAACAGAGAAAAAATGAAAAGAGGGCAGAAATGAAAACAAGAAAGGCACAGCCCCATGCCAAAAAGAGAAATAAATATGAAAGTGTGCAAGCTCAAATGCCACTCCTCAAAACACACTTCTAATTTGTCAAACTGTTTAATCTTGACTAATTAGCTTTCAATTTTCTGCTGATAGGGTAGCGAATTTGATTTGCCAAACTGTTTAATCTTGGCTCATCAGTAGATAGATTAGGATAGAAATTAAGGTTCAAACAAACTTAAAATATGAACCAAAGTTTCCAAAGAGAGATGACTCAAAACTGTTTTATTTTCTGAGTCATAAAAGAGAAAAAATGGTTCTAAATTGCCCAAAATCTGAATCAGATATCAAGGAAGAGATAGCTCACAGAAAAAAGAAAAATCAGAGCTATGAAAAGAAGAGAGAAGGCCATAATAAGAAGCTTTCAGATCTTAAGCCTTCAATTTTTGATGTTAAATTTCTGCAAATGATAATCTATGTGCAGCTTGTTTTTATGCCATAGATCACAGCAAGTCAAACAGCTTAATCTTGACTTGATTGTTCTTAAATTTTTGTTGTAAAATTTAGAGAATGAAAGTCCGTTGGACAGTTTAATCCCAACAGACAGTAGATTAGGTAGAGAAATATACGAGCTCAACTATTTAATCTGAGTTCAGGGAGAAATAAGGAGTAGAAATAGATTAGGTTTCCTGCTTTC
The DNA here is from genome assembly GCA_034641835.2 of Pinus albicaulis. Classification (NCBI taxonomy): domain Eukaryota; kingdom Viridiplantae; phylum Streptophyta; class Pinopsida; order Pinales; family Pinaceae; genus Pinus; species Pinus albicaulis. The sequence continues at coordinate 1,344,511,782 of CM076582.1, read as the reverse complement.
AAAAGAATAAAATGTTGTGAATAGAGTTTGCCAATCCAAGTGCACTCTGATGAAGAAAAAATGTTAGATCTGTAGGATTGGGTAGGTAGAAAGCTTGTTGATGAAAGATCCATTGTTTTTCATGGTTGTTAGCATTTCCAGCGCAAAAGAAGATCATTCAATCAGAGAAGAGCAGCCCAATGGATGAGGCAACTAATCAGCCTCCCAGAAGATGCAAGTCTGAAATTCTTGATGCCTTCAAGAAGGCACCATCCCCAAGTGGAGCCACTGTTAGCCACCTGTAATATTTTGTTATACCAAAAGGTGGCTAAATCTTTTTGAGCCTCCAAGGAACAAATTTTACCACTAAAAATTGTTGGCTCTTGAAGACTCCTTGTAGGCCTCATGCCTCTGTCCAAAATCCTCATTACTGTTCCTCTTAATTCTGCTGATTCCAAGTAGAAGACTGTTGAAAGACCTTCATTTTCCCCCTTCTTAAACCTTCATCTTCTCCCCTTTTTCTCCACAAACTTCCTTGTTTTCATAAATCCTCTTCTTCCATTTATGAAAATCACTTTCCCATAGTTAAAAACCCATTTTTTTTTACTATCCCGAAACCATCAAATTCCATTGAAAATTATGAAAAATTCATAAAAATACAAGTATTATGACTATGGATTTAAGCCCCTTTGGGCTAAGTCCTAAACCACTTCCCCACCATACACTTTGGAGCTGGAGCCATTTGCCTTGGGTTAAGGCGCTAATCGCATCGAAAAGAATCAAATGTAGAAGTCTTCGCCATACTCCGAAGAACTCCGATTGCGATTAGCCTTGCTGCCTAAAAACCCCCGATCATATTATTTTTCATGTAACCCGGAGCCCGCCCTTGGCGCTTAGACCTTATGAATATTTCATTCCCAAACCCATTTTTCTTTATAAAACCCAAAACCCGCTTATCCAAACTTTCAACTTAAAAACTTGAAGTCATGTGTTTAATATTTTAATGGGTTGATTGAAAAACCGATCGCGCAATCGCAATCGAAGAAATCAAATGGGTAGATCAAAAAGACCTGCATCAAGGTTCCGATGCGATTGGGTCTCGTATGTTAAAAGTTTCCCCCGCCCTTGTCTCATATGACTTCCCCCGAGACCAAGTGTTAAGGACCCCGGGTGCCAATCGCATCGCAATGTTTCAATCGCATGCATTTTTGTTTTACCCCCGATTGCACTCCTCCGATTAGATCTGGACCGTCCACGTGTCCAGATCGGACGGTCCAAAACCACCCCGCCTTATTTCTTCTCCCCGCTCTCCTTTGCCTGTTCTGCGCCGATCTCCACCGTTAGATATTTTTATCCGACAGCTACGCTCCTCCCCAGCCATTTGAAGCAGTTTAAACCTATTTCCGCAGGATTTCTTAACTGTTTTTGTGTTTTGCAGGTGTTTTTATGGTTTTCCATTATAGAATGAAGGAGAGCCGAGGGTTGGGAAAGACGTTTCCTGTGCCTTCGAGCTATCTAAAAGAACCATTCACGGGCTCTGTATCAAATGATTTATCGATGTTTCATGAGCATTGATAACCTAAAGAGCCCTGCGCTGCCCTGCACATCGACAAGACACTGTTTTATTCAAGAGAGCAGTTAAAGAGTATCAGTTTTTTAAGACAAAGCACAACAGATGAAGATCGAAGACAGTTTTTACGGGGATTACGGCTAAGAAATTTATCAAAAGCCTAATCCCCAATCTAAAACACAGTTTAAAAGAAAACCTAAAGTGTTCATCAGACATATTGCCTCCACCACCATACTTTGAGGCAAATTGATTCCTCAACCACCGCAGTGCCACCTATTGCTTCAAAATGCTCAATCAGAGGCTGAATTTATTGAACTAAATCAGATATTTTACCTCGAAGCAGCCAAAGAAGTTATTTCTGCCTCAAAATTAATGACAGAATGTGTGCAGAGTAACCCTAACAGTACACAGAGCCTCAAATGTCAAACAAAGCTCCCTCAGAGCTTACTTCATAAGTGTAAACACAGTTAATGTAGTGATCCACCTGTAAATTTCTCCCTCGAGCCTCTCAAAGGGCCGAGAAGTCTTCATTCTGCATTAATTGTACTTGAGATCTTTTTATCAGATCTCACCTCCTCATCCTTCTATAAATACTTCAATAGAAGATGAGTGAGGGGTTGGATTAGTTGGTTGTCAATGTAATTACTGAAGCATTCTATGTAACTGAGCTGAAAACTCTTGACTGTAAATAGTGGTTTCATCGGCTCTTGGAGCTCTGCTTGTAGCAGATAGGTTAGGTTGTGAAGAGAGATGGATTAAAACATTGGATCTGAAGATTGTAACCGGTTTGAAGCATCAATACAAGATGATTTATGGGATCCTGGTCTATGCTGATGGTGATGTTATTCTCACTATAACTTGTATTTTGTTTATGTTTTCAATTTGTTTCATTTTCCACTGTAAAGAACAGTTTAAACAGGGTTAGGACCTACTGTATATCAGTAACCTTCTCTGGCTGAGAAATCTTTATCTAAATGTTTTCTTTCAACTGTGTTATTTGAAAATGATTTAATTCAGTCTAAGTACATGGATGCTGGCGTTCCCTCGTCCTTTTGTCACTGCTGAATGCTATTTTTAAATGTTACTTTCAATATATGTTGTGTGAGGATGAATTGAGGAAATCAAGGTTAGCCCTGAGTCCCTTTCCTGTTTGCTCAACTATTTGATTGTTTCCCTTAGGATGTGTTAAAAGCTGACTAGTTTCGAAGTACTTATCAGATATTAGGCCATTCTGTGTTATCTTTGTGATCGTCTTGGAAGTAACTAAGTAAAGAAGAGCTAGTAGAGGATTATGGTGAGCCCAGCCCGCTAGTTCCTACTCCAAAAGTTGCCTTCAAGTTTCCTTTTGTTTTTATATGTATTCTATTGGAAGTGTATCAAAGGCTGGATAGTTTCAAAGTACTTACCAGATCCTAGTTTGCTTCTATGTTTCTCTTAAGTGCTTGGTCAAAGGCTGGCTAGTTTGAAAGTACTTACCAGATCCTGGGCTGCTCTTTGTTCTGCATCTGTCATTTCCATTTCTTATTGTATCATTCTATTCCATAAATCAAACTTTAAAGAGATCCTTAGGCATAGATGACTTGCCCCATAGATCACTCTTGAACCTGAATGTTTCAATTAAATCCTCTTATGACTCCATAGCCCAATGGATTGAAAACTTGCCATCATCTTTCTTCTTGATCGAAGCTTACTCTTTTGCTTGCAACTTCTCACCTTTGAACCTATTTTCATATAGTTCTTTCTGCCTTAGACAACAATTATGTTCAATCATCCGAAAAGACCAAACAAAACCCTTGGACCTCATAACTAGCCTAATATCATTACCCTAAGCTTTCAAAGTCCATCTTTGTACATATTGGAGAGATCCCTCTCCGGATTCAGGAGGGCTAGATCCTAGAATCCCAAAGTTGGTTGAAATGATGTTAACTCTTGGGATCAGGGACTTTGCCAATCTTGCTTATTACGGAGAGACCTAACTGCTTGACTCCAAAAATAGAAGAAAAGAGATATCAACGCCTTAGAAATAGGCCACTTCAAGGGGGAAACCTCCAATACATTACATAAATGAACAATTCTTGGATGATACAATTTAAAAAACCTCATTTTTATATATAGGAGTCCATGTGGCCATAATGTAATCCTAGTGGGCCACAATGTAATCCTAGCCGACCTAACAATAATAATTTAAGGGCACAATAATAACAAAATGGGGGTTACAAGGGTTCAATAATAACAATAAGGGGGTTACACTAACAATAATAAGGGACTATACTAGTGGTATAGGGACCTAACAACAAATCCCTTCCATTTCGCCATATCAAATCATCATTTATTATAAATTAATGATTAGTACTTGAAGTGACCTATTAGGTCACGTCACTAACCTGAAGTATTCAGTGATGATTTTGAAATTCTCATGAGATTTTTCCGCAGTCTTTCACGCCATGACAACTCTCAAACTCATTTTTTGTGTAATTTACCCTCACTATATTTCACTCATTCCATAACCACTTCATGTCATTTTTTTGTAGCCAATTCCTGTCTGCAAAACAGAGAAGTTGTCTTTGGGGTGAAAATAACCTTCTACAGCCATTTTTACCGTGAATAGGAGATCAGTTACGAAGCAATGAATTGAAGATTGAGAAAAGAAACCATGGGACTCATTGTAAGATCTGAACCAGTCAAAACAAAATACCTAGAGGGTTACCCACATATTAGAGAAATGTTACAGCAGGTGGGGTGGCTATAGTTTTTGAAAATTTCAATGGATTCCATAAGGAGGTTACCAAGACATTTGCTTGGTCCTTCAATGGGTCAGAAGTTGAAATAGGTGATGTCAAATTCACTATCACAGCCTTCATTGCAGAAGCAGCAAAATTACCAAGGCAAGGTGAATGATGGTTCAAAAACAAGGAATTTCACAATGAGGCATGGAGGCAGATGCTCAAAACACCAGGTATGGATATATCAGTTTTCAAGAAAGGCATTCCTAGTTCAGCCTTAAAGAATAAGTGGCAAAATATGTTGTTAATTCTGCAAAAGTTTATAACTTGTGAAGGAAGGTTTGGCACCCTATATGTTTATCATATTCGGCTTCTGATGCATTTCCTAGATGAAGAAATCAATTTACCCTTTTTCTTACTCCATAGCCTAAAGAGGATGGCTTCTAATGCACAAAAAAGAGTTCAATTTTTAGAAACCACCTTGTATCACCATGGCCTAGTTAAAATCCTAATTGAGCATCATTTGAGAAACGTGGGAAAAAGTTGGGATGAGTTCCTCTTGAGGAATCACTTTGAAGAACCTAAAGAAACTCCATCTGAAGGAAAAATTGCAAGAAAAAGCAAGAGAGGAAAAATTTCCAAAACTGTTGAAATTAAAACTGGTAAATCCATACAAGAAGACAGTGAGGAGATTATCTTTGAAAAATTGCTGAAATGAAGAAACAGCTTAAAAAGGAGAAGATAATAAGAAAGTATGCCAAGGAGAGAAGTGAAGGATCATCTAAATTAAGACGAAGCCATAGGCTTAGAGGCATATTAAAGAAAACAGGGGTTAAACAAACGGGAATCATAGATATTGAGGATGAAGAGACACCAACTGATAGATCTCCTGAGTACTAGTATGAAGAGGATATTGATAGAGGAACTCCGGAGGTAGACCCAGCACAACAACAAATCTATAATTATGTTGAGTCATTGGAAAAGAGAGCCTTAGAAAACAGAGGAAGAACTCCTAGCCCACAAGAGTTTTCCATTGAAGTGCTGAGAGGGGATAAATATGAACTTGAAGTACTTAATAGGCACATAAAAAATGAAAATGAAATATTAAGGGAACAAGTCAAGCTGAAGAGTAACATGAACACAACTCTCTCTCTGCAAATGGAAAAATTGTACAAGGCTAGTGAGAAGCTGAAGAAGAAAAATAAAAAGTTGAGTAGGGCACTTATAAACCTGAGGTTCAAATTGGTCATAAGGAAGCTTAGGATGCCCTTGAACATCAAACAAAGCAGAAAAAGGAAGTTAGATGTCCTAGCAGAAGTTTCATAATACATGGATTAATTGCATGAGGACATGCAAAAGCTTTGCAGTGGGGGTATGTTGAGCCCCAAAGATGTCCTTTTATTTCACCAAATTCCACTTCATTTCCTTTGTCCTTTATCAATTATAGGCTTAAAAGATCAATAGGATTGATTAAATTCACTTTAAGCATGCATATAATGACTGAATTGCTATACTTTTATGGTTTTGTTTTCGTACTGATTTTTTACTAGACTTAGCTACAGAATGCAGCCATTCTGTAGCTAGTCGCATATTTCGCAGCTATCTTCATGTTCAAACAGGTTACAGGTGTCACTCAAAGGAAAAACACATATGGTTGAATTCCAGAACTCACCTACATCATTCATTGCCCTCTACGAAGTCTAAGAAAAAATCTGCAAGTGGTTATGCACGTGGAGGAAACCAAAACTAAGAAGTAAACTTCTACTAGGACAAGGACTCTACAGATGTCTTTAGCAAGGAACGAGGCCTCAAACAGGAGTTCTAATTCGATTTTAATTGAAAAAGACACCTATCCCTATTTCTTCTCAATGGAATTTATGTATTTTGCTTATAAGAATAACTCGGGAAACTGAGAGACAGTTAGCTAGTTGATGTTTTGTTGTTAAGTTGTCCAGGACTGTAATACTCTGTTTTTTGGAGCGTTTTCCTTGAATGAAAGAAGTACCACTTTAATGCATGATCTGAAGTAATCTTGAGGAGATTCATGTGCTAATCCAATGGTAGAGGGCCCCTACTGTCCGAAAGGCTTTGTGCATATTTTTTAGATAAGTAACTTTAGCTCTGTTTCGTTCTTAATTTAGGCAATTTTCTGAACTTCATGTTTTATGCTTACTTACATCGAATAGTGCAGTCAATATTGTTCTCATAAATTGTTCCAAAATATCACTAACACTGAATGAGATAGAGCTGTAGTATTTCGAAGGCTAATTGAGTATTATTTCAGTTCTGTTCATTGCATTTCAAGTTTTATTAGCTAGTTGTATTCTATTTCTGTTAAATTCGACTTAAAGTCCTTTATTATTTACAAATTGCTCTTGTTCTTAGTCTCTTCTAACACATTATTATCATATGGACAAGAATTAGTAATATCATTTTGAGGTCTTGACTATTTTGCAATTTCTCATAATTTTACAAACAACCTTTTTCCAAAGCTATTTCAAGAGATCTCTAACCCTTGAATGAGGCTTAATAGTAACATCTTGAGTTGCAGAATGGGTTGATTTTAGTGTCATTAGTTAAATTAGCATAGAGTTCCTTACTATGTTGCAGATAATCTTTTCTCAATGTGTTCCAACAAATTTCTAACTATGGATGAGATTTTCTCTGTGATATTGTAAGTTGTTGTTTACTTAGAAGAACCTCACTGCATCAAACTTATCCTTTTCTCAAGTTGTTCCAACATATCTCTAATGAAATGAATTAGACTGAGTTAAGGTTATGAGTTACTTTCCTTGTCAAGATTTGCAATTGGTGAATTAGCATTTTTTGTTCTTAGGTGCCATACATAGTTTAAAGTAGATTTTGCTCTGTTTTAGTGTGACCAATAACTTCTCTTTGCCAACAATTTAGTTCTTTTCCTCTTAGCACAAAAACACAAAACCAAAAACACTAGAAAAACACTAAACACAACGAAGTAGGAAGAAGATACCTAGGAACATATAGTGGACTTCACTTCAACAGTTTACTAGCCCTGGTTGACAATTTATGACATCAATTTAGGAACACTAAGTTGAGCAGACAAGGCCTAGGAATTTCACTCTACTTGAATCAAAGGAATATAAATATTTGTATGGTCTGGTCATCTCTAAGCCTAATCATTCCATTATTACCTTGGGCATGAGGTTATGTGATGCTACTAAATCAAGCATGGCATTGTGCAACATCTTATCATGGATATTCAAATTGATGTAGAATGGAGGGGTAGTTCCTTCTTGAAATTTTCCTTCAATCTTTGGACCGAACAGAAGCTCTGGTGTATCATCATTTAAGTTAACAGTATCATGAATATCTTTTATGTTCAAAGCTTTCAAAACTTGACATTTATATACATTTTTAGTGACTAACTCAGTGAGTGGGACAGAGATCTTGATTTTGGCAATTTCATTCTCTAGGCTAAAGGGAATATGATTTTTCAAAATGTTTGATTCAACCTTTTTAATCACTCCTTTATCAGCAAAATCAGCTTGCATATTTATACTATTTACAGCAGTCAATTTTTTTTTTTCAGGAACATTAGCTGAAATTATAGTGTTGCTAGGGTCACCACTATGTTTGTCTTGAATCTGAGCATTTTTTCCCTTATTTTGATCAGAACCTTTAGCCACAGTTTTATGATTCTCTGTTGTCTTTTTGGAAGTATTTACAGGGCTATTTTTGGTAGAATTATCAGAGGTTTTCTTTTTGGGAGTTTTTGGGTTCTTTTTACTTCTTAGGTCATATTTTTTGGGTGCTCCTATGATGGCATTTTCGAAATCTTGTTCATAGTATTCAGTTTCTAGTCTTGTATCATCATAGGGTGTATATAGACATTGTTTTCCTTTATGGAGGAAATTAGAATCCTCATTGTTCACCTCCAGCATGTTCATGTTATCATCCTCTATTTGTTCAATTGTTTCTCCATCCTCATTTATATAATTTTCTTGAAATGGAGGTCTGTTCTATTGATCAACATCTCTTTGTCTGTTCTGAGGTTGATTTCTCCTAAATTTTTAATTTTGATTATGGGATTGGTTTCTATTTTGAGGAGTTGTTTGGTTTTCTCTAGATTGAGTTTTTTCACATATACTCATCCTCTCCATCATCTTTTCCAGTTTTTAGTCAGATGTGGAAGGTGCAGCTTTATCCCTATATGATACCCTCTTCTCAATCTTCATTCTAGCTCTCTTGGCAATCAAATTTGCCTCAAAACTTACTGCCCCTGCTTGCATATCTTCTAATGTGAGGGGTTCCCTTTCTCTTAGTTGGTAGCCATTTCAGGATCAAATCCATCAGGGAATTTCATTAGAGCTAGGCCTTGTGGAGGTTTCATATGAATAGGTAGGGCATTGTACACACTATTAAAACTAGTGCAGTACTCTTGGACTCCTTCTCTAGCATTCCTTTTAATGTTCTCATATTCAGATAGAATCTGGAGAGGATTCTCCTTGATCTCCCATTTTTTCAAGAATAATTGATGGAAATCTTGGAGGTCATTAATACTATTAGGGGTTAAGTTTTTGAACCATTTTCTTGCTTCTCCCCCTAAACTTTGAGCAAAAAATATGAGTTTAATGGTTTTATCATCTATCTCATTTCTATCAAAATAGTCATTCATCTTGTCCACGTGTTGTAAAGCAGTAGTAGAACTACTAAAATCATATAATGGAATCTTGGACTGATAGTCATGTGGAAAATTGACTAAAGGTAAAGGAAGGACTAGAGGAGCATACCATGTTGCCATGATAGGAGGTTGTGGAAAAAATGGGGGGATGTAAGATAGGAGGGGGATGATGAAGTGGAGCAGTTTGAACAGTGGGTGTATGAATAAAAGAAGTGCTTGGGCCAACAAGGGACTTTTGAGCAGATATAGGATGAGAGAAACCAAAATTATGAATGAAATGTAGATCAGGTGGGGTAGTTTCTCTACTATCAGTATATTCACCACTATGCTGGTGTGAGTGTGAAGGCTCAAAGTCTATCTAATCTATATCACTAAGTTACTTAGTTCTTGATGGATTTCTTATTAATGGTAAGTCAACTTGTGTATCTTAAAGAGCACACAGATTTTCAGGGACAGAATTAGCTCTATGAATTGGTTTGACAACAGTTGAAGTCTTGGATTTAGGAAATTTCCTAAGGATAATTTTTGGATTATCAACTATCTCAAGAGGATTTGGGTCAGGATAAGCTCTAGTATGAATTCTTTTAGAAGCCACTATGTTTTGTGTTTAGACCCAATGATGAGAAAAGTTCAACCAAGTATGACAGTCTTTAAAGGCCAACTATTCTTATGAAAGAAAACTTGATCCTCAAAGTTCTCTTAACTGAGTTTGAGTGATGTTATGATAGGAGAGTTTCCTAGTGGAGTCTTAGGAAAAACCAGTGGGGTCAATAGGCCTATTGAATACCAATGAAGTCGCCAAGTGAAGGATTTTTACTTGTTTTCAAGGTTTGGTTGTTGTTCACCATCAACAATCAATAGTAATCAGTCTTGGTGACACTTGTCTCATTAAAAAATAGGGGTTTGTTGAGTTGTGAAGTTATCTATTACTCAATTCCCCAGTATGGTCGCTAGTATGTTAGGGCTCCCGTAGTTTGCAAGATTGGCAGGAACAAACACTGCAGGGCCTACATTATAACCACTTTGGAATCATAGGATCTAGTTGTCCTGTATTCAGAGAGGGATCTCTCTATTAGTTTCTTAGAATGATATATCTATATGCTTAATTATGATATTAGTCTAGTTATGAAGCTCAAGGGAACTTTTTTTGGTTTTGGTTGGGTAGGATATCATCAAAATAAAGGAAGTCTTTTGAAGGGTAAAGGTGTGAGTAAGTTGAAAGAATGGTTCAGTTGATAGGATAGGTAAGAGACAATATCAATCCACTGGGCTATGGAGTCACAAAAGGATTTAATTGCACAACAAGTTTCAAGAGTGGTCCATGGGGAAAGTCATCTATATCAAAGGATCTCTTAGATTGATTTTGTGGTATGGAACATTAAAAGTGTTGTGAAAGAAGCAAAGCTAATAGCCGTTTAAGAATATATTAATTTCACTAAACAAGAAAAGCCTTTCAAAGTAACTGTTTGAAGCAGGCCAAAGGACAGGGAAAACCATAGACCTCTTTGGGAAAACTTTTACTAAAGCACACTTTTCAGACAACAATCCAACAATCTAACAGATTACCTTCAGAAAGAAGAAAACATATAAGATAAAAAAAATAATAGCCTAAGATCAAGTAAGAACTTTGAATCTATCCTACTTTTGGCATACTCTCAGGGAAACTTTCAAAGCAGTTGTTGAAGACTAAACAAGGGACAGGGCTAACCACAAACTTCCTTTATTAGGACTCTACTTAGCATGCAGTAAAAATATCATTCAAGAACAACATCTCAGGTTTTACTCAGCAAGACATGGGCTCACCAACATTCCTTGAATGGTTATACTCTATTGAAATCGTTCCCAAAGCAACAATAGGAAGAAAACATAGAGATAAGGCTTATCAGTGAGAATTAGGGTACCTTTTATAGTAACTCCTGATCTATATTTGTTTTTCTTTATCATATAAAGTGGAAAGTATGAAAACATAAGAAAAAAAAAAATTACAGTAAGAAAAACATCACAAGTGACATAGACCAAGATCCCATAAATCAGCTTGTATATTTGATGTTCAAACCAGTTACAATATTCAAGTCCAATAGGTCTTTACAGCTTCAAAATTCTCTTCTCAGCCTATCTTTCTTCAATTACTAACAGAGCTTCATCAGCCTCGGCAACTATTTACATTCACTAAGTATTCAACCAACAACAATACTGGGCTCCTCATATGATATATATAGGTAAATTGAGGAGGTGGAGTGAAAGGAAGGTCTATCAATTCAATTAATACAGAGTAAATGCTTCTCGGCCTTTGGGAAGCCTTATGGAGAAGATTTATAATATCTTAACTCTGCTAATTGATTTTTACATTAACTTTCATTAACTTAGGCTGCGTTTTTTGACTTTGAAGCCTTTGGGTAGGCTGGCAATTACTTTCTGAGGCATCTTTAGCAAATATCTCTGACTGTGCATTAACTTTGTATGCTTTTGAGTAAAAAGGCCTGTAGGTGGCACTTTTTGGTTTCTGGGGGATTAATTGCTTCAATGATCTAGCATTTCGAAGCGGTATTTTGCTTATCTGTCTAGATTTGTTACTTTAAACACTGATTTTAGCCTTGAATCCTTTGTCTTTCACTATGCTTTATCCATAATCTGCACGGTTTAAGTCTTTTATATCTTCACTGTTTGGTCTTTATTTGATCACTGACAGGTATTTGCGCTGGAGGGCTTTATTGAATGATCAGTGTTCATGACGCACTAGCTAAACTTATATATTAACTCCCTCTATGTCCCTTTTTGTATTGAATTCGGCCACAGAGGATCGTCATCCTCAGCCATGTCCCTTTACTGGACTATGGGACAGCTTTTATAGCTTATCTGCCATTAAACCTGCAAAAAACCATCAAAGAATTAAATGACCCTGCATTATGTGGATTCAACTACTTCAGAGGCATTGGGATGGTGGAGGAGAGATGCGAAGGAGGAATAATGCATGTGAGAGGAGGTTCCATGGACGAAACCTGTGAAAACAAGATTAAAATGTGATAAATGGCGCATAACTAGGATCGACAGTTTTGGAGAATACCAGAGGTGGTATTCGCGCGAAGGGAGAGTGGTAAGCGGTTTCCACAAATCGAACGCAATATGGGTTGGAGGACGACACGTGACTTATCAAAACCGCCCATTTCGCATGAAAAATGCATAGTGGGAAGGTTTTGGCGAGGATTGGTGCAAAAACCGTTCTGGACTTTCAGATCTGGGAGATCGATGGCTGAGATCAAACGTGAAGGGAGAAAATATGTGCGGGAGGAAGAAAGGTTCAATGCACAAGGTGAAAATTGGTTGGGTGGAGCTAAAATATGAGGATCAATGGGAGCCGTTGGATCGGGGAAATGGACGGCTAAGATTAACTCGAAGGATTGGAAATCGGCAGAGAAGAGTTCTGGGAGGTGAAAATTAGGGAGTTGTGATGTGCCGATGGCTGATGGGAAAAGCAAGTGTGATTGATGGAGGACCGTTGGATCGAGATCTAGATCAATGGCTAGGATTCGATCAGGGCTTCGCATATTGGCGGTGAAGAGGGTGAAGGGACAAGGGAACTAGAATTGTCAATGAGTGATGCATCAATGTGACGAAGTGTGATGGAGCGAGGACCGTTGGATCTGGGATAGATCAACGGCGAAGAAGGGAAGGCGACAAGGAAAAGGTGAAGTGCGATGCGATGGCGAAGTGCGATGGCCGTAAGATCTTGGGGAATGGACGGTCCAGATCTCATTGAAAGATCGGCCATCAACGAAAAAAGAAAATGGAAGCGGGAACTTTGGAATCGCTGAAGTGCGACCGTCGATGGGCTTTAGCACTCAGTCGCGGAGCCAGTCGTATGGTGGGAAATGGGGCTGGGGCTTTAAGTGAAAGGGGCTTAAGGCTTGATTTTTTTTATGAAGGATTTGGACAGAAAATGAAGAATTTTGAAGGATTTTGAGGATTTCGATAAGGGGAAAAAGGGATAAAAACCTTAATAAAAGGAATTTACAAGGTTTAAAGGGGAATTTTGAGGAAAATAAAGGGTAAAAAATGGGAAAAATGGGTGAAATTAAGGGGTTTTTAGAGGGTTTTTTTCAAAGGAAAAAATGATGGAAAATGGGTCTGAAAACAATATTTTTTATAACAACAGGGCTTTTCTTTGAAGTTTTTGAAGTGAAGATATTAGTGGAATGGATCGTTTGGACAAGGTACACAGCAAGGTTTCAAGAACTCGCAATTTTTCTTTAAAACTTGTTTCTTGAAGACTAAAGACCTGTTTTAGCCATCATCAGTTATGATAAAATTTTATTGATGGCTAACAGAGGCTAGGAAAAATATAGAAAAAATAAAAATTCAGATTCACTTTTCAGGGATTCTGATAAGTTATCTACCCAACCTGGTTTTAGACTAATCAAAAGTCAAACTGAAAATCAAAAAATTGAAACTGAAAATCAAAAAACAAAACTAAGTTCATTTCTTCCCCAGTGGAGTCGCCATTTTGTTACACGGATATATCCTTCTTGTGGACAAGAACGACCTCCCTAGTATCCTAAGGATATATAGAAACAAACAACCAAATGAAAACCATTTTCTCTAGATCATTTGTGATTTAGAATTATTAATTACCAAAGTATGAGGACATGCCCCACCTGAAGTCTAACGCTTGTTGCAATGTTTATATCCAGTTGCTCCAAAAGAGGTCACTTCAGCATGTGAGACCTGCAATCAAAGACAGAAAAAAGGATTAAAAGCACATACAAGATATAATAATTCAGAAAACACTAATCTATCTCAGTGATCAAGGAATCCAAGAATTGAATTCCTCAAATAGATACATGAACAACTTAATGAGAAAATAGAATCCATTTGTATTAACTTGTATAATAAGAAGTAACCTTACAACCTTGTCACCTTGATGTTATACAGGTTCTTCTGGGGTCCTGAACAACCGTTTTCCCTCGGTTTGACAAGCCTTTTCCTCTTTGAACTAGCATGAAGTTATGGATATGAGTATGTGATCTTTCTCATACCAATGATTCCAAGTATAGAAAGTATGATTTCTTCAGCAATTCTCCTTAAAAATATTAAGTTCTAAGTACCCTTGAGACTAAAACATGAGTTCAATTTATAGGAAAATAGAGGTGGTTTTAGTTCCATAAAGAGGGGGATAAATTCCTCTCATGAAGGGATTTGAGCTCCAAATACCAAGGGATAAACTCCATTAATGAAGGGATAGAGGTTCATGAATGCAGGGATAGAGGTTCATGAATGAAGGGATGAAGCTTGACCTGATAACGCTTCTAGAAGCCTCCAGTTGGGAGAATATTTGAATAGTTGGGCTTCTATAACTTACTTTCCCTTTTATTTTACCTTTTACGGGGGTCCGCAAGTTTAATGAGTAGAACGTGTGGGATGTGTCGCAGGTTATAGAGAAAAAAGTTGTGGGTCCGTAGGCAAGGACTAGGAAAAGTGCAGAGATAGGATTTTTAGGGTTTTAATGAACTTTTCTCCAATTCCAAGACCTGGTTTAGGAACTTTGGGGTTTGGACCTCTAAGGGAGCATAATATAGGTAATGATGAGCCCATATAGTCAGTTAAATGTCATGGTGAAAATTTTTAGTGTAACAAAAGGAAGACCCTAAATCTTTTGAGGATTTCAGGCCTATCTCTCTCTGCAACTGCATTTAAAAAATTATTGCAAAGGTAAAAGCCACTCGCATAAATCCTTTCCTCTAAAAAAAAATCTCTATGGAACAATTTGGGTTTTTGGATGGAAGGAAAATTCATGAGGTGGTGGAGGTGGCTCTCTACAGAGCCTGAAGAGAAGCAAGAAGAAAGGAGCAATAGTGAAAATCGATTTATCAAAGGCATATGATTGAATACATTGTTTGTACCTTTGACTGCTCCCGACCCACCTGGGGTTCAGGAATAACTTCATCAACTGGGTGATGGGGTGCATCACCACTACTAGTATTTCCATCCTGATCAATGGGGTTGCAACTCCTTTTTTACAAGTTCAGAGGGGTCTCCATCAGGGTTTCCCTTTATCAACCCTCCTCTTTATCCTTGCAGGAAAAGGCCTAAGTCAGATGATCCACGATGCTAAAAGAAGAGGAGAACTGAAAGGAATCGAAGTGGCAATCAACCTATCCATTACCCATTTTCTATTTGTAGATAATATCCTTTTTTCAGTAATGGAAGCAGTGAAGACATCAAATGAATCAAATAAGCGTTGGATCTTTTCCTAAAGGCTACAGGGCTAAGCATCAATAGTCAAAAATCCTCCTTAACCATGGAAGGTTTTTCGAGGGAAAAATTGGATAGAATATCTAAAGCGCTCCCTTTGAAGTAAAATCACTCAATGATAGTTTCAAGTATCTGGGATTCCATTTAAAGTCTGACTCTTATAGAAAACATGATTGGCACTGGCTAGTGGATAAAATCGATACCAGAATGAAGCATTGGAGCTTCAAATGGTTGTCTAGGGCAGGGAGGCTTGTGCTGATAAAATCAGTTGCACTGGCTATCCCAGTGTATTGGGATGCCTTAACTTGGGTCCCGAAAGGTATTCTCTCAAAAATAAGCAAACTATGTAGCAGGTTTCTTTGGGCAGGAACAAAGGTTGAACCTGTTATGTCGTGGGTGGTGTGGGAGAAAGTGGCAAGACAAAAGGCTTGGAGAGGATGGGGAATAAAGGAGCTCTCATCTTTCACCCTTTCTCTAGTGAAAAAATTGGGCTAGAGGCTTATCACCCTGGATAATTTATGGAAATCCATGATTAAGAGGAAATACATTGACCCTATGCCGTTGGGAGACTGGTTGTGCCTTCCTGCAAAGAAGGTGCTAAACGCCTCTATTTTTTGGAAAGCCAGGTTGGCCTCTATCAGGATCATTGAACAAGGATTGGAGTGGCATGTAGGAAATGGAGAACATGTTAGAGTATATTAGGACCCATGGGTAGGGTGCAATGGGGTATTTTCACTCTTCTGAGATTTGCATGATCATCTAGATAGCAGAGGAATCTGATATCTGATTCACATTGATCAATTATGCCAGTCAACCATTTGGAGACAAGCGTGGAAATTAGGGGAGGACCTACAACTTGAAGGCAGATGGAGAGAAGAATGGTAGGGATATATAAATGATCTACACATAACAGATGTTCACATTCATGAGAGGCAGGATGCATTGTGATGGGTACATTCACCCACAGGCCAGTATGCACCAAAATTTGGATACAAATAGCTAATGGCTTAGAAATGGTGGGCGGAGACGAAGTGGTGGTATAAGCCAATGTGGGAACTCCAAGGCCTAGAAAAATTGAGGCTCTTCTTCTGGTGTATTTTAAAGAACAAAGTACCTTCCTGGGATAATATGCAGAAAAGGGGCAAGACAGGGTTGGGCTGGTGCTCCCTATGAAAAAATAATGAGGAGTCCATTAAGCACGTATTCCTATCTTGAAATTTTAAAATGAGTTTATGGGCAGAAACTTTACGACATCTAAACCTCTCCCAGCGATGGGAAGGTACCTCCATCGCGGAGGCTTGGAAAAAGTGGTGGAATGAAGCTCCAAACGACCGGGTTAGGAAAGTCCCACTTATTATCTCGTGGGGTACCTTGATAGCCAGAAACTGGGTCATATTTAAGGACACTTTGTTTCTTTCTTCTCTCCTAGCATCATAAGGAGCATCAATCTATGAACATATTCCTATCCCCAAGGAAACCCAGCTGGTCAGGATCATTAAGGAGGAATAAATCAGGGGTGACATTCTGTGGGCCTATTTTGATGGGGCCTCTGACCCACAGAATAGGTGTGGGGCAGGTCTCACTCTCCATTTCCCTTCCAAAAACAACTTAAAAGCCTCGGTGGGATTAGGAACTAGAACAAACAATTTTTCAGAACTCAAAGCTCTTAATTTTATTTTGTGTTGGCTTACTCGTCTTGAGCTGAGAGCAACTCAGATTTTTGGAGACTCCATGATTATCATTAAATAGTTTAATGGAAATCAAATATGCCACAATTACATTATGCTTCCTTTCTTAGAAGAGGTTCTGAACTTGAAAGCTCTTTTTAATCAAATATGTGCTTGTCGCACTTACAGGGAATGAAACATGGATGTGAACCTCCTATCTAAGGAGGGAATACTGAAAGATATGGGGTCGTGGGTAATCAAATAATTCCACAGAGATCTGGTTTGGGGCCTGGAACAACCTCCATTTTCTTTCTAAATGATAAATCAATCAGTCATTTTTGGTTTTTGATTCTCACCTTATTTTTCAACTTGTGTATAAATGTTAATTCATGCATGGTTATATTGTAAAACTCTCTTTATATCTCTGTTTTGGATCGTTTTCCTCGTCGGAGGAGATTCGGGAAATAAAAAAGGGGTTATTTTTCCTACTTCAAAAATTTGTACATCTGGAATAGTGTCTACTACCTAGATGTTTTTTGAGTAAAAATCAGCAAAATCGCTGGTTTTGACTCCTGTTTAGGGTTGTTTTTCCTATAAAGGAAATCCTGGGGGTCAATACAGGTGCTATACTTTGAAAACTTTGATAAGGCTAGTGGAAATAGTGACGATGTTCTCCTTATAGCTGCAACTCCATGTTTCTTCTTTCTCCTATGGTTGAAGGGGAACATTCAGTTTTTAGAATGCCAAGGGCATATACTATGTAACCTTCTATGATCATAATAGAAAGTTAGATTTTTGTTTTTGAGAAAAAATGATCTGACCTCCAAGTTACAATTATGGAAGTGGGGCCTACTAATTGGAACACATAATTCCACCCCTCAAGGACATCAAATCACTTAGGAATCTGACAACCACCCCTGGTGATCAATCCCTGAGTGAAAATTATTTTCAAAAACTTTACATCCCAACCACAAACTTGACACATTTTGCATGTGGTTGGAAGGCTCCAATCGCACCTATAAGCCTTCATGCATGTAATTGTGACCGAAATTATATGCAAATTTTGTGCCAATAGTTGCGATATTTGTGCCACTTTTTCAGGGCTAGACTTCAGGCCACTTCCTAGAACACCCCATAACTCTATCTAAGATGATACTAAGTCTATATGAACAATACTAGGGCTAAATATCACTCAGACATGTCGAGACATGATAAACATTTCATCAAACATATGGTAAACATACACACTACAAGTCATGAATTCATATTTGATCGTGATCGTCTTAACTTCATCAGAGAATTGTCAAGAAGTCTCAATGCCCTCTCATGCTAGATGAAACAACACTTGTTATCCCATTCATACATTAACCATTCAATAACTGATCAAATCATAAACAATATCCATAGAAATAGCATGTCATTCAACCATGCGTATAACCAGCATATAACCAGAATAATATCCATGAAAAACCAACCATCAGATTAGACAAATAACCAATACATGTGTTCATCAGTCACAATAGGAAAGTAACTCATATTAACATATGTAAATTCCAACCAAGCTAAGTACTTCCACGTACCACCTGACCATATATTGGACTGAACCAAATATTACTTTCATCCAATTACCTCCTTGCCATATTCCAAGCATGAATGTAGGATCATATTAGTTAAAACAAAATAGAACCAACCAGGGCTTCCAAATTCCAAACCACCTCAACCCTTTACCATGGTGATTTCACCTAAACTGGTCTAGAAATCACTAAAACTAATACAAGCTTGAATGCCTTTGAATTCCTTCACTATTTCTAGAGGAATTTTCCTATCTCCACCCATATGTCAAGATTTCCAGGAGAAATCCCATATCCACCTTTGACCTTGGGAATTTTCCTGAGACCACCTCAACCAGGTTCCAAGTCTACCAACCATCCAAAGCTTAAACCAAAACAAGGAACCCAAAACATTGGTTATCTAGTAAATGGAAATACAAGGATGAAGTCATTGTCAATCTAGGAAAATTATATATCAGTGACAGCAAAACAACCAAATAACCCCATGCATGTACCATGTATCCAAATCTCAACAAGGAAATCACAAATTCAACCTGTTACCTACAATTTACACTTGTTGTAGTTGATTCTCCAAGATATTCCTTGCACTCCCTTGCTTTCCTTTACTTGCTTTCTTTCCCAAGTGCTTCCTCTCTCTTCTCTTAGAGCTCAATTTCTGAAAGTGTTCAAAAGCTAAATTGACAAAATCCGTGAACTATTTCTCTTATGCCTTTTAATAGTCTCTTCCTTTATTTTTTCCTTTTTCTTCATTTTCCTTCATTTTCTCTATAATTTCCCTTACATGCACATGTGGGTCTCTTCATCTCCATTTTATCCTATTTTCCTTTATTTCCTTAATTAAATGTCATTTATTGTCTCTTTTATTTTTCCAATGCCTTTTCCAATTTCCATAGCCATTAATAAACCGCAAGTGATGCCCACTATAATGTTCACCCACCATTCAACTTGGAATACACATCCTGTGACCTTAGTTTTATTTTATTTACATGAAAAATAAACCAAGGGTTGTTACAATAAAGCAGCACACTATGTTGTTTCTTGTTATCGATAGCTAATACATTTTGAGATGTTGTTCAAGCCCAATTGGAAATCGACGATGTATTTTGCAAGAAATCATATATATGAATGATAGTCGGTGCCTCAACGATCACAATTTTCCCTTTCCATCAAGCTCCCACACAATATAACCTAAATGGGTCTTTCCCCCTTTGAATCTCTTAGGTTTTTTCCTGGTCGATCCATTCTTACTCTATTTAGAAATAGAGCAGCCTTATGGCACCTCGCCCTTCTTAGGTCTTTAGAGCTATCCTTCACCCCCCTCTCTAGCAACTCTTCTTTTTCTCTCACTGTGAGAGAACTAATCGAAGAAATGTCGTGTAAAATTCATACATTTGTTCTGTTTCTGTCAAATTTGGAAAATATCAACACACTAATGGTTAATGTGAAAGAGAAAAGTGATAATACAAGAAAAACAGGTGGAAAATCCACCGACAGGAAATCTATATGAAAAACGATAACATTGAAAATGAAAATTTTTGTTACACTCAAATAATACAGATTCAACACACTTTGATGCCCAAATGAATGATATACACCCTAGCAAAAACCCCATCCTCCACACATCTTTCATTTCACGCAGGAAAACACTAACCAAAGAAATAGAACCAAGAAATTACGAACATGTTAACTACGAACCTTATTAACTAAATGGTCAAAAAAATTAAATGAAAAATAGTTTAAAATTAATTTTGTTTGTGTGAAATAAAGTTCCATCTACACCCCCATTCTCTTGCACATTATAGTTTCTCCGCACAGTAAAAAATATGCACAAGGAAATCTTCACACAAGCAATATATGCATAATGAAACATAATAATAATATATTAACATTAATTTCGTCCCTACTGAATAAAGTTCCCTATGAACACCCCATTCTCCCGCGCATACCCCATCCTCCGTACAGTCAAATCTTCACATAATGAAACATAATAATATTAATCCACACATCCTTCAGTGCACAAATATTCATAGCTCTATAAAATCACAACTCTACACAATTTCCCTTATTAGCAGTAGAGGCAGGGACAATGTCATCAATGTGAAATATAGTTCCCTCTTCACACAATGAAACATAATAATAACATATTAACATTAATTTCCCTATGCACCTCCATTCTCCCATAAATACCATGTCCTCCGCATAGTAAAAGCTTCAAACAAGGAAAGATTTTAACATTAATTTCGTCCTTGTCGAATAAAGTTCCCTATGCACCCTCATTCTTCGGCACATACTACATACTATACACAGCAAAATTTCTGCACAATGAAACATAATAATATTAATTAATATGTTCTCCTACACATACCTCGTCCTATGCAATGACTTCTAGCTCTATAAAATCAGAGCTCTATGCAACTACTCTCCTGCACATATTTTTTCCTACACACAGTAAATCTTTTATCCTCCACAAAGGAAAGATTTTAACATTAATTTTGTCCACGTGGAATAAATTTTTCTATGCACCATTGTTCTTTTGACATACCCTTTCTCTTGCATAGTAAAAGCTCCACACAATAAAACATAATAATATTAATTCGATATTCACTTATAGTTAAATTAATCAAAGTTCCCTCTGCATCCTTTTTCTCTCACACACACTCCATCCTCTGCAAAGATTCATAACTCTATAAAATCATAGATCTATACAACTTCTATCCCACACATACTTCGTCCTTTGTACAATAAAATCTATACATAAGCAAAAACAATAATATTAATTGCATATTTTTCATCTCCCCCTCCCCACCAACTTTTGCAAAGGACCTGCAAATGTGTCAATTCTATATGTGAAAGTTTCGACTGCAAACAAGTTTAAAATTAATTTCCTCACTGTGAAATATAGTTTCCTCAACACCCCCGTTCTCTCACACATACTTCGTACAAAAATAAACATATTAATATTAAATTTAAATTTTTTTTAGCACCCCTAGCTTATGCAAAGGGCCTACAATCGCATCAATTCTGAAATCATTGCGTAGAGCGTCAATGTCAGAGCACTAACCAATGAAATGGCCACTCAAAATAATAGGGGATTAGTTTAACCCCCCCCCCGCCCCCCCTTCCCCACCATCGCCTTACAGTGTAACAACCTCGGGTTAAAATTTCATGTAATAAAGTTAATAAAGGAAAACTAAGACCAAGGTCATGGAACATGTATTCTAAGTTGAATTTTGGGAAAAACATCCTATTGGGTGTTAATTTTGGTTTATTATAGCTAAGGAAATTGGCAAAGGCATTGAAAATGCAAAGAGGCATTAATTGACATTTTATTTGAGAAAATAAAGGAAAATAGGAGAAAAAAGAGTTGAAATGTCACACAATTGCATGAGAGGGAAATTAAAGGAAAAATAGAGGAAATTGAAGAAAATAGAGGCCTCAATAATAAAAGGGCTTATGAGGATGAGTTCATAACCTTTTGTTAGTTCAGTTTTGGATCTCTATATATTCTCGCATACTCTTGCACACTTAGATAATTCTTGGATCACTCTGAAGGCAAAGGAAAGACAATGAAGCAAAAGAAAGTAAGGGACAAGCAAGGAAAAGTTGGATCAAGCATATTCAAAAAGAATACTTGCTAGTAACAGGTTGCATATATGATTTCCTAGATGGTTTGTGAATGCGTGATACATGCATGTGTGTCTTTGGTTCTCTTGTTGTCATGGGCATGGGTTTTTCCAAGTGTGACAATGGTTTCAACCTTTCCTTTCCATTTTTGGATAGCCATGGTTTTATGGGGTTCTTTCATTCAGTTTAGATTTGGATTAATAGATGGTTTTGGAACCGAGTGAGGTGGTCTCAGGAAAATTCCCAAGGGCCTAGGAATCCCTTGACTGGTTTTGGAAGGATTGCGGTAAAGCCTAAGGGTGGAGACATGAAAATTCCTCAAGGTATTGGTGAAGAAATTACGAGGCATCCAAGCTTGTTTTTGGCCTAGTTATACCTTGATCGGTTTCGGCAAGATTTTGGTAAATCCTGAGGGTGGAGGTAGTTTGATCTCCGAGAAGCCCTAGTTGTTTATGTTTTTTTTTGGCCTAGTGATCCCTTGACAAGTTTTGGCGAGATTACGGTAAAGCTTGAGGGTGGAGGTTGTTTAATATATGTTAATCCATGATTGTTTGTATTGATTCCCACATTCATGATTGGAATATAGCACGGGGGTGATTGGCCGAAAGAAAGGTTTGGTTCAAGCCAATATTTGGTCGGGTGGTACATAGAATTCCATAAATTGGTTGGATTTTTCATATGCTAATAAGATTTATTTTCCTCTTGTATTTCATGAGTAATTGTACTTGTTATTATGTGGCTTTGATGGTTGTTCTTTCATGGTTATCATTATGGTTATATTTTTGTTATAAGCATGGTTCCATAACAGGTTCTAGCTATGGCTCCTAATACGTTTTATTAGTTGATAAATGGTTATTGAATGCATGAGGTAACAAATTTTATTGTATTTGTCATGAGAGGGAACTATACCTTATTAATGATTCTCAGATAAGTATCAGACCCTTATGTTCATATATGCATTCATGACCTGTATATTACATCTTATCAATATGTTTGATGAAATGACTGTCATGGTTATGCCTAGCTAGGTCAAGTTTGTGATTCGAGTTTGTATGTTTATCCTTTTCATTGAGTTACTTATAATTTTGGAAAGTGTCAATTAGTTCTAGGAAGTGGTTTGGAGGATCACCTAGAATTTAGGCTTAAAATTCGGGACAACACCCTCTGAACATAGGAATTTGGGTTACAACCACACCCTGGTAGCCTTATGCATGCAGTTGGAGGCCCTCAAATGCATGGATGCATTTTCATGCATGCAATTGGGAGCCCAGCTCAGCAAAAAGGCATTACAACTCAGGATTTGGGCACTGGGAGTGCTTGTTCAACTCCTGGGTGCCATGTAGCTCCTTAGGAAGGCTAGTGAGGTTCCAGTTTGTCAATTACACTTCCTTAATTGTAATTATGTGGTTGAGTCATGTCATAGTAGCTCTATGTCTCATGTTTACCCTAGCAGGCCGATGAAATTAGGTAAATGTAAGAGGTGTGGTTAGAAGTTGGTATTAGAGCATGGTTCAACACTTGGAAAGAATGGGTAGAATGTGTTTGTCATGCACGAATGTCAGTGTATATACGGTTGTTATTCATGCATTGTCATGGTTATAGTTACAAGGCATGATGTCATTGTATGTATTTGGTGTTGTCATGCATGATGTCGATATATTAATATGACTATGTATATACATTTATCATGTTGATTTGGACTGATTTCAAACGAGATAACCTCCCCTGAACATCACTAAGGGATGTTGATTATGTTTGTATTTGGCTTATTTGACCTGGTATGTTTACAGGAAGTAGAGGATCAAATATTACTAGAAAAATAATGGATTATAATTCATGAGACTCCCCTTATAGATAATGTGAGTAGCTAAGAGAGGGGTACTCTCTGGACATAGCAGAAAATTTGAGAAGTTTAAAGGCAGAGATCAAAATTTTCAAATCAGATAATGATAGAATCATTCAGTCACAGGAGAGACTTGTCAGGGCACGGGAGAAACAAGTAGAGGTAAATTTAGTTATCCTTCATAATTTATTAGAATTGGAGAGATAGGGGCAGCCATAAATTATTTATGGACATGAGGACATGACTAATGGAGCATATGGTATCAGGTATCATGGTTGGTATAGGTTGGACAAAGATGACACAATCAGAGATGGTTGATTCTTAGACACACCTGATAGGAGAGGCAATGGATACAAGTTCTAATATAGTTCTAGTTCAAACAAGTATCATATTCATCATTGCTATCATCCTTACAGGAGGAACGACAGGGGATATTTTTCAGATGAGTTCAAGAAATTCAAGCCACCTACATTCGATGGAGAGTTGAAGAAGTCGAAAGATGTAGAGGCATGGTTACTTGGGATGAAGAAGTTATTTGAGTTGCATGACTACGCAGAGAACATGAAGGACAGGATAACTATTTTTGGACTCAAAGAGAAATCAAATATTTGGTGGGAAGATGTGAAGCATGTTAGAGACATTAGGACAAAGGAGTTAAGTTGGCATGAATTCAAGATACTCTTCAGGAAGAAGTAGTTTTCATAAAGGTAATATAACGAAAATGCCAAGAAATTCTATGATTTGAAGATGGGATTTATGACGGATGAGGAGTACACGACTAAGTTCTTGGATTTGTTGAGGTATGTGTCATATTTTAAGGGTGAGAAGAAAAAATTTCAGAGATTTATCAGTGGACTTCCATTACCATTTAAGGAGTGGATTGAGTATGATGATCCTCGATCACTAGAAGAAGTCACTGGGAAGTTGAAACACTATTATGAGAAATCAAAACGTAAGACTGAATCTAATCTATATTGGAAACTGAATGACAAGACTAAAGGTAAATGGGCACCGAAGAGAACAAGACCCTGGGATGCAGGTGAGAAAGAGATTTTTTCTCCTTACAAGAAGTTTAATGCAGTTGAGAAGGGACATGGGTTGTAGCTTGGAGAGCAGCAGAATAGAGGTGATGGTAGGAGATAGTTGCAGTGTTGGATATGTGGTAAGGATCATCTTAAGAAATATTTTTTGTCATATTAGGGGGGTAGGCCTCAGATATACAATGCTCAGCATGTGAAAATAGTTGGGGATGTCAGATAGAGCATTTTTCTGATCTATGCAACATTTGATAATAGGTAGGCAGATCACCAGACATCTATTATTGAGATGGAAGGTAAGATTTATGATCGAGTTGTTTCTATTTTGATTGATCCTCGATCTAATTATATTTATGTTAAACCTGACCCGGTGGATAAGTTTGGTTTGAAAAAATAAGTGCATGCAGAGTCTTAGTTGGTGTATTTGGCTACAATTAATAAGAAAAGAGTTCATCATTGGGTGAGATATTGTGCATTTGAGCTGAATGGTATACCTATATAAACACATTTGAATGTGCTTCCATTGGGATCATACAATATGCTTCTATATATGGATTTCTTGTATCTTCATATGACTAAGGTGCATTGTTATGAGAAGGATATCAGTGAGTGCTTGGATGATGATGGAGAGAAGATAATCTTGCAGGGTAAGAAGAAGGATACATCGTTGAGAATGGTTACATAAATGTAGGAAAAGCGCAATTGCAGGAAAGGGTGTGTATTGTTGACAATGGAACCAAGAAAGATTCTAATTCAGTTTTCCATTGAATTAAATTAGAAGAAAATTGTAATTCCACATAGAAATACAACTTGAATGAGTTAACTAAGTTATTTTGACTTAGTTGGTTCAGTTAATTCGAGTTGAGGGCCTAACTTGAGTCATGTAGAGAGTCTCCTACTTTATAGGAGCCCAGGTTGAGTTTATTTTGAGTAGTAATTAATTAATTCAGTAAATCTGAGTTAAATTCAGGTAAACTAGCTTGAACTGTTGGAGGAACTAGTGTGAGGTCAAGTAGTGGGGTGTGTACTCTGTGATCATCCTGTTAACTGATAAATCAGCCATAAATAACTCATGCACGTGTTATTTATGAGCTACCCAATAGAGATGGATTTCAAGGGAAATTTACAATCAATCGTATAATCATCCAAATTGTACAAGTGGTGCATGTAGTAAGAGGAATGCCTATGATGGATTGCGCAGTTATGGATGAGGAATTTCCCTAATTACTAGGGGTTAATTCCCAAGGAAATAGGGACTTGGGCAAGAATAAAATTGGTTAAGTAGTGGCAAAGGCTTGTCTAGGAAGTAGTGAGATAGAAAGAGATAGTGCAGAGGTTGCTCAACATTCAAAAAAGCATTGTAATCTTCTCATATTTTGTGACTAATGCAATATATAGATAACAGTGGTTTTTAGTTGTGGCTTTCCCTGGGAAATCATAGTGTAATGTGTTGATTGATTTCTTTCTCTTGTATGATTTGTGATTTCACAATAGTTTAATTGTTTCCGCTAATGAGTAGAGTATATTCAAGTCTATTGTTTTAGTAAATTACAATTAGCAGTTTGAATTTATAAGGAATTTATACATGTATTATTTGCAATGCATGTTTCTAATGATAAAGGTAAGGATGTTGAGGATGCAGAAGTCTTGAAGAGGTATCCGGTTTTGCAGCAGTTTCTGGATGTATTCCCAGTAGATATTCCATAGTTTCTACCTCACAGAGAAGTGGAATTTTCAATTGAGTTGGTACTAGGAGCAGCACCAACATCAAAGGCACCTTACAAGATGAGCACTCCAGAGTTAGTGGAACTGAAGTTGTAGTTGAAGGAAATGCTTGATAAGGGATACATTAGGCCAAGTGTGTCACCTTGGGGTGCACCAATGTTGTTTGTGAAGAATAAGGATGGTACTCTCAGGTTGTGTATTGATTACAAGCAGCTAAATAAAGTGACGATCAAGAATAGGTACCCATTTCCAAGGATTGATGAATTTTTTGATCAGTTGAAGGGAGCAGCAATGTACTCGAAGATTGATTTTAGAGCAGGATATTATCAGGTACGCATCAAAAAAGAGGACATCTACAAGAATTTTTTTCGAACCAGGTATGGGCATTATGAGTTTGCTGTGGTTTCGTTAGGTTTGACTAATGTGCCATATAATTTCATGCATTTGATTAATAGTGTGTTACATCCTTATCTAGACAAGTTTTTGATTGTATTCATTAATTATATATTGATATATTCTAAGAATGAGGTAGAGCATTAGCAGAATTGTTAATACTGTTAATACAACATCAGTTGTATCCCAAGCTTAGTAAATTCAATTTCTTTCAGGCAAAGGTATATTACTTGGGACATGTTGTTTCCAAGGAAGGTATAGCAGTGGATCCCGAAAATATCATAACTGTCATGGAATGGGAAGCTCCTAGGAATGTGGATGAGGTTAAATCATTCATGGGGTTAGTAGGTTATTATAGGATATTCATCAAGAACTTATCATGGATTATTGATCCTATTACATCATTGCATAAAAATGGAAATAAATTTGAATGCACAGAGGAATGTGCAGCGAGTTTTGAGCAGTTGAAGCAATTGCTTACAAACGCTCAAATTATAAAGATTTCATATCCATATAAAGAGTTCATGTGTACAAATTCTTTCAAGAGAGGAATTGGTGGAGTATTGATGTAGGAGGAACATGTGGTATGGTACAAGTTAAGGAAACTAATTGAGAACGAGCATAACTATGTCACACATGATCTTGAGTTGGCAACAATCATTCATGCATTGAAGATGTGGAGGCAATATCTTCATGGCATGAGGTTTGTGTTGATGAGTGATCATAGTGGATTGAGGTACTTGTTTGACCAACCTAATCTAAATTCCAAGCAAGCTAGATGGTTGACCACGATCAGCGAGTTTGACTTTGAGATCAGGTACATTAAGGGTAAATAGAACAAGGTTGCATATGCTCTTAGCAGAAGAGTGTAGGTGAATCACATAACAGTTATGAGTTCATATGGGACATATTTACAAGATAATATCTTATAGGTAGGATAGTAGGATGATAGGTATAGGGAGCTTAGGCATAGGTTACAGCAGAAGGGTACAAGTGATTAGAATGTGGATTATCATCTCACGAAAAAAGGTTTGGTGAGATTTAGGGACAAGATATATGTGTTGAACAATAGTGAACTCAAGAAGCTAATCTTGAGGGAATTTCATGTGAAAACATATTCAGGTCATTTGAGATATCATAAGACATTGGAATTGGTTAAGAAGTTCTACTATTGGCTGCATATGAAGAAAGAGGTAGTTGAGTTCGACGCAAGGTGTTTGTATTTTCAATAGGTAAAAGTAGAGTGTAATCATCTAGGTGGTTTATTGTATCTGATTTTGATTCTAGAATGGAAATGGGAGGTCATTTTCATGGATTTCAGCACAAGTTTTTTGAGTACATATAGAGAACATGATTCCATCATGGTTGTGGTTGACAAGTTGACCAAGGTAGCTAATTTCATTCCAGTAAAGTCTACTAATTCAGCTAGTGAGGTAGCTTAGGTATTCATTAGGGAGATAGTGAGATTGCATGGTATTCGTAAGAATATTGTATCTGACATAGATGCCAATATCACTTCCAGGTTTTCGAAGGAGTTATTTGTAGGTTTGGGTATCGAGTTGGCTTTCAATAAAACTTATCATCTGGGGACATATGGACAGACAGAGAGGGTTAACAGGATTCTGGAGTACATGATTGAGAATGTATGTTATGCACCAACAGAGGAGGTGGGAGGAGTATCCTCCACTAGTTGAGTTTTATTACACAAATGGGTATTAGGAGTCACGGAGGATGAGACTGTTTAAGGAGCTTTATGGGAAACATTATAATACTCCCACCAGCTAGAGTCATCTAATCAACAAGGTATTGACCAAAATGAACATGTTGGCAGAGATGGAATAGGAATTGCAAGTTATCAAGAAGAATCTAAAGGCAGAATATGATAGACAGAATATTTATGCAAATAAACATAGGTCATTTAAGGAGTTTCAGGTTGGGGATCATGTGTACTTGCGCATCAAGCCCAAGAATAGCTCCTTGAGGATTGGGTCATGTGCTAAGTTGCGGCCTCGGTATTGCGGGCCTTTCGAGATCCTTGAGAGGATTGGACCAGTGGCCTACAGACTCGCATTGCCTATGACAATGAAATTCCACGATGTTTTTTGTGTTTCATTTCTTAAAATATATGTAAAGGATGTTGATCACGTGATTGATTGGTTAATATTGCAGGTGGAGTCAGAAGGATAATTCTAGTTGAAACCTCAATGCATTTACAGTGAAAGAAACTCATGCTCTGGGAGCAAGCTAAAGTGCAGTGGAAGCACATTGTGCCTGATGAAGCTACATGGGAGATGGTTGATCAAATGCAAGATATGTATCCTTCATTTTTTTTTCGGTTGAGGCAAAGGAGTTTTTCTATACACATATTTACTATGTTATTATTGTAAATACCGAAATGAGTTGTGTTATAAAGCTCTAATAAGCAGTATGGTTGTCATGGTGTTATATTTGTCATGTTGCTATTGCTTTCAGCAGGATGTTCATTATAAATGTTGCATCGAGCTAAGTTATAAAGATCCATGGGCAGTATGTTTTGGTTTCAGTGGTTTTGTTGGTTATAGGTGTCATATAAAAATGAGGACGGTGTTATCCTAAGGGGGAGGGGGTCTGTAACAACCCTAGGTTAAAATTTCATGTAATAATGTGAATAAATGCAAATCAAGACCAAGGTCCTCAGACACATATTCCAAGTTAAATGTTTGGAAAAACATCCTAGTGGGTGTTCATTTTGGTTTATTATGACTAAGGAAATTAGAAAAGGCATTAAAAAGGAAAATAGACATTAATTGACATTTTATTTATGAAATTAAAGGAAAATAGGAGCAAATGGAGATGAAAGGTTACAAAATTGCATGAGAGGGAAAATGAAGAAAATAGAGCCCTCAATAATAAAAAAGATTATGAGGATCAGTTCACAACCTTTTTTCAGTTCATTTATGGAGTTCTATCTATTCTCTTATAATCTTACAGACTTAGAGCATCCTTGGAGCACTCTAGCATTGGAGAAAGGAAGGTAAATAAAGGACAAGGAATCAAAGGAAAGTAAGGGACACACAAGGAAAATTTGGATCAAGAAGCCTCAGCAGGAATACTTGCAAGTAACGGGTTGCATGTGTGATTTCCTAGTTGGTTTGTGAATGCATGGTACATGCATGTGTGTATTTGGCTCTCGTGTTGTCATGGAAATGGGTTTTTTCAGGTGTGATAATGGTTTCATCCTTGCGTTGTCATTTTCAGATAGCCATGGTGTGATGGGGTTCTTTCATTTGGTTGATCTTTGGATTTCTAGATGGTTTTGGAAATGGGTGAGGTGGTCTCAGGAAAATTCCCAAGGTCATAGGAATTCCTTGATCGGTTTTGGCGGGATTGTGGTAAATCTTGAGGGTGGAGACGGGAAAATTCCTCAAAGTATTGGTGAAGAAATTCTAAGGCATCTAAGCTTGGTTTGGGCCTAGTAATCCATTGACCGGGTTTCGAGGGATTGTGGTAAAGCCTAAGGGTGGAGGTAGTTTAATCTCTAGGAAGCCCTGGTTGGTTATGTTTGGTTTAGGCCTAGTGATCCCTTGACCGGTTTTGGTCGGATAGCGGTAAATCCTGAGGGTGGAGGTGGTTTAATCTCCAGGAAGCCCTGGTTGTTTTGTCTTGATTGCCACATTCATGTTTGGAATATGGCACGGGGGTGATTGGTAAAAGAAATGTTTGGTTCAGTGCAATCTATGGTCAAGTGGTACGTGGAAATCCCTGACTTGGTTGGATTTTTCATATGTTAATAAGAGCTATTTTCCTCTTATATTCCATGAGTAATTGTACTTGTTATTATGTGGCTTTGATGGTTGTTCTATCATGGTTATATGTTGGTTATAAGCATGGTTCCATAACAAGTTCTAGCTATGGCTCCTAATATTTTTGATTAGTTGATGAATGGTTATTGAATGCATGAGCTAACAAATGTCAGTGCATCTACTATGAGAGAGCATTAGAGCTTCTTAATGATTCTCATATAAGAATTAGACCCCTGTGGTTAGATATGTTTTCATGACCTGTAGATTACATGTTCTCAATATGTTTAATGAAATGACTGTCATGGTTAGGCATGGTTAGGTCAAGTTTTTTATTAGAGTTTGTATTTTTAGCCTTGTCATTGAGTTACTTATCATTCTGGAAAGTCTCGAGGATTTCTGGGCAGTGGTCTAAAGGCTGACCTAGAATTTATGCTCATAATCCAAAATTGCGCCCTCTGAAGGAATTTGGGTTACAACCACACCCTGGTAGGCTTATGCATATGGTTGGAAGCCCTCAACCATATGGAGGCATTGTAATGCATGCGATTGGGAGCTCAAGTCAGGAAAAAGGCATTCCAGCTTAGGATTTCGGCATTTGGATTGGTTATTCAGCTTTTGGCTGTCTTGTAGCTCTTGAGAAAGGTCAGTGAGGTTCCAGTTTGTTGATGCCACTTTCTTAACTGTACTTAGGAGGTTGAGTCATGTCATAGTAGCTCTTTGTCTCATGTTTACCCTAGTAGGCCAATGAAATTGGGTAAATGTGGGAGGTGTGGTTACAAAGGACCTGCAATCGTGCCAATTTTGGCATTATTGGGCAAAGCAATAACATAACATTGTCTGTGAGAGCACTAACCAACAAAATGATCACTCACAAAATTAGTTTTTTTTTTTTTTTTTAATTGTCAGACACTAGCAAGTACAAAAAATAAAACGTCCTCCACTAGGGGAATTATGTCTCATAAGAACTCCCTCAACGAATCGAAAATTAAAATTAAGATTTCCTGAAAATTAAAAAACTATTTTTTAATTTATAAAAACATAGAAAGCATTTTATTGAATTTTTGGTTAAAATTGCAAAAGTACAACAAAATAATGCAGAGTCAACGCAGAATACTATAGTCCCTTGCAAGGCAAAGACTAATAAATCTGAAAAAAAAAAAAGTTTTAATGAATATAGTGGTTAATTCTGGTTGAAATTTCCAAATTGATGGAAAAAATACCAAAAAGATCAAGGAAAAGGATCCAAATCATAACATTTTAAACTAAGTTGGGCTTTAATGGCCTAGTTTATTAATTCAAGAGCCCTCACAAAGGCAACTCCACACAACCCGAAGCCCCTTTTAACATATTCATTCACACACAAGTTGATCTCAAGGTTAGTTTAATGTGAAATTGGAATTTGAAATATGACACACCATGGTAGGTTGAACTTTCAAAATCATTTTGACCTATTGCATCCTCTTTACAAACTATTCAAGTTTGTAGTTAAAATATTGAGATTTAAGGTTTTTGTACTTTTAACTGAGTTAATAAATTCATATATATTTTCTCACATTAATAGTTTCTCTCTCACATCCATTTTAATAATTTCTTTCTTTATATAGAGTTATTTTATATATATTTTAATATATTTTTTCTATATATTAAAAAATCTATGTTATTATGATTAATATATATATAGCGTGGAACTAAGCCGTTGAAAGGAACAGATACATATACGAATGTATGGGAACTCAGTCGATTCGTTATAGTTATAACATATGACACATTTTATATATATATATAAAATATATATATATTTGATTATTTTTTTTTTAATTGAGTAGCAATGTTATATTACATTTTATTTGAAACTAATCTAATATAATATAAAATAGAGACATAATGTGAATTTTAAATGGTTAGAAAGTTTTAATATAAAGTGTATAATACAGTAACATACCAAAATTTTAGATTAAGTGGGAATAGTGAATTTTTTTATTTTTTTATTTTTTATTATATTGAATAGCAATGTTATATTACATTTTATTTGAATGTAATACAATATAATATAGAATAGTTACATAATGTGAATTTTAAATGGTTAGAGAGTTTTAATAGAAAGTATATAATACAGTAACATACCAAAATTTTACATTAAGTTGGAATAGTGAAAAGGATAGGGTCAAGTGAGGCTACACATTGTATTATTAATATATATATAATAAAAAAGAATTAAAGTAAAATCAATCAGAATATTATATTATTTATATTTAGTATCAATAAGTATAGATTTATTTTAAGTATTAATTTAATATGAGTTGAGAGAGATCAAATCAAAAAAAATTACGTGTAAATTTTTTAGAGTGCAAAATATAATGTTATTTTTCATTGTTTAAATTATATTTTTGAACGATAAATAGAATATATGACCAAACAAATGTTTTAACTATAAAAACTTATTTTTTTCATTATATATACATCATTTTTTTTAAATGACATATAATATATACATAATTGACATTAAAATATTTTACATAACATGTACAATAAGACATTTTATCATGCAAATTAAAATGATTTTTTATTATTAATGTATTTTTAAGTATATGTGAATATTAATTGGTATTAAAATATTTTATTGATAGCCCACATTGAATATTTTTTTATACACAACATTAAAATATTTTATTTTAACATTTTTTTCTACATATAAATATATATGAAGTCGGTATCCAAATTAACATAGATATTCAAATTGTTTATTTAAATCTCTTACTGAGACATTTTTTTACTTCTAATTACATTACAACAATTTATTTTTTTTACTTCTAATTACCTAAAAGCATATTCATTTTCTTTATTATAGCCGATATTATTTTTCTATTTAAAACATGTTTTTCATTTTTCATTTTTCATTTTAAAAGAGATCTAAAAACGTACACATCCCCTCATATTGGGTTGTAGAATAAGCCTCTAGGCTCAATTAGAATTTTTAAGTTTGACTTTCATTTATAGTTTGATTTTAAATAAGAATGACAATAAATTCTGTATTGAAGATCATGTAGTAAGGATTTCTAAGTTGATATCTTAATTTTTTTGTAACAAATTTGATGATAATTAACCAACAATAGATAATAAGAAATTTCATATTTTAAATGGCACTTTATTATGTATTTACATTTGTAATGTATAAAAAAATTAAAATTTTGATAACTACTTTTAAAAAAAATGTAATAACTTTTATGTGAGAAACTAAAATACTATACTATAATTTTGTAAAATTTTATTTATAATATTTGTATAAATATTTATACTTTTCCATCCTTTAATTTGTTTTCTTTTTTTCTTTTTTTCCCTTTTTAAATTTGTGATTAGAAAATTAATCTATACCACATATTTATAATATACTTACTTTCTATGTTTATATTATAATGTTATTATACTTTTATATATATATTCAAAATTGATTTGTGTTTCCATGTTATTATACTTATATTTAAATGAGAATATATATATATATATATATATATATATATATATATATATATATATAATTGATTTGTGTTTCCAAATTGTAAGTTTATGTGGGAAACTAAAATACTATACTATAATTTTGTAAAATTTTATTTTATAATATTTGTATAAATATTTATACTTTTCCATCATTTAATTTGTTTTTTTCTTTTCTTTTCTTTTTTCCTTTTTAAATTTGTGATTAGAAAATTAACCTATACAACATATTTATAATATACTTACTTTCTCTATAAAAACATGTTTATATTATACTATTATTTTATATATATAACTGATTTGTTGTTAGGTCCCTATATTACTAGTATAGTCCCTTATTCTTGTTAGTGTAACCCCTTTATTGTTATTATTGTACCCCTGTAACCCCCATATTATTATTATTTTGCCCTTAAATTATTATTTTTAGGTCGGCTACGATTACATTGTGGCCCCATGGACTCCTATATATAGAAAGGAGGTTTTCTAATTTGTATCATCCAAGAATTTTTCATTCATGTAATGTATTGGAGGTTTCCCCCTCAAAGTGGCTTATTTCTAAGGTGTTGATATCTCTTTTCTTCTATTTTTGGAGCTGGTTTCACAACATTTGTTATCGAAGCTTTGGATTCTATGGTTTTCGCTACTCTAAACCGATCATTGTGGAATTTTCACTATAAATTTTTTCTACGAAGGTTCAGAAGCTGAAATTTTTAGAGTGCGAAGCCAAAATCCTGAGGAACATTGTCGCAAAATTTTAGAGTTTGGTTCACAATATTTTCAGAGATATGATATGTGGAAGCTAGGGCTTTTTGTAGGCTCCTGAATTTAACCTAAACAGGTCATTGCGGAATTTTCGCTATAACATTTTTAATATGAAGATTCAAAAGCTGAAATATTTAGAGAGAAAAGCCGAAAACCTGAGGAACATCGTCGCAAAATTTCAAATCTTGGTTCGCAATATTTTTGGAGATATGATCTGTGGAAGTTAGGTCTTTTTCAGGCTCCCGGATTTCATCTCAAAGAGGTTATCATGGGAAAATCTTCATAACTCTCTCTCTAAGCATCGGATTGGAATGCTGTAAAAAGTGGCCGCAAGTAAATAGACTGTAATTTCTTGTCTATTGATTTTAGAGCCAAAGGAGGAAACAGTGACACATGGCAAGTCGTACAAGTTCGCTCTACTGAACTAGTCCATAATTGGGTCATTGTGGGAGATTGGACATAACTTTGCCTCGAAGAATCCAAATTAGGTCAGACCTGTGACATTTGAAAGAAGCTTTAGAGGGCTACTACAAGGCCAAATTTCAGATATTGAGGATCTGTAATTATAGAGATAATTCAATTTCAATATAGAGCTCCTCAAAAGTAAGTAAAAGGTGTGTATTTTTTTCCCGAATTGCATAAGTCTTGTTTGAAGAATCAAGTTGAATTGATTCCAAGGGCATATTGTAGAATAGATATCAGTATTGGATTCTAAAATGGCCCCTAAAAATAATTCAACACCCATTAAGCCTTTAGAAGGCTCTACTATGACTCATGAAGGCGAAGAATGGCAACATGACATATCAAAATTACAAGAGCAAGTGCAACAAATTTCGCTCTCGCAAAGAGCAACAAAAAATGACATGGAAGTTTTGAAGAAAGGTGTGGAAACTAAGATGGATGGTTTGAAGAAAGGTGTGGAATCTAAGATGGATGGTTTGAAGAATGGCATGGAATCTAAGATAGATGGCATGGAAGCTGGCATGGAATCTAAGATGGATGACATGGAAGCTAAAATGGAAAACATGAAGAATGATCTAAAAGAAGACATGGAAGGTTTGACAAAGTTGATACAAGAAATGTTTCCTAATGGTGAAAATATAGTAGAGGAAACTCATGATGAGAACAAAATAAATGTTAATCGTGATTTCATAAACTCTAATGTTGGCGGGAAAAACCACCATATTCCAAAAATGGATATGAGGAAGTTTGATGGAAATGATCCTGTAACATGGATACTACAGATGGAGCAATATTTTGATCTCAATAATGTGCAAAACACACAAAAGGTACGCATTGCAACTTTACATTTAGAGCAAAATACATTTGTATAGTATCGATGGCTTTTCTCCCGTAAAAAAATTGTCACTTGGTCAATTTTTACGGAGGAAATGATAGCACATTATGAGGATACAAAGAGCAACACCTTCTTTAGCCAATTGATAAATCTCAAACAAAAGGGTTTAATGGGGGAGCACATTGAGAACTTCCAAAAATTGAATATAAGGGTAACTGATATTCCAGAGGAACACGGGATTGATCTCTTCATAGGTACTTTAAAGGATAACATCCAACATGAAGTTCGTGTTTTGGAACCTGATTCATTGGAGAAGGCATTCAGGTTGGCAAGAAAAATTGAATGTAAAATTATGGTGACAAGGAAGCCTACCACTCACTTCTATAAAGATGGAAGTGTTGCTACTCCTAGATTTCCATAACCTACAAGGTTGACACCACAAAAATTGGAAGAAAAAAGAGCAAAAGGGCTTTGCTACAGTTGTGATAGAAAATACACTAAAGGTCATAAGTGTGCTGAGAAGAAATTATTTTACATAGATTGTGAAGAGGAAGAAGAAAATGAACAAGAAGAGGATATACACGAGGAACCAACCCTAGAAGAGGAAGAAATGAGTCTGACCATATCGTGTAATGCATTGGTAGGAATTACCACTCCTCAAACTCTCAAGATAGAAGGACATATCAAGAAGAAAAAGATAATAGTGTTGATTGATTCAGGTAGTACCCATAATTTTATTCATTGTAAGGTAGCCAAGGAATTGAATTGTTTCCTATACCCAGCACCAGAATGTCAAGTGATGGTTGCAAATGGAGGAACTATAAATTGCTCCGGAAAATGCCATAATATCAAGCTAACCATGGGGGAATATGTATTGACTAGTCCAATGCTTTCCATTCCTATGGGAGGTGCTGATGTTGTACTAGGAGTACAATGGTTACAATCTTTGGGGACGATAGATTTTAATTTTCAAGAACTTTTCTTGAAATTTTTTTCAGAAGGAAAGGAAGTCGAATTACGGGGTATTGCGGGGAAGCCAGGAAGGATAATAAGCTCTAATGTCATGACAAAGCTTCTAAAGAAAGAACAGCGAGGCGTAATTGCACAATTATGCTCACTAGAAGTTCCAACATCAAAAACATCTATTTCTGCAGATCTCCAACAAGTCTTGGACAATCATTCCAAGGTGTTTGAAACTCCCAAAGGACTCCCACCTATTCGTGATCATGATCATGCTATTCATTTGATTCCAGGAAGTGTTCCTCCAAACATCAGGCCTTATAGATATCCTTAAGTCCAAAAGAGCGAAATTGAACGTATGATTGCAGAAATGTTAGAGGCGGG
Organism: Pinus albicaulis; assembly: GCA_034641835.2. NCBI lineage: Eukaryota > Viridiplantae > Streptophyta > Pinopsida > Pinales > Pinaceae > Pinus > Pinus albicaulis. The sequence goes on along the minus strand of CM076582.1, from coordinate 1,344,474,064 downwards.
TATAATTCAACCTAGTCAAAGTTCTTTCTCTGCTCCTGTAATATTGGTACACAAGAAGGATGGATCATGGCGAATGTGTCCGGATTATAGGGAGCTCAATAAGCTCACCATTAAAGATAAATTTCTCATTCCTATGATTGATGAATTATTGGATGAATTACATGGAGCAATTTATTTTACCAAGTTGGATCTTCGTTCAGGATATCATCAAATTAGAATGAAGACTGAAGATATTCCAAAAACAGCATTTCGGACTCATGAGGGTCATTATGAATTTTTGGTCATGCCTTTTGGCCTTACCAATGCACCTTCTACATTTCAAGGGTTGATGAATTCCATTTTCAAACCCTTCCTTAGAAAATTTGTGCTAGTATTTTTTGATGATATACTAATCTACAGCAGGTCTTGGAAGGATCATGTTGAACATGTTGACAGAGTGCTCAAACTATTGCAGGAGAAACAATTATATGCAAAAACATCCAAATGTTTCTTTGGAGTATAAGAGGTGGAATATCTGGGTCATATTGTATCTCATGAGGGTGTTAAGGTAGACCCTAACAAAATTAAAGCCATTAAATAATGGAAAGTCCCCACAACCATAAAGCAGTTGCGAGGATTTCTCAGGTTAACAGGGTATTATCGCAAGTTTGTTAAGAATTATGGGAGAATAGCAACACCTCTAACAACTTTATTGAAGAAAAATGCATTTTCATGGAATCCTGAAGCAACTAAGGCCTTTGAACATCTTAAAGAGTAAATGTGCCTAGCACCGGTCTTAGCTACGCCAGACTTCACAAAAACCTTTATTGTGGAATGTGATGCCTCAGGAAATGGAATTGGTGTTGTTTTAATGCAGGAAGGAAGACCCATTGCTTTTGAAAGTCGTCCAATCAAAGGAAAATATTTACAGAAACCTATTTATGAGAAGGAAATGTTAGCAATACTGCATGCACTAAAGAAATGGAGAACTTACCTAATGGGAAGACACTTCAAGGTAAAAACTGATCATGATAGTCTGAAACACTTTTTGGAACAAAGACTATCTTCAGAAGAGCAGAAAAAATGGGTCACAAAGATGTTGGATTATGACTTTGAAATAATCTACAAAAAAGGAAAGCTTAATGTTGTTGCAGATGCACTCTCAAGAAAGAATGAAGAGGTGGAAGCATTTCTTTGTGCCATTTCTATTATCCAACCAGATTGGATAACCGAAGCAAGAGATGAATGGAAGAAGGATGAAAAAGTGTGGACACTCATTCAAAAGTTGCAGCAAGATCCTAGTACATCTGATACATTTAGTTGGAAAAATGATTCCTTATGGTACAAAGATCGCTTATATCTTTGTAAGAATTCCCAACTAAAACAAAAGATTCCTTTGGAATTGCACACTTCTCCTTTAGGAGGACACTTAGGATTTTTAAAAACTTACCACAGGGTGAAGAAAGAATTTTTTTGGGATGGCCTTAAATCTAATATTCAAAAGTTTGTGGTGGAATGTTTGGTTTTCCAGCAGAATAAATTTGAGACAATTAAGACCCGGGACTTCTACAACCTTTATCCATTCCAAGTCAACGTTGGGAGGAGATTTCAATGGATTTTATCACGGGTTTACCTAAGTCCGAAGGAAAGAGTGTCATCATGGTGGTAGTTGATAGACTTACCAAGTATGCACACTTTTGTGCATTATCTCATCCATTTAAAGCAAGTATAGTTGCTACTACATTTATGGACACAATTCAAAAGCTACATGGAAACCCAAGGGTTATTGTGAGTGATAGAGATCCCATTTTTACTGGAAATTTTTGGACGGTGTTATTTTATTGTTTGGGTACTCAATTAGCTCATAGCTCATCTTATCATCCTCAATCCGATGGTCAAACTGAGATAGTAAATTAATGTTTGGAAGGGTATCTTCATTTTTTTGTTTCTGATAAAAAAACACAATGGGTCAAGTGGTTACCTCTCGATGAATAGTGGTATAACACTTCCTTCCATATTGCAGCAAAAATGACCCCATTTATGGCACTTTATGGATATCATCCACCGTCCATCACATCATATATAATAGAAAATTCGAAGGTTCAAGCAGTGGAAGATCACATCGAGCATCAACAAGAAGTTCTCCAGCTCTTAAAGGATAACCTGAATTTGGCACAAAATCGAATGAAACAACAGGCAGATCAACATCGTAGCAAGAGAAGTTTTGATGTAGGAGACTGGGTATTTTTACAACTACAACCATAAAAAAAAATGTCCCTCAAGCAAGCTAAGAAGGATAATAAATTATCGCCAAAGTACTATGGTCCTTACAAGGTGTTGCAAAAGATTGGTACTATGGCATACAAATTAGAGCGTCTTGCTTCTTCATGAGTGCATCCAGTTTTCCATGTTTCATGCTTAAATAAGGTTATAGGTCAAAATATTCCAGTTCAAACAATATTGCCAGAACTTGACGAGGAAGGAAAAATCATATTGAAACCTGAAGCGGTCACGGAAACAAGAACTTGATAGCTACGAAATCGATCAATTTCAGAGTTTCTCATTAAGTGGAAGAACTTACCCACTGAAGATTCTACATGGGAGGATGAGAATTTTATACAAAAGCACCCAAAGCTACTCAAGCGTTGAGGACAACACTTGGTAGATTGGAGGTTTCTGTGGTGTAGTTTTTCAGGTGTAGGACTCGAAATAGCCACAGTTGTCATTTTTAGTCAAAGAGGACAACACTTGTTTGAAGGAGAGGGGCATGTTAGGTCCCTATATTACTAGTATAGTCCCTTATTGTTGTTAGTGTACCCCCCTTATTATTATTATTGTACCCCTGTAACCCCCATATTTTTATTATTGTGCCCTTAAATTATTATTGTTAGGTCGGCTAGGATTACATTGTGGCCCCATGGACTCCTATATATAGAAAGAAGGTTTTCTAATTTGTATCATCCAAGAATTGTTCATTCATGTAATGTATTGGAGGTTTCCCCCTCGAAGTGGCTTATTTCTAAGGCATTGATATCTCTTTTCTTCTATTTTTGGAGATGGTTTCACAACATTTGTGTTTCCAAATTAAAAATTCAGAAGTCTAATTTAATCTAAAGTTTTCAAATTTTATTATTCTATACATTTTATATTAAAACTCCCCAATAATTTAAAATTCACATTTATATTAGTCATGTCTATATTTTTATATCATATTATATTAGACTCAAATAAAACATAATATACCATTGCTTATATATATATATATATATATATATATATATATATATTAAAAATTTTGTTAGTAATATTAATTCATAATTATTTTTTAATAAAAAATAAACATACATTATTGATTTAATGTATTAAATAATATTAAAAAAAAATTAAAAATCTTGAAAATATAATTTATTATTTATTTTCAATAATAAGTAAATAATAAACAAATGTACATTGCATTAATGTATTAATAAATTAGTAACAATTGTAGTAATGTATTAATAAATTAGTTACCATTTGAATTTGATTATAAGAAATTAAATCTTAAGAATATAGGGGAGGGACGCCATAACTTGTGCACCCTCCCTTCCACCTCGACATTCGACGCGGAAAACTCCACATAAGTGGTATAACATATGTTGGTTTTATACATCCACCTGTCCTAGTTGGTGTGAGTTATTAATACCCGCCTTTATGGATAGTTTAGGGTTTCTACCACATGGTTTTGTGTGATGTATTTTCCGCCTTGTGTTATGTTGCACAGGGTCGAGTGTGGGCATTTCGCTCCATCGGCGATGGTCCAGGATCGCTTCAGCTTCTGTTCACCTGGTTCGTCATTTTTGTTCTATTGGTCCACCATTGTTGTCCGTTGGGGTTCGTTTGGGGTTTATTCCAACCGGCAATGTTGTTTGCAGAGGTTAAATTATGGTTTATGGGTCCACCTTTGTTGCATTGCTCAGTCAGAATTCTTGTTTGCAGATGCTGGTTGGGGGTTTATGGGTCCACCATTGTTGCGCTACTCACCCATAATGTTTGTTTGCGGAGGTTGGTTTAGGGTTTATCTCTACTCCTATGTCTGTTCATTATGATGTGTGTGGGTTCAGCAGTGGATTTTGATCAAAACCAAAATGTCATGAAGGCGTGTTCTTAAACCCACATATCTATATAAAAAGCTATGAAATTGAAATTTCTTTGTAAAGAGAAAATCGGAAATAAATCTAAGGAGAATAGTACTAAGAACAACTTCCTATTTGATATAAGTTCTTGTTCTTAGTTAATCTAGTTTTCTTTCCTTGGGGTTTGTATCACATGTGCTTTAGATGGCTAGCAAGGGATTCAACATATGACTATTGATAAACATTTTGGAAAATATTTGTGCCATAAAAATGGTTTTCAAGGTTCATTGTAAATCCTCCTATTATTTTGTTTGTAATATTTTTCAGGGCATCCTTTATATACACGTAAATGGCCATTCTCCCTTTTGTATAGTTGTCCTACCTGTTATCTTTAGGAAATTTGTCAGACATTTGGGGTTCATTAAAGGCACTCAAATATGCCTTGGAATATTTATCGGAGAAAATTTAGTACCATGTAACTTGTAAGTAACCAGAAAACTAGAGGATCTTATACAATTAAAATTTTGAAGTTTTTGAGCCAGAGGAGAAGATTGGATATGCAGAAAGAATGTATAAGAGAGGATAAAGAAAAATATTAGCCTATCCCTATTGTTGCAAAAAAAATTCTTGAGATGAATACATTAATCAGAGTCACATTCATCATTTTCAAAAAAGCCACCACCAAAAGGAGGTTTTTCCACTCAATTCCTATACTAGTCTATCATGTCTTTTCCATAGGAACCTTATAAAAGAGGGGTGATCAAATGTTAGTTTTTATGGGTACAATTGAATTGATTTTACCCATCTCCTGGTCATATCACATGATAAGGGCTATGATTGAGAGAGATTAGTCATGAACGGGTGTAGTGATGTGAAAAAATCGTGAATAAGGAGTGTTGGTCCACATAGTGAAGAAAATACAGTGTTAGGAGATCACTTGTAGCAGAGAATTGAGTGGACAATGTGATAGAGTATGGCATATTTTAATTAATTGAGTTTATTGTAGGGTTATGTGTTGGAATTTTGTATGATAACATTATTTTTTTTGCAGATAATTTATGGAAAAGTGTCACATGTAGCAGAGAGCTATATACATACTTTTCATTTTAAATTGAAGCTTTGTAATTTTGAGTGAGTTTTGTTGTGATGGGTATCTACTATTCATTTATTATTGATTCATTGTGTTAGAGATCCTAGATGCCATGATCTTAAATGGCCTTGTATGTAGCTATCCATTGTGGGTTGAGTCTTTTGTTGCTGAGATCCATTGTTGTCATGGTGCATATGGGTGAGCGAGAGAGTTGTCATGAGCATATTTTTTGTATGTGTGAGTGAGATTTGTCTTAAATGTTGGTTTTTGTATTGAGAGGGATGATTGATTATGAGAGTTGTGTTGTAGAGATGATGATATTGTGATTTGTATGGTGAGGGTATATTTTATGAAGGGGTGTAGTGATGTCATCCTATGTGTTCAGGAAAAACTAATAGCATACAGTATCAAATAACTAACAGAACTAACAGCATTGGACATGTCACTTTCATAATTCTCCATTATAATAGACTAGAAATTTTTATTCTAAGATAGATGTTAATATTCATATGAAGGAAGTTTTTATAAAGAGGTATTCTTTGTTGCATGTTTTCTAGGATAGATATGTGAGATATGGCCTTTGAAGTATGATGCATAAGTCAATTTGAGACTAAGACTCTTCCTATATTTACTTGGTGTGAATGGCATATGCTAAGCCAACTATGGGATGGAATAAATGAGTTGTATCCTTGTTTGGTGATGAGAATATTGGGATGTATTTTACAGAAAAAAAAAAAAAGCCTACGGATAAGTATGCTTTCCCTAAGTGGGTAGTTCACTTAGAACAACAGAAAGAAAGATATTTGAATGTTTCCTTAACATGAATAGATAAAGGGAGAGAAACCTACTTGTAATATGTTCACTTTCCCTCGCCTACCTTCGTCGATTTCATCGCTCTCAATCCAACTTAACTCGCTTGATTGATACCTGCCATGGAAAACAGAATACAGAAAACAACATAAAGGCAATACGATCTATTCAAATTAAACAAATTGAATCGATTAAACTCATTAATACACATATAACATCATTGACATGTGAATTAGGAAAGGAAAAAATGTCTTTATTATGAAGTAGAAGGAAGAGTACAACTAGTTGATCGATTCGTTGTCGCTCAGCCAACTTGAGTCCCATCCTCATCACATCCAGCATCAACAATCCAATAGCATCAAAATACATGCACAACACCTTCAAGAGTTGATATCTCACCAGCATAAATCTACTTAACACAAATTCTTTTTCCCTTGTGCACTATGTTCGGTGCTCTATTTATAAGTAGATGGGGGTGGTTTGACATAAATGAATCATTGAATGTCTTTCCTAAAAATGGATGAAGAGGTTTCCTTGTTCATGGGAATAGGAGGATAAGAGGTTTAATGACTTCATGGGTTCCAAATTCGAGGCTATCAGATGAGGTGAGAGTTGGAATAACTTCTAGAAGTCACTAGAAGTTGGGGATATTCCCTGAATCCAATGAAAAATTCGCTCCCAGTCAACTAACACACTCCAAAGTGGGCCTAGATCCTCTGCAATGCAGCCTTTCATAGGAGTATATTCTCTGCAAAGCAGTTATAGCTATCTAGGGGTGTGTTGATGGCTTGATAGGGCACTTAAACTAGCATCTAAGCAGTGAAACTTTCATGAAGGAAGACCATCAATGTGATGACTTGTTTAGGGCATGTAGCAACCAATTTAGAGTATGATATACCCTAATTAATATTGATCTGTGTTTTGGAATGATACCCAAATCGACCTGTAACAACTACCCCCTAAAGCATGAAGTCAAAAATGAAATGTTGAATTATTTTCTTTATGACGTGATGAGGAGGAACTAAAGCGGACAATGACCTGCATCAATTACAATACATTACATCATGATATATGTTCATCTTGTACATGAATTTCTTAGGGAGGCATATCCCATACTCAACACATAAACTATCATAACATCAGAAAGTCGTCTACAAATATAGATTGTCTACAAATGTAGACCCATGATATGATGACCATCTGAATAATGACCATCGTATGGATAGTTAGTGTCAGAATATGCATTCTGCCATTAGTGATCAATATCATTCCTTCATTTCCCATTTTAGGTGTCTCATTCTGAAATTTTTATATCATTCCATTAGGTCATGCTAAAAATTATTTCACTGATGGTAGCCTTCCTCAATAAAACTTCACTCTCCTTCAAAGAACCATATTTGCTGACTCACTCCCATGTATTCTTGAACATAATAATACTTATAAAAAAGCTCAATTGTCCATGTCTTGTCTCAGTTGAATTCAGTCATGGAAATCAGGTTTCACGGTCTCATTAGGTCATTAGGATTTTGTCTTTCAAGGTCCAAAATGCATCATTCCATCTCAATAAAGTCAAAAAACACAAGATAGTGACTCAAATAAATTCTATATTTCTTTATAGAAGATCATCACTATGTAACTATTACATTTTTCAAGTTGTAATTTTGATTTCTATGATTTTAATATCAAAATGCCATTTTGATATAAAATAAAAAAAGTAATTTATTTTTTATTTTAAAATGTAATTTCATGTTTTTTATATGTAATAATTAATTCCCTAAGCTTCCAACTCAAGCACTCTTGCCAAACTGAAGCAAAGAAAGTCAACTCCATCAATTGATCAACCTATAAAACAAAAAATTCGGAAAGTCAAAGCATATCAGTGTTAAAGTTTGAAAAATGAAAAGTGAACATAAGGAAAGTGGGTTTTTCAAGTTATAAATCAAATCCACTAAACTATGAAAGCCCTCAACACCTCAATACAAAGCCTATTTGTCCCATTCAGCCTTTAGCAATCTTGAGCAAAGGAGAAAATTCGAATTTCAGAATGTAACTGGGAAAAATGTGCTGGTCGTTGCGTGTTCTCCAGGTCGTTGCGCATTCAGGAGGGACGCTCCGCATTTGGGGAGGACGTTGGGAATTTGGTCAAGCTCTTTAGTGCAATTTTCAACTGGTGATGCGCGTTTGGAGAGGTTTCTACACATTTTGAAAGGAAGATGTGCATTCATCAAGTCATTGCACATTCACTGAGGAAGGGCCAAAAACCCTCTCACAGCCTGCCGCTCCACCAATTGATGCCAAATCTCTACAAATTGGTTCTTCAAAGCTTCATTTATCATTAATTAACCCAACCATCAACTCCTTGATGTATTTTTGTGCTTCATAGTCATTCAAACTTATTGCTAAAGTAAGGAAAATCCTAGACCTATTAAAATCTAATTCACTCCCTTAACCTAATCCCTAAAACTTTTATACTCTCTCCCTCACATTCATATAAACATTCTCCCATTTACCTGTTTCCCCATTTCCTTATCCCTAATAGCTCTAAGTCCTAGGGTTACTCACCTAGGCTTCCTTCACATTCCCATTCCCTTCATTTCCAACACTTCCCTTCACTTCACATTCCTTCTTTTCATTCCATCACCCTAGGATTTTAACATCAATTATGCCTGAAGAGGAGAACAGAAGTTCTGGTGAGGAAGAGAGACAGAAGAAAATGTCATATAATAAGGGAGGGAAAGTCATTATACATGAACCAACAACTACTAGAAAGCTTATGGCATCTCCCTTCATTGTGTCATGCATTAAGCATGTAGACTGTTTTGAATTTTGTGAAGAAGTGAAAAGAATCCAGTACCATCCTATGTTGACAATATTGTTCATTTCTAACCTTCATGAAAAATAGGTCACCCTTGCCAAGATCAATTTCACTGTCCACTGATATTATTGCAGATGCTACAGGGATCCCAAATGTAGGAGAAATATGGTTTAAATAAGGAAACCTCAATCATTATTATTATGAGCCATCTCTTAAACCAAGGTACAAGAATGATAAAAATACAATTTTGGTGAACTTGATGATGATGTGGATCAGCCTAAGAGATAGAGACCTAGGACTAGAGGGCTGAAAAGAGCTCTAGCCCTAGAGAGACAAAGGGAACCTGAGCTAGCAGACCAGCTTACCCTAAATGAAAAACTTGCTATAGAAATCAATGAGCACAGAGAAGCATGGCTTGAGAGATTCAACCAACACTTCGAACATCTCTTAGCCAGGCTTAAAATGACAATGACATTCAGAGAAAAATTTCAAAGCATTATGCCATGAGGAATAAAATTGCAAGGGCCAAGCTCAAACGAGCCCATGCAAAAATTCAAGCCTTGACCAAGCAAGAAGAAAAAGAGAAGTTATACATACTTTCTGAAGTGTCACGCCATGCCTCAAACACCTAATGTGCAAGTACCCTCACAATTTTGAAAAAAAATTGGCAAACTTAGCATTTTTTTCATTTCTGTGTTTTTGAGGATATTTTGCACACAGAATAATTACTAAACGCGTAGCACCTTGGACACTACGCTCTTTTTTGGAGGATATAAATGAAAAATGGCCACCACCAGAAGATTTGTATTGATGAGGACATCAACCCTTTGAATTTTTAGAGTTGGTCCATCAAAAATCCAAAAAACCATCAACATTTCATGTTTCTGCCTCAAAATCTGTCTAGTCACTACACGTTTACCAGTCTTGGGAGAATAAGTTTTTGACAGGGAAAATGAGCACCATTTTGAAAATTGGAGGTAATTATGGAAACCAGACTCAAAGGGCTTTCCAACGAGCCATCATAGGGTAAATTTTGATATCGGGAAGGCTTTCAAATTCAGCCTTGAATAGACGTCATTGTTTCTGCCTGGGCGCAGCGCGTTTTATAGGGAAATTGTGTTTTTGCATTTTTCAGAAATTTTCTGAGTTTCACTCCAGTTTTGACTTTTACCTTGGGAAATCTTGAAATTACTTGTGTAAATGATCAATATGAATGTAATTATTATGTTATTACTATTTGCTAGGGTAAATGCATTAGGTAAATCAAGCATATGAGGTGTAATGAATTAGTTCACTTGAGATAGGAATGAGTCACTTTTCTCATCCTATACTCTAGCTATCAATTCAACTTTTTATGTAATATCTCCCTCACCTCATTGATTTGACCTTTGAGGATGAGTGGAGGTGGTTTTAATGCTTATTTATCTCAGTTATTTATAGGAGTAAAGGGTTGGAATCAGTTTTATTTTTCTTAGTTGTTCAAGGAGACTTTGTACTCAGTTTGGCCATTAATACAAGAGGAGTTGCAGCTATATTTATGGGATATCGTGGTATTAAACATATTTCATTGTTTCTTCTTCAGTGACATATGTGTGAATATATTTTTCATTTCCTTTTCATGTCTATGATTATGATCTTTTATAAGTGTGAAATTCAGAATACATGATGCACATGATCTGTTTTGGGTAACTGATCATATTTTCTTCATTATCTTCTGTCTGAGAGAAATACATCCCTTATGCTTTTCTCAGCCTTCTTACAGTTTCAAAACCATTCCACAACCATTTCCTTCAAGTGATTGGTATTGTACCTACATTGCCCCATTGATCCCTGCAACCCTAACTCCATTTGCCCTAACCTAGCTTTCCTTGACCTAATTCCTTTATCCACTGATTTACCCAACCAAACCAATTCAAAATAACCCCCTACACTATATACCTAGCCTAAAAACCCTAATTTCTCTAGCCCTCCTTATTTTTACCGTTTTGGAGAGAGCCCTTTTCGGCTTGATAGGGCTAGCTATCAAGTCAAAAGCTTGGTTTGTGGTTACCTCTGTTGAGATTCCTTCCTCAGCCTTGGGAATCTAGTGGAGTGATAACATACTGGCATTGTTGTCAGGGAATGAAAAGACAAATATTCTCTAGGAAAGAATAACAAAGATTAGATCTGATTGTTGATGGTGAACAACAATCGGGCACAAGAAGGTTGTGCATCATTCACCTGGCGACTCCAGTGTCGAAAAATCCCAAGATTCAGAAGTCCCATGGTGAATCTACTCTTCAAGAAACGGCAGTCTAAATATATTCTTAGTGAACTCACTGTTGTCAAAATGGACTTGATTGGTCGAAGGTATGCTCCTATGAATCAAGCTCATATTCCTGGTTTTCCAAACCATATTCCTCGTATTGATTGGCAATCAGGACTGTCAAAATTTAAGGGTCAGGACGGTGAAGATGCTAGTTTACATTTGGTCAAATTTCACTTGCATATTCATAGACTAAATATTGAGTTTCCTAAAGATTGTCTGATGAAGATGTTTATGGATACCTTGGAGGAAAAAGCAAGATCATGGTATGAGGATCTACCATCTGCTAGTTTATATTCTCTAAAGGAATTTCATTCAGTTTTCTTTCAAAATTATCAAAGCTCTAATTCTTCCATGTCAATGATTGATATTTTTTGTGAGATCTCTGATAATTTCATTGAGTTTCTTGAAAATTTGTATGGGAATGAAGAGTGTCTAGATGATGAGATCATGGAATCCCTTAATGACTTTTCCTCCCAACAAGAAATAGAATTTTCCTCCTTGGATGAAGAGATCCTTGAGCTTTTGCATGATAACCCTTTTCATCACCAACAAGAATCGATAGCTCCCTCCTTAGATGAGACAAACTTGGACCAAGAAAGAGAAGTGCTAATTCCCGATCCTAAAAATGAAAATCACCAAATCAATGCAAATTTCTTTGAAACTCAGTTTTCTCCTTTTTCTGAAGATGAGATAGATAAGCTCTTGAACAGTCATATTACAACCCAAGCGAATGTATATTTGTAGTTCTTATAGTGTTCACACAGTCAAGAATGTGTGATTGAAGCATATTCCATTATTGAAAACGAAATTATGGGTTTGAATGATGATAGTCATGAGACTGATGAAGAAATACCAGAAGTTGTTGTGAGTAAACCGATTTGTGATGATGATTTCCTGCAAGGATATCAACTAACAAAGACTGTTGTCTTTCATGAAGAAAATAGGGATGTCATATTTAACAATATTGAAGAATTATTTCTATTCAAAGATGATTTAGAATATGAATTTGAGGAGTATGAGCCTAAGAGAGACAATATGCTAGAGAAAGAATCAAAGTTGTTCACGCTTCAGGAATTCGCAGCCAACGCTCAGATAGCAAAAATTCATGCTTCCCTCTGCTCTCCTATGGATCAAAAACCAAGTGTTCTTTCATATTAGAATGAAGAGTGTGCTTGTGTTTTTGTTGAGTCTCAAGACAAGGTTACATTTCATATTTTTTAGGATCCCTTTACTAGTCTGTTACAGTTAGCAGGGAAGATGTATTTTCTTATTTTCATGGACCAGAAGCACATGTTCAATAGACACTTGGAGTCGCCTAGATTTTGTTTTTTCTGCCTGCTCGAGGAAAGTGAGAGCAAAATTCAAGCAAGTAACCATCTATTAGATTGGTTACACTGCAAGGATCACTTCACATGATTGTACATAAGTCTTCAATAAGCAGGTGGTTGTCATCAAGATTTGAAGCCCTCAAGTCTCGGTGATATGTTGCCATCAATAAGAATAAGTTTAGTTTTTTAGTCTTTGTTTCAGTCAAGTTTAGTCAAATTTGAGTCAGTTCCATTCAAGTTTGTGTCATTGAATTGTCAAATAGTCATTCCTACCTTTCAGCTTTAGTTATTTTTTACCATATTTGGCCCAATGGAAGAAAGCATTGATATGATCAACTCAGATATTTGTGGTTCTTGACACCTCTGTTAGAGATGCCATCTCCAATAAGGCCAATGTTAGTGTCATACTATGCATTCTACCATCAGTGATCAATATCATTCCTTCATTTCTCATTTTAGGTGTCTCATTCTGAAATTTTTATATCATTCCATTATTTCATGCTAAAAATACTTTCATTGATGGTAGCCTTCCTCAATAAAAATTCACTCTCCTTCAAAGAACCATATTTTTTTTACTCACTCCCATGTCTTCTTGAGCATAATAATACTTATAAAAAATCCCATTTGTCCATGTCTTGTCTCAGTTGAAGTCAGTCATGGAAATCAAGTTTCACAATCTCATTAGGTCATTAGAGTTTTGTATTTCAAGGTCAAAAATGCATCATTCCATCTCAATAAAGTCAATAAACACAAGAGAGTGACTCAAATACATTCTATCTTCCTCTACAGAAGATCATCACTATGTAACTATTACATTTTTCAAGTTGTAATTTTTATTTCTATGATTTTAATATCAAAATGCCATTTTGATATGAAATCAAAAATGTAATTTTATGTTTTTATATGTCATAATTCATTCCCTAAGCCACCAACTCAAGCACTCTTGCCAAACTGAAGCAAATAAATTCAACTCCATCAGTTGATCAACATGCAAAACAAAAGAGTAAGAAAGTCAAAGTGTATCAGTGTCAAAGTTTGAAAAATGAAAAGTGAACATAAGGAAAGTGGGTTTTTCAAGTTATAAATCAAATCCACTAGACTAAAAAGCCCTCAAAACCTCAAGAAAAAGCCTATTTGTCTCATTCAGCCTTCAAAAATCTTGAGCAAAGAAGAAAATTCGAATTTCAGAGTGTAACTAGGCAAAATTTGCTCGTCATTGCACGTTCTCCAGCTTGATGCACATTCAGGAGGGATGTTGCGCATTTGGGGACGACAGTGTGCTTTTCTTCAAGCTCTTTAGTGATATTTTCAACTGGTGTTGCACGTTTGGAGAGTTTGCTACACGTTTGAAAAGGACGTTGCGCGTTCAACATGTTGCTGCGCATTCACCAAGGGCGGGCCAAAAACCCTCTCACAGCCTGCCACTTCACCAAATGATGCCAAATCTTGTCAAATTGGTTCTTCAAAGCTTCATTTATCAGTAATTAACCTAGCCATCACCTCCTTGATGTATTTTTGTGCTTCATAGTCATTCAAACTTATTGCTAAAGTAAGGAAAACCCTAGACCTATTAAAATCTAATTCACTCCCTTAACCTAACCCCTAAAAATTTTACACTCTCTCCCTCACATTCCTATAAACATTCTCCCATTTCCCCATTTCCCCGTTTCCTTATCCCTAATATCTCTACGTCCTAGGGTTACTCACCTAGGTTTCCTTCACATTCCCATTCCCTTCATTTCCCAACACTTCCCTTCACTTCACATTCCTCCAGTTCATTCCATCGCCCTAGGGTTTTAACATCAATTATGGCTGAAGAGGAGAATATAAGTTATGGTGAGGAAGAGAGAAAGAAGAAAAAACCATATAAGAAGGGAGGTAAATTCATCAGACATGAACCAAAAACTACTAGAGAGCTTATGGCATCTCCCCTCATTGTGTCATGCTTTAAGCATGTAGGCTGTTTTGAATTTTGTGAAAAAGTGCAAATAATCTAGTACCATCCTAGTTGACAAGATTGTTCATTTATAACCCTCATGACAAACAGGTCACCTTTTCCGTGATCAATTTCACTATGTTCACTGATATTATTGCAGCTACTACAGGGATCCCAAATGTAGGAGAAATATGGTTTAAACAAGGAAACCTCAATCATTATTATTATGAGCCATATCTTAAACCAAGGTACAAGAATGATAAAAGAAAAATTTTCCTTTCTCCCACCTCCTTGACAGATATGTCCCCATGATGAAAATCATCATGAAATACTTCACCTGTGAGGGAGGTTTTCTAGGCTCTATTCCTATCATATCCGGCTCCTCATGCACTTCACTAGGGTTAGAATGCTTCATATACCCTATTATCTCTACTGGAGCATTAATAATATGGCCTTTATTTCCCAAAAGAGAGATTATGATCATCAAATGTAGAGTCTCTTCCACCACTCCCTCATCAAAATGATAGTCATGCATCAACTTGATCAGTTAAACATTCCATTTGACACCTTCATATCCAATGATATTTTCACTACTTTACCTACTCAGCATTGCCAGAATGCACCTTCATCATCCCATCCTTCCTCATTTATCCCTCCATCTCAGCCTATTGTTCATACCTCACTACCATATCAGATCCCTTCACCTCAAATTGACCCTTCTTCTTCACATTTTTACAACCCTTCATCATCATCATATCATGATTCTGAGTCATCAAGCAATGATGAGGATATTGAGGAAAAATGGGCTAGTTTGGCTGAGGTTGAGCCATTTCCCAAAACTTACCAGAGAAGCTATAAGCATGTGTTTACTTCACTTGGAGTGAAAGGGGCCATACCTTCTTCATCAACAAAATAGGTAAATAAAGGTAAGGAACAGGTGATAGAGCTAGTCATTCATGATGAGGAGGACAATCATGAGGCAGAGTAATAATTTCAATTGATTGATTTATGTGAGGAAGATGAGAAAAAAATCACAAATGTAGCAATCAAAGGCAAAGAGGCTGAGATTAATGAGCTCTAACTTAATCTTGAGAGGGCTAAATATGTGATTCACTTCCTTGAGCAAGAAAATAAGTAGTTGAAGACCAAGTAGGTCATCAATGAGGTGAAATGCACCAAAGCACAAAGAGAGGCAGAGAAGGCTAAAGCCTTACTTGAGGAAACATTGGAAAATTTTGGTGAACTTGATGATGATGAGGATCAGCCTCAAATATAGAGACCTATGACTAGAGGGCTAAGAAGAGCTCTAGCCCTAGAGAAGCAAAGGGAAGCTAAGCTAATAGACCAGCTTAGCCTAAATGAACAGCTTGCTATAGAAATCAATGAACACAGAAAAGCATGGCTTGAGAGAGTCAACCAACACTTGGATTATATCTTATACAAGGCTCAAAAGGACAATGAAATTCAGAGAAAAATGGCAAAGCATTATGCCATGAGGAATAAAATTGCAAGGGCCAAGCTCAAACAAGCCCATGCAAAAATTCAAGCCTTTACCAAGCAAGAAGAAAAAGAGAAGTTAGAAATACTTGCTGATGTGTCACTCCATGCCTAAAACACCTAATGAGAAATAACCCTCACAATTTTGACACAATTTTGGCAAAATTAGTATTTTGTTCATTTTTGTGTTTTTGAGGATATTGCACACAGAAAAATTGCTAAACGTGTAGCACCTTGGACGATGCGCTCTTTCGTGGAGCATCTAAATGACAAATGGAAACCAACAAAAGATTTTTATTGATGAGGACATCAACCCTATGAATTTTCAGTGTTTCTGGAGGAGAAATTGTCTATCAAAAAGCCAAAAAACCATCAAAATTTCATGTTTCTACCTCAAAATCTGCTTGGTCGCTGCGCGTTTACCAGTCTTGGGAGAAGAGGTTTTTGACAGTGAAAATGAGCACCATTTTGAAAACTAGAGGTTGTTCTGGAAAGAAGACGCAAAGGGATTTCCAAAGAGCCATCATGGAGAAAATTTGGATATTGGGAAGGCACTCAAATTCAGCCTTGAACAGAATTCATTTTTTCTGCCTGGACGCTACGCCTTTTACAAGGAAATTGTGTTTTTTCATTTTTCAGAAATTTTCTGAGTTTCACTCCAGTTTTGACTTTTAACTTGGTAAATCTTGAAATTACTTGTGTAAATGATCAAGATGAATGTAATTATCATGTTATTACTATTTACTAGGGTAAATGCATTAGGTAAATCAAGCATATGAGGTGTAATGAATCAGTTCACTTGAGATAGGAATGAGTCACCATTTGTTGGATATGCCAATGGTGCTAGTTGTGGTACTAAGAATTTATCCTCTGCAGCATGGGCCATCTTTGCTCCAAGTGGCGAGTTAGTGAGCTTCCAAGGGATTTGTATCGGTCGATCGACCAAAAATATCGTTGAGTATAGTGGGTTGAATGAACTACTCTCTAATGCCATTTCACTTGGCATTCGTTGCATCATCATCAGGCTGGACTCACAACTTGTCGTACTACAGCTTACTGGCATCTATACTGTCTGAAATCCAACAATTTATTATATGTTCCTTAGAGTTCGTATTTTGGAAATATATTTTGATTACATTCAATATCAACATATTTCTAGAAACTTTAACACTCTGGTTGATTCACTGGCGAATTATGTGTTAAATATACATTTGCAATATATTTAAATAGATTTTCAATTCACATCATACAATTGAATAGGATTGCACATGATCATAGAAAAACACTGAAAGTAAAATAGATTTATATCGATTTTTTTACAAAACTGTGTCCAAGACATGTTGTTCATCTGACCTCAAAATGCATATAGACATATCATAATCTAAGTAAACCTAGTGATGCTCATGATATCAGGTCTCTGCTTGGGATATCATGTGCAAAAGCCTCATCCAACAGCTGGGCACACCAATGGTATGACACTGCAGACTCATAGGTAACTCATCGATCTTGACATCCGGTATCCTAAGAGTCAATCCCTCCACATGCTGCTACAACTTAACAAGAGTCTCAGCTAAATCCAAATCTTGTAGGACTTCTCTTCTGGCAGTCCTCTCTACTAGTTCTCCTCCCTGTTGTGCACGAACCATTGGTCGAACGGTACCAACATATGAATACATTAAATATATTTAGTTTAGCCTTGGAAACATCAAAAAACACAAAAATATGTAAAAAACCCCAAAAAATAAAAAACAAGGTCAAAATTTTACCTATAGCACCTTATTGAGTGCCGACTTGTTAGGTAAATTGACTCGGGGTTAGAGACAAGGTTGACCAGGTTAAACAAGTGGGTAGTTTTGGGGCACATGGTATTGTGTACCCATGGTTTTCAGCCCATGGTATTGCATGTAATGAAGCCTATAAAAGGCTGGGAAGACTTCATTGTAAAGTAGGCCTGGACGTGAGCGGTGAAGGCTCACTTGGCCGGATTGGCAAGGTTTTGGCCAAGGATAATGAAATTTCATTAGGATGGGTTTTCCCCGAAGTTGGGGTTTTCCCTGGTTAAATATTATGTTTTTTATGTTTCATGTTTGTCGCTGGTTATTTTTGTTATTTCTCATAGTAAATATGGTTTTCTTTCATGTTTATTTTTATTCATTTGGTATCAGAGCCATATTTAGCTTTAGAGGGACGCTTTTGTAGTGAAGGGTTTTATTAGCCTTGTGAATGGATAAATCAATACAAATATTGTTTGTAGATATCAGGTAACATGATTGTGAGGTTTTATTGCGTGTGATTTTGTTATGTATCTAGTGGTCAAGGTACGGTGGAAGTGTTCACAAACGCTTTGGAGAGATGGCTGCATAATTTTCTCATAGATCGGTTCTAAGCTCAAATGTACATGGTTTCAGCTGAAGGTATCGGAGGGATTCAATGTGAATAGTCATTCCGAGGGGCAATTTTCATCTAAGATTCCATGCCAGTGAATGGATCTACTAGCTATAACAGATATGCGAATGGTCTATGAAATGAAAAGGATGAAATGTAGGAGAAATTCGATCTACTGATGGTCTACGAGATGTCTAGGTGTGGATCTAAGTGGAAAAACCATGGGGATTCTGCCAACATCCATACCTTGTCATTGCTATATATCTCAAGATTGATAGTGTGATTAGATCATTGAAATCCAAGAATCTGAAGAGGTGCGTCTTGGGTGATCATATTGTTGGCACACAGGGACGATGTGTGGATAGTCACCATGGACAGGGAAATTTCCTTGAACATTAAGCGTGAGCTTGATATTTGAGATATGGAGGAGTGTGATTGCAGCATCAAGCTCGATGAAAAAAATATATAGCTATGTATTATCTACGAGCTAACATGGAGCTCCTATGTATCTAGTAGTCGTTATGGAATATATCGCTGGAAATAGGGAAAAATGGGAGGAAACCAAAGCCGTAGCAGTGCACAAATAAGCTGTGTGGTAGTGTGGCAGCACAATCAGAAGGAGAGATAAGTGCAATAGATGGTTGTTGTGCACACAGGTTTCCTAACGAATAGAGTTAGGGTGAACTAGAAGTTCAAGTAAAATCCACAGCAACAACGAAATGGGGATCAGTACACCTATGGTGAGTTGCTAGAATCACTTGATTCGAAGCTAGGAGAAATTTTGTATGGACTTCTATGCTTTGAAAAAGACATGAGTTTTTGAAGCAACGAGAGGATGGAAGATAAAAAAAATGAATTATATATATATATATATGTGTGTGTGTGTGTGTGTGTGTGTGTATGTATGTATATATGTATGTATGTATATATATATATATATATATATATGTATATATATATATATATATATATATATATATATATATATATATGTATGTATATATGTATATGTTATATATACATACACATATACACATATATATATATATATATATATATATATATATGTATGTATGTATGTATATGTATATGTTATATATATATACATATATATATATATATATATATATATATATATATATATATATATATATATATATATATATATATATATATATATATATATATGTATATATATATATATATGTGTATGTATGTGTATATATAACATATACATATACATACATATATATATATATATATATATATATATATCTATATATATATATATATATATATATATATATATATATATATAATGAAGTAAAAATTTTCATGTAAATGGGCATACTAATGTAATACCTAGTATGGCATGTGTACCCCTAGGTAATCACTGATAAAATCTAGGTTAGATCTAGGTGATAGGGGGATGTCACACTAACAACTACTCTGGTAAAAAACATTGAGGGGGAAATGGCTAGAGTCTGTGGGGTTGTCTCACTTAGAAGTTTTGGCTGGATTTAGTCAAGAAACCCCAAGTCAAGTTTAAGGGGGCAATGCTAGGTAAATTGACCTGGGTTTAGAGTCAAGGTTGACCAGGTTAAACAATTGGGTAGTTTTGGGGCACATGGTATTGTGTACCCATGGTTTTCGACCCATGGTATTGCATGTAATGGAGCTTATAAAAGGGTGGGAAGACTTCATTGTAAAGTAGGCCTAGACATGAGCGATGAAGGCTCACTTGGCTAGATTGGCCAGGGTTTTGGCCAAGGATAATGAAATTTCATTAGGATGTGTTTTCCCCAGAGTTGGGGTTTTCCCGGGAGTTGGGGTTTTTCCTCGTTAAATATTGTGTGTTTATGTTCCATGTGTGTTGCAAGTTATTTTTTTATTTCTTGTAGTAAATATGTTTTTCTCTCAGGTTTATTTTTCTTCGCGGCTAGTAAAATCAAATCTAGATATCCACGGAAATCCATCCCTACATATGGATTCTCCTCGATTAAAATATTCTTTCTTTGAAGCCAACTGAAGAATGTAGTGGAAAATGAGATCGATGACTGACCAACATGTATAACCATCAGCTCGACCCACTGCTGCATCCATGCATATCTAGGACCAGCTAATGCTAGCGTCACATGTTGTGGTTGCATTAATGGAACTCGCTCCAGAACAAAAGTGATCAAAATAGACCCATAACTGAAATTTTTGGTCTTACCACTTTTTACCTTGGTTCGTTGTTCTTTCATCTAAAGGAGTACTGCCTCAGCCCAGTTGAACACGGTTGGCTCAAGACACTCAAGCGCATACTGTATGTATGATATATTCACGACATTTAGTGTCACTCTGCCAGCTAACTTTGCGATAGTGAATAGGAGAGTGTGCAAAGGAATATCACACACATCTTTGATATTTATCTTTCCATCTTTACTAGGCTCAGTTCCTAGTCGAAAAAACTGTTAGATGTAGTCCTTCACTATTTCACCGCCACGCGCAGAGACAACAAGGGAAATGGGGGCACCAAGTCTCGAAAAACCTATGAGAAAGTAAATTTCATCGACCAATATTGTGAGCACTTTGTCCCCAATGTGAAATGATTGTAATTTTGGGTCCCATGAACGGATCAAGAACTGCAATAGTTCCATGTGTTGCCTCATCCCTGACAATCAAAAGTACTTGAGCAACCCACAATCTCTGAGGGCTCTCACAGTGTCTTGATCATTTAAGGAAACCATATCATGTTCTTCATGTTCTCTTTCTCGCCATTTAATCAACATTATGATCCGATGAAATCCTGAAATCACACCATAGGCTAAGTTAGGATCCATTTCATGCAAAAAACTGGGAAGATTTTGGGCAGAAACAAAGATATAACTTTATGAATTGTGCCCAATGCACCCCTCAGTGAGAGATAGATCGTTGCATAGGAACTAGGCCTCTTTCCATTCTCTCTGCAATGCACTTTTCGACATTCAAGGGTGCACTAGCCCTAGGGCATTGTATATTTACCCTAGGGGCCCCCAAAACCTAAACAATGTGCATGAAATTGAAAAAGAATACATTCAATAGAAAGAGGAGGGTAAGATATTCTAACTGGTCTGGATGGCACGAGAAATAATCCACAAAATCTGTTGCAACCAACTGCTGAAGTTCGAGGGTAAAACAGGCTCAGAGCACTAAAAACCAAATGGTAAAAATGACTTGGTAATTTCTTAATTTAATAGCCTTTTTATTAATTTATGCATATTTAATGAAACAACTATGGTTTTTACCAATTTTTACTATTTTAAATAGGTTTTATTAATCCATTTGATGTTTATTTTGAGAAGTCTTGCAGCTGATTATAGTGAGTTAGTCATGCATGATCATGAAATGTGATATTGACCACAAAGCACAATTTTATCTCTTTTTCGAGCTTTGTTAAACATGAAAAATGAATTTAAAGCATACTTTTATCTTCTTCTTTTTTGAGCTTTGTTAAACATGGAAAAATAATTCAAAGCACACTTTTATCTCTTTTTCGAGCTTTGTTAAATGCAAAAAATGAACCCCCCTAGAGTTCTCTTTCAGCTCTTTTCAAACTCTCAAAATATGAAAATATTGTCGAGCGCTTGTCCTTTCGAGCTCGTTAAAGGAATTGAAACGACATCTACTCAATATAAGTTTAACCCTATTCCAGACTGAGATAGATTATGTTTAAGAAAAAGGAAAACCCTAGATTAACATGGCTAGGAGGTTCTCTCAGATATTATTTTACACTTTTTCGGATATGAGGGACTATTAATAGAAAAAGAACTTGTAGAGTTTTCTTTTAGTCCCTTTTTCAAAATCTCTAAATATGAAAAAGGACCGAGTTCTTACTATCATTAGACTCTTTAAAGCATCAAATAGCGACATAATTTTCCATCATGACAAGATCGAGTTTCACCTTCGATAGACTCCTTAAAGTATCAAATAGCGATGGATTCACTCGAAGGGTGGAATTATACATCAAGCATATGTTATCCTCCTCAAGCTTGTTAAAAAATAAAGAGGTACTGGTCAGCAATGACTGGAGAAAATTGGAAAGGGATAAAACACTTTATGGTAGCAATTCACTCTTGAACATGACACTTATTCACTTCATCTCCGTGATTTTTGGGTTGGGTAATCTGCTTGACGACCTATCATACCTATGGTCTATCATACCATCCATCACTTCGGTTTCAGTAAAATGCTGCCAATTCATTCAGTGTCATCGATACATTCAAGAGAATTCACTTAGTTATTCCTCACCCATTGCAATACTCATAAACCTTTATTTCATGACTTCCATCCATGACATTGCTTCATCAGTCACATTTTGTCTCCAAAACCATTACTCCCGTTCCGTGTCCTTGATGAGGGAAGCATCAATGCCCTCCTGCAACAAGTTGGTTCCTGTTGACGTCAGCTCATCATCCATGAATTTGACATAGAAACAACGCTTCAGTATCTTGGAGCTTGCTTACATTAACGACATGTTTCTCGCTTTCGGTGACAAGTTGACATCACAAGCCTTCAACTGAAAGAGTTTGTATGGTGTTCAACATCAAATCATGTATTCACACCATGTAGAATGTACTGCAGTACCTTGAGAGCCATTATCATCAATGGTGGTTTCTCTCGCGTCTGTTAACTACTCACATCATTAGTTGGTAATCAAATGGTGTCTTCCCATGTTCGACATCAGATCATATATTCTCATGGTTAGACTCGTACTTTAAGTGATTGAGTGAATGAGATAGAAGACCCTAGATCTAGTTTTATCCATCCGGGTTGTGATTTCAAGAGAAGTACAAAATCATCCATGTCATCACTCCACCAGATTAACAAGGTTGAGGAAGGAATCCCAATAGAGGTAACCACAAACCAAGCTTTTGAATTGATAGCTAGCCCTATCAAGACGGAGAGGGCTCTCTCCAAAAGGGTCACAACAAGGAGGGCTGGAGAAATTAGGGTTTTTAGGCTAGGTATAGAGTGCAGGGGATTGTTTTGAATTGGTTTTGTTGGGTAAATCAGTGGATAAAGGAATTAGGTAAAGGAAAGCTAGGTCAGGGAAAATGGAGTTAGGGTTGTAGGGATCAACGGGGAAAGGTAGGTACAATGCCAATCGCTTGAAGGAAATGGTTATGTAATGGTTTTGAAACTATAAGAAGGCTGAGAAAATCATAAGGAATGTATTTCTCTCAGACATAAAATAATGAACAAAATATGATCAGTTACCCAAAACAAAGCATGTGTAACATGCATTCTGAATTTCACACTTATAAAATATCATAATCATGGACATGAAAAGGAAATGAACAATAAATTCACACATATGTCACTGAAGAAGAAACAATGAAAGACATTAAATACCACAGGTATCCCATAAATATAGTTGCAACTCCTCTTTTATTAATGGCCAAACTAAGTGCAAAGTCTCCTTGATCAACTAAGCAAAATCAAATTGATTCCAACCCTTTACTCCTGTAAAGAATTGAGCTAAATAGAAATGAAAACCACCTCCACTCATCCTCAGGGGTCGAATCCATGAGGTGAGGTAGATGTTACACAAAAATTTGAACTGATAGCTAGAGTATAGGATGAGAAAGTGACTCATTCCTATTCTAAATGGTTTCCAATTTCCTTCATCTGAGGTGGTTTTACCTCTGTAGAAGGAGCATCATCATATCCCTTTCCTTTCTTAGGAAATTTAGATCTGCATTCCTTTTTGTAGTGCCCTTATTTTTCACATTTCCAGTACACCTTTACAAACTTTCTTGGAGATTTAGATCTCCCACTCGAAAACTTATTTTTGTTTATGTTCTGGGACCTTCCTCGTATAGATAAGGCATCTCCATTCTGGCCCTCCATATTTCTCCCTTTCATTTCCTCCGACAACAAGGTTGAGACAATTTCATCAAAATTCAAGGTAGTTGCATTGCTACCTATTGCAATAACTAGACTGTCCCATGAATCTGGTAGAGAACACAACAAACTACTGCACGTATCTTCATCTGAGATTTTAATATCAACAGATGACAACTAACTTACCATAGTATTGAAGGCGTTTAGGTGCTTTGTCATCGACTCTCCATCCTTCATCCTTAGGTTATATAGTTTTTTCCACAGGAACAATTTATTCATCAGAGACTTAGATTGGTACAAAGTCCCTAGCTTGTCCCACAAATTCTTCGTCGTAGCTTCCCCAGATAGATTCAATACTATTGAATCTGAGACACACAAACGTATTGTGCTCTTTTCCTTCCGATCCAACTTCTTCTAGTATTCATCTGACATTGTCGTTGGTTTAGTACATGGATCTACTATGATCCACTGATATTTATCCACCAACAAATCCTCCATCTTAAGCTTCCACAACTCAAAACTATAACCATTAAATTTCACGATCTCTATCTTTCCACTGCTCACCATCTTCTTTCACCGCAAGAATAGATCATGCAAATCTCCCACTGAACAGGGTGTACCACAAGCCCTAGCAAAAAACCTCTCAGTAGAAAAGGCATCCCCTTGAAGCCAAAACAACTATGATACCAAATGTAGGTTTTAACCATGTAGATAAATCATTTGCAAACGAATCTTTAAACAGAAAATAAACAATAGCAAGATAATAAAACTTAAAACCGATATACACAGAGATTTTCCCTTAGATCACAAATTGGGACTACCAGCTTGATTTTTCATTATATTCCATTTATTTTTACAACACATATATATACATGCTGAAGGATTCATAAACCCCAATCCATTAACCCTCTATTAGAACATAACCATAGTTCCCTTGACTGGATCTACAAAATACCAAGGGCCAAAAACCATCATGCCCCAAAACCATGTGCAAACCCGTGCACAAAACCATGGGTGGGTCCGCCCACCGAAAAATAGTGTCCAAAAAAAATTTCTCGGGGCACTGCCCCAGACCCCGAACAAGGGGGGCTACCACCCCCCCATGACCAAACCACACATGCGACTAATCATGGCAAGAGTATAACACATACCCAATAACAAGAAAATCAAGAATAGCCTGGACCTTCAATGGATCAAGTTGAATTCTATCTTTCAATACGAAGAATCCAACCAAATGACCAAAACCAACACCAAACACACATTTTTGTGGATTGAGGTGCATTTTACAGTGACGGCATCATAAAAATATCGCTCTTAGATGTAGTGAGTAGTCAACCTGTTTTCATGAATGTGCATGTAATTCATCCACATACGATTGAACTATGTGCTTGATGTCATGAAAAGCATAATTCATTTCCCTCTGGAATGTGGCCCCTGTGTTCTTTAAACCAAAAGGGAGCTTGTGATAAGTGAATGTGCCCCAGGGACAAATAAAAGTCATTTTATATTGGTCCTCTACGTGAATATTAATCTAATTGTAAATAGAGAATCCATCCATGAAAGAAAATATTTCACATCTAACACATTCATCAATAATCTAGTCGATAAAGGGATTTAGATACTTTTCCTTTGGACAAGCATGATTAACATCCTGATAGTCGACACACACTCTAATTGTCCCATTTTTCTTCATGACAAGAACAATTTTAGATACCCAATCGGTAAGTGGAATAGGGTAAATGAATCCAGCACGCAAAAGTTTTTCAGCCTTTTCTTTAATGGCAACAGCTTTATTTGGGTGAATAGAACTAAGGTGTTGTTGCACCGGCTTCACATCAGGATACATTTTAATCTCATGTTAAACAATGTTGGAGTCGATACCTGGCATCTCCTCATATGACCAAAGGAATACATCTCGGAATTCACGAAAAATAGTGTGGTAAGTGTCAATTTCATATGGAGAACAAGACGCACCAACATGAATGTTTTCTACAATACCGGGTTTGGTCGAAATATTGATAGAAATCATTTCTTTGATATTAGTCATGTCTATATTTTTATATCATATTATATTAGACTCAAATAAAACATAATATACCATTGCTTATATATATATTAAAAATTTTGTTAGTAATATTAATTCATAATTATTTTTTAATAAAAAATAAACATACATTATTGATTTAATGTATTAAATAATATTAAAAAAAAATTAAAAATCTTGAAAATATAATTTATTATTTATTTTCAATAATAAGTAAATAATAAACAAATGTACATTGCATTAATGTATTAATAAATTAGTAACAATTGTAGTAATGTATTAATAAATTAGTTACCATTTGAATTTGATTATAAGAAATTAAATCTTAAGAATATAGGGGAGGGACGCCATAACTTGTGCACCCTCCCTTCCACCTCGACATTCGACGCGGAAAACTCCACATAAGTGGTATAACATATGTTGGTTTTATACATCCACCTGTCCTAGTTGGTGTGAGTTATTAATACCCGCCTTTATGGATGGTTTAGGGTTTCTACCACATGGTTTTGTGTGATGTATTTTCCGCCTTGTGTTATGTTGCCCAGGGTCGAGTGTGGGCATTTCGCTCCATCGGCGATGGTCCAGGATCGCTTCAGCTTCTGTTCACCTGGTTCGTCATTTTTGTTCTATTGGTCCACCATTGTTGTCCGTTGGGGTTCGTTTGGGGTTTATTCCAACCGGCAATGTTGTTTGCAGAGGTTAAATTATGGTTTATGGGTCCACCTTTGTTGCATTGCTCAGTCAGAATTCTTGTTTGCAGATGCTGGTTGGGGGTTTATGGGTCCACCATTGTTGCGCTACTCACCCATAATGTTTGTTTGCGGAGGTTGGTTTAGGGTTTATCTCTACTCCTATGTCTGTTCATTCTGATGTGTGTGGGTTCAGCAGTGGATTTTGATCAAAACCAAAATGTCATGAAGGCGTGTTCTTAAACCCACATATCTATATAAAAAGCTATGAAATTGAAATTTCTTTGTAAAGAGAAAATCGGAAATAAATCTAAGGAGAATAGTAATAAGAACAACTTCCTATTTGATATAAGTTCTTGTTCTTAGTTAATCTAGTTTTCTTTCCTTGGGGTTTGTATCACATGTGCTTTAGATGGCTAGCAAGGGATTCAACATATGAATATTGATAAACATTTTGGAAAATATTTGTGCCATAAAAATGGTTTTCAAGGTTCATTGTAAATCCTCCTATTATTTTGTTTGTAATATTTTTCAGGGCATCCTTTATATACACGTAAATGGCCATTTTCCCTTTTGTATAGTTGTCCTAAATTAAGTATTCCTTAGGACATTTTATGGTTTCCATACTAGTTCATTAAAGGCACTAAAATATGCCTTGGAATATTTATCTAGAGAAAATTTAGTACCATGTAACTTGTAAGTAGAAATTTTAAATTAGAGGATCTTATACAAATAAAATTTTGAAGTTTTTGAGCTATAGGAGAAGATTGATATGCAAATATGCAGAAGAATGTAAGAGAGGATAAAGAAAAATATTAGCCTATCCCTATTGTTAAAAATTTTGAGATGAATACATTAACGTAGTCACATTCATCATTTTCAAAAAGCTGCACACTGGGTGGAGGTTTCTTTCCACCAATTCTATCCTAGTCTATCATGTCTTTTCCATAGGAACCTTATAAAAGAGGGGTGATCAAATGTTAGTTTTTATGGGTACAATTGAATTGATTTTACCCATCTCCTGGTCATATCACATGATAAGGGCTATGATTGAGAGATATTAGTCATGAACGGGTGTAGTGATGTGAAAAAATCGTGAATAAGGAGTGTTGGTCCACATAGTGAAGAAAATACAGTGTTAGGAGATCACTTGTAGCAGAGAATTGAGTGGACAATGTGATAGAGTATGGCATATTTTAATTAATTGAGTTTATTGTAGGGTTATGTGTTGGAATTTTGTATGATAACATTATTTTTTTTGCAGATAATTTATGGAAAAGTGTCACATGTAGCAGAGAGCTATATACATACTTTTCATTTTAAATTGAAGCTTTGTAATTTTGAGTGAGTTTTGTTGTGATGGGTATCTACTATTCATTTATTATTGATTCATTGTGTTAGAGATCCTAGATGCCATGATCTTAAATGGCCTTGTATGTAGCTATCCATTGTGGGTTGAGTCTTTTGTTGCTGAGATCCATTGTTGTCATGGTGCATATGTCAACACATAAACTATCATAACATCAGAAAGTCGTCTACAAATATAGATTGTCTACAAATGTAGACCCATGATATGATGACAATCTGAATAATGACCATCGTATGGATAGTTAGTGTCAGAATATGCATTATGCCATTAGTGATCAATATCATTCCTTCATTTCTCATTTTAGGTGTCTCATTCTGAAATTTTTATATCATTCCATTAGGTCATGCTAAAAATTATTTCACTGATGGTAGCCTTCCTCAATAAAACTTCACTCTCCTTCAAAGAACCATATTTGCTGACTCACTCCCATGTATTCTTGAACATAATAATACTTATAAAAAAGCTCAATTGTCCATGTCTTGTCTCAGTTGAATTCAGTCATGGAAATCAGGTTTCACGGTCTCATTAGGTCATTAGGATTTTGTCTTTCAAGGTCCAAAATGCATCATTCCATCTCAATAAAGTCAAAAAACACAAGATAGTGACTCAAATAAATTCTATATTTCTTTATAGAAGATCATCACTATGTAACTATTACATTTTTCAAGTTGTAATTTTGATTTCTATGATTTTAATATCAAAATGCCATTTTGATATAAAATAAAAAAAGTAATTTATTTTTTATTTTAAAATGTAATTTCATGTTTTTTATATGTAATAATTAATTCCCTAAGCTTCCAACTCAAGCACTCTTGCCAAACTGAAGCAAAGAAAGTCAACTCCATCAATTGATCAACCTATAAAACAAAAAATTCGGAAAGTCAAAGCATATCAGTGTTAAAGTTTGAAAAATGAAAAGTGAACATAAGGAAAGTGGGTTTTTCAAGTTATAAATCAAATCCACTAAACTATGAAAGCCCTCAACACCTCAATACAAAGCCTATTTGTCCCATTCAGCCTTTAGCAATCTTGAGCAAAGGAGAAAATTCGAATTTCAGAATGTAACTGGGAAAAATGTGCTGGTCGTTGCGTGTTCTCCAGGTCGTTGCGCATTCAGGAGGGACGCTCCGCATTTGGGGAGGACGTTGGGAATTTGGTCAAGCTCTTTAGTGCAATTTTCAACTGGTGATGCGCGTTTGGAGAGGTTTCTACACATTTTGAAAGGAAGATGTGCATTCATCAAGTCATTGCACATTCACTGAGGAAGGGCCAAAAACCCTCTCACAGCCTGCCGCTCCACCAATTGATGCCAAATCTCTACAAATTGGTTCTTCAAAGCTTCATTTATCATTAATTAACCCAACCATCAACTCCTTGATGTATTTTTGTGCTTCATAGTCATTCAAACTTATTGCTAAAGTAAGGAAAATCCTAGACCTATTAAAATCTAATTCACTCCCTTAACCTAATCCCTAAAACTTTTATACTCTCTCCCTCACATTCATATAAACATTCTCCCATTTACCTGTTTCCCCATTTCCTTATCCCTAATAGCTCTAAGTCCTAGGGTTACTCACCTAGGCTTCCTTCACATTCCCATTCCCTTCATTTCCAACACTTCCCTTCACTTCACATTCCTTCTTTTCATTCCATCACCCTAGGATTTTAACATCAATTATGCCTGAAGAGGAGAACAGAAGTTCTGGTGAGGAAGAGAGACAGAAGAAAATGTCATATAATAAGGGAGGGAAAGTCATTATACATGAACCAACAACTACTAGAAAGCTTATGGCATCTCCCTTCATTGTGTCATGCATTAAGCATGTAGACTGTTTTGAATTTTGTGAAGAAGTGAAAAGAATCCAGTACCATCCTATGTTGACAATATTGTTCATTTCTAACCTTCATGAAAAATAGGTCACCCTTGCCAAGATCAATTTCACTGTCCACTGATATTATTGCAGATGCTACAGGGATCCCAAATGTAGGAGAAATATGGTTTAAATAAGGAAACCTCAATCATTATTATTATGAGCCATCTCTTAAACCAAGGTACAAGAATGATAAAAATACAATTTTGGTGAACTTGATGATGATGTGGATCAGCCTAAGAGATAGAGACCTAGGACTAGAGGGCTGAAAAGAGCTCTAGCCCTAGAGAGACAAAGGGAACCTGAGCTAGCAGACCAGCTTACCCTAAATGAAAAACTTGCTATAGAAATCAATGAGCACAGAGAAGCATGGCTTGAGAGATTCAACCAACACTTCGAACATCTCTTAGCCAGGCTTAAAATGACAATGACATTCAGAGAAAAATTTCAAAGCATTATGCCATGAGGAATAAAATTGCAAGGGCCAAGCTCAAACGAGCCCATGCAAAAATTCAAGCCTTGACCAAGCAAGAAGAAAAAGAGAAGTTATACATACTTTCTGAAGTGTCACGCCATGCCTCAAACACCTAATGTGCAAGTACCCTCACAATTTTGAAAAAAAATTGGCAAACTTAGCATTTTTTTCATTTCTGTGTTTTTGAGGATATTTTGCACACAGAATAATTACTAAACGCGTAGCACCTTGGACACTACGCTCTTTTTTGGAGGATATAAATGAAAAATGGCCACCACCAGAAGATTTGTATTGATGAGGACATCAACCCTTTGAATTTTTAGAGTTGGTCCATCAAAAATCCAAAAAACCATCAACATTTCATGTTTCTGCCTCAAAATCTGTCTAGTCACTACACGTTTACCAGTCTTGGGAGAATAAGTTTTTGACAGGGAAAATGAGCACCATTTTGAAAATTGGAGGTAATTATGGAAACCAGACTCAAAGGGCTTTCCAACGAGCCATCATAGGGTAAATTTTGATATCGGGAAGGCTTTCAAATTCAGCCTTGAATAGACGTCATTGTTTCTGCCTGGGCGCAGCGCGTTTTATAGGGAAATTGTGTTTTTGCATTTTTCAGAAATTTTCTGAGTTTCACTCCAGTTTTGACTTTTACCTTGGGAAATCTTGAAATTACTTGTGTAAATGATCAATATGAATGTAATTATTATGTTATTACTATTTGCTAGGGTAAATGCATTAGGTAAATCAAGCATATGAGGTGTAATGAATTAGTTCACTTGAGATAGGAATGAGTCACTTTTCTCATCCTATACTCTAGCTATCAATTCAACTTTTTATGTAATATCTCCCTCACCTCATTGATTTGACCTTTGAGGATGAGTGGAGGTGGTTTTAATGCTTATTTATCTCAGTTATTTATAGGAGTAAAGGGTTGGAATCAGTTTTATTTTTCTTAGTTGTTCAAGGAGACTTTGTACTCAGTTTGGCCATTAATACAAGAGGAGTTGCAGCTATATTTATGGGATATCGTGGTATTAAACATATTTCATTGTTTCTTCTTCAGTGACATATGTGTGAATATATTTTTCATTTCCTTTTCATGTCTATGATTATGATCTTTTATAAGTGTGAAATTCAGAATACATGATGCACATGATCTGTTTTGGGTAACTGATCATATTTTCTTCATTATCTTCTGTCTGAGAGAAATACATCCCTTATGCTTTTCTCAGCCTTCTTACAGTTTCAAAACCATTCCACAACCATTTCCTTCAAGTGATTGGTATTGTACCTACATTGCCCCATTGATCCCTGCAACCCTAACTCCATTTGCCCTAACCTAGCTTTCCTTGACCTAATTCCTTTATCCACTGATTTACCCAACCAAACCAATTCAAAATAACCCCCTACACTATATACCTAGCCTAAAAACCCTAATTTCTCTAGCCCTCCTTATTTTTACCGTTTTGGAGAGAGCCCTTTTCGGCTTGATAGGGCTAGCTATCAAGTCAAAAGCTTGGTTTGTGGTTACCTCTGTTGAGATTCCTTCCTCAGCCTTGGGAATCTAGTGGAGTGATAACATACTGGCATTGTTGTCAGGGAATGAAAAGACAAATATTCTCTAGGAAAGAATAACAAAGATTAGATCTGATTGTTGATGGTGAACAACAATCGGGCACAAGAAGGTTGTGCATCATTCACCTGGCGACTCCAGTGTCGAAAAATCCCAAGATTCAGAAGTCCCATGGTGAATCTACTCTTCAAGAAACGGCAGTCTAAATATATTCTTAGTGAACTCACTGTTGTCAAAATGGACTTGATTGGTCGAAGGTATGCTCCTATGAATCAAGCTCATATTCCTAGTTTTCCAAACCATATTCCTCGTATTGATTGGCAATCAGGACTGTCAAAATTTAAGGGTCAGGACGGTGAAGATGC
The DNA here is from genome assembly GCA_034641835.2 of Pinus albicaulis. NCBI lineage: Eukaryota > Viridiplantae > Streptophyta > Pinopsida > Pinales > Pinaceae > Pinus > Pinus albicaulis. The sequence goes on along the minus strand of CM076582.1, from coordinate 1,344,441,547 downwards.
TAGTTTACATTTGGTCAAATTTCACTTGCATATTCATAGACTAAATATTGAGTTTCCTAAAGATTGTCTGATGAAGATGTTTATGGATACCTTGGAGGAAAAAGCAAGATCATGGTATGAGGATCTACCATCTGCTAGTTTATATTCTCTAAAGGAATTTCATTCAGTTTTCTTTCAAAATTATCAAAGCTCTAATTCTTCCATGTCAATGATTGATATTTTTTGTGAGATCTCTGATAATTTCATTGAGTTTCTTGAAAATTTGTATGGGAATGAAGAGTGTCTAGATGATGAGATCATGGAATCCCTTAATGACTTTTCCTCCCAACAAGAAATAGAATTTTCCTCCTTGGATGAAGAGATCCTTGAGCTTTTGCATGATAACCCTTTTCATCACCAACAAGAATCGATAGCTCCCTCCTTAGATGAGACAAACTTGGACCAAGAAAGAGAAGTGCTAATTCCCGATCCTAAAAATGAAAATCACCAAATCAATGCAAATTTCTTTGAAACTCAGTTTTCTCCTTTTTCTGAAGATGAGATAGATAAGCTCTTGAACAGTCATATTACAACCCAAGCGAATGTATATTTGTAGTTCTTATAGTGTTCACACAGTCAAGAATGTGTGATTGAAGCATATTCCATTATTGAAAACGAAATTATGGGTTTGAATGATGATAGTCATGAGACTGATGAAGAAATACCAGAAGTTGTTGTGAGTAAACCGATTTGTGATGATGATTTCCTGCAAGGATATCAACTAACAAAGACTGTTGTCTTTCATGAAGAAAATAGGGATGTCATATTTAACAATATTGAAGAATTATTTCTATTCAAAGATGATTTAGAATATGAATTTGAGGAGTATGAGCCTAAGAGAGACAATATGCTATAGAAAGAATCAAAGTTGGTCACGCTTCAGGAATTCGCAGCCAACGCTCAGATAGCAAAAATTCATACTTCCCTCTGCTCTCCTATGGATCAAAAACCAAGTGTTCTTTCATATTAGAATGAAGAGTGTGCTTGTGTTTTTGTTGAGTCTCAAGACAAGGTTACATTTCATATTTTTTAGGATCCCTTTACTAGTCTGTTACAGTTAGCAGGGAAGATGTATTTTCTTATTTTCATGGACCAGAAGCACATGTTCAATAGACACTTGGAGTCGCCTAGATTTTGTTTTTTCTGCCTGCTCGAGGAAAGTGAGAGCAAAATTCAAGCAAGTAACCATCTATTAGATTGGTTACACTGCAAGGATCACTTCACATGATTGTACATAAGTCTTCAATAAGCAGGTGGTTGTCATCAAGATTTGAAGCCCTCAAGTCTCGGTGATATGTTGCCATCAATAAGAATAAGTTTAGTTTTTTAGTCTTTGTTTCAGTCAAGTTTAGTCAAATTTGAGTCAGTTCCATTCAAGTTTGTGTCATTGAATTGTCAAATAGTCATTCCTACCTTTCAGCTTTAGTTATTTTTTACCATATTTGGCCCAATGGAAGAAATCATTGATATGATCAACTCAGATATTTGTGGTTCTTGACACCTCTGTTAGAGATGCCATCTCCAATAAGGCCAATGTTAGTGTCATACTATGCATTCTACCATCAGTGATCAATATCATTCCTTCATTTCTCATTTTAGGTGTCTCATTCTGAAATTTTTATATCATTCCATTATTTCATGCTAAAAATACTTTCATTGATGGTAGCCTTCCTCAATAAAAATTCACTCTCCTTCAAAGAACCATATTTTTTTTACTCACTCCCATGTCTTCTTGAGCATAATAATACTTATAAAAAATCCCATTTGTCCATGTCTTGTCTCAGTTGAAGTCAGTCATGGAAATCAAGTTTCACAATCTCATTAGGTCATTAGAGTTTTGTATTTCAAGGTCAAAAATGCATCATTCCATCTCAATAAAGTCAATAAACACAAGAGAGTGACTCAAATACATTCTATCTTCCTCTACAGAAGATCATCACTATGTAACTATTACATTTTTCAAGTTGTAATTTTTATTTCTATGATTTTAATATCAAAATGCCATTTTGATATGAAATCAAAAATGTAATTATATGTTTTTATATGTCATAATTCATTCCCTAAGCCACCAACTCAAGCACTCTTGCCAAACTGAAGCAAATAAATTCAAATCCATCAGTTGATCAACATGCAAAACAAAAGAGTAAGAAAGTCAAAGTGTATCAGTGTCAAAGTTTGAAAAATGAAAAGTGAACATAAGGAAAGTGGGTTTTTCAAGTTATAAATCAAATCCACTAGACTAAAAAGCCCTCAAAACCTCAAGAAAAAGCCTATTTGTCTCATTCAGCCTTCAAAAATCTTGAGCAAAGAAGAAAATTCGAATTTCAGAGTGTAACTAGGCAAAATTTGCTCGTCATTGCACGTTCTCCAGCTTGATGCACATTCAGGAGGGATGTTGCGCATTTGGGGACGACAGTGTGCTTTTCTTCAAGCTCTTTAGTGATATTTTCAACTGGTGTTGCACGTTTGGAGAGTTTGCTACACGTTTGAAAAGGACGTTGCGCGTTCAACATGTTGCTGCGCATTCACCAAGGGCGGGCCAAAAACCCTCTCACAGCCTGCCACTTCACCAAATGATGCCAAATCTTGTCAAATTGGTTCTTCAAAGCTTCATTTATCAGTAATTAACCTAGCCATCACCTCCTTGATGTATTTTTGTGCTTCATAGTCATTCAAACTTATTGCTAAAGTAAGGAAAACCCTAGACCTATTAAAATCTAATTCACTCCCTTAACCTAACCCCTAAAAATTTTACACTCTCTCCCTCACATTCCTATAAACATTCTCCCATTTCCCCATTTCCCCGTTTCCTTATCCCTAATATCTCTACGTCCTAGGGTTACTCACCTAGGTTTCCTTCACATTCCCATTCCCTTCATTTCCCAACACTTCCCTTCACTTCACATTCCTCCAGTTCATTCCATCGCCCTAGGGTTTTAACATCAATTATGGCTGAAGAGGAGAATATAAGTTATGGTGAGGAAGAGAGAAAGAAGAAAAAACCATATAAGAAGGGAGGTAAATTCATCAGACATGAACCAACAACTACTAGAGAGCTTATGGCATCTCCCCTCATTGTGTCATGCTTTAAGCATGTAGGCTGTTTTGAATTTTGTGAAAAAGTGCAAATAATCTAGTACCATCCTAGTTGACAAGATTGTTCATTTATAACCCTCATGACAAACAGGTCACCTTTTCCGTGATCAATTTCACTATGTTCACTGATATTATTGCAGCTACTACAGGGATCCCAAATGTAGGAGAAATATGGTTTAAACAAGGAAACCTCAATCATTATTATTATGAGCCATATCTTAAACCAAGGTACAAGAATGATAAAAGAAAAATTTTCCTTTCTCCCACCTCCTTGACAGATATGTCCCCATGATGAAAATCATCATGAAATACTTCACCTGTGAGGGAGGTTTTCTAGGCTCTATTCCTATCATATCCGGCTCCTCATGCACTTCACTAGGGTTAGAATGCTTCATATACCCTATTATCTCTACTGGAGCATTAATAATATGGCCTTTATTTCCCAAAAGAGAGATTATGATCATCAAATGTAGAGTCTCTTCCACCACTCCCTCATCAAAATGATAGTCATGCATCAACTTGATCAGTTAAACATTCCATTTGACACCTTCATATCCAATGATATTTTCACTACTTTACCTACTCAGCATTGCCAGAATGCACCTTCATCATCCCATCCTTCCTCATTTATCCCTCCATCTCAGCCTATTGTTCATACCTCACTACCATATCAGATCCCTTCACCTCAAATTGACCCTTCTTCTTCACATTTTTACAACCCTTCATCATCATCATATCATGATTCTGAGTCATCAAGCAATGATGAGGATATTGAGGAAAAATGGGCTAGTTTGGCTAAGGTTGAGCCATTTCCCAAAACTTACCAGAGAAGCTATAAGCATGTGTTTACTTCACTTGGAGTGAAAGGGGCCATACCTTCTTCATCAACAAAATAGGTAAATAAAGGTAAGGAACAGGTGATAGAGCTAGTCATTCATGATGAGGAGGACAATCATGAGGCAGAGTAATAATTTCAATTGATTGATTTATGTGAGGAAGATGAGAAAAAAATCACAAATGTAGCAATCAAAGGCAAAGAGGCTGAGATTAATGAGCTCTAACTTAATCTTGAAAGGGCTAAATATGTGATTCACTTCCTTGAGCAAGAAAATAAGTAGTTGAAGACCAAGTAGGTCATCAATGAGGTGAAATGCACCAAAGCACAAAGAGAGGCAGAGAAGGCTAAAGCCTTACTTGAGGAAACATTGGAAAATTTTGGTGAATTTGATGATGATGAGGATCAGCCTCAAATATAGAGACCTATGACTAGAGGGCTAAGAAGAGCTCTAGCCCTAGAGAAGCAAAGGGAAGCTAAGCTAATAGACCAGCTTAGCCTAAATGAACAGCTTGCTATAGAAATCAATGAACACAGAAAAGCATGGCTTGAGAGAGTCAACCAACACTTGGATTATATCTTATACAAGGCTCAAAAGGACAATGAAATTCAGAGAAAAATGGCAAAGCATTATGCCATGAGGAATAAAATTGCAAGGGCCAAGCTCAAACAAGCCCATGCAAAAATTCAAGCCTTTACCAAGCAAGAAGAAAAAGAGAAGTTAGAAATACTTGCTGATGTGTCACTCCATGCCTAAAACACCTAATGAGAAATAACCCTCACAATTTTGACACAATTTTGGCAAAATTAGTATTTTGTTCATTTTTGTGTTTTTGAGGATATTGCACATAGAAAAATTGCTAAACGTGTAGCACCTTGGACGATGCGCTCTTTCGTGGAGCATCTAAATGACAAATGGAAACCAACAAAAGATTTTTATTGATGAGGACATCAACCCTATGAATTTTCAGTGTTTCTGGAGGAGAAATTGTCTATCAAAAAGCCAAAAAACCATCAAAATTTCATGTTTCTACCTCAAAATCTGCTTGGTCGCTGCGCGTTTACCAGTCTTGGGAGAAGAGGTTTTTGACAGTGAAAATGAGCACCATTTTGAAAACTAGAGGTTGTTCTGGAAAGAAGACGCAAAGGGATTTCCAAAGAGCCATCATGGAGAAAATTTGGATATTGGGAAGGCACTCAAATTCAGCCTTGAACAGAATTCATTTTTTCTGCCTGGACGCTACGCCTTTTACAAGGAAATTGTGTTTTTTCATTTTTCAGAAATTTTCTGAGTTTCACTCCAGTTTTGACTTTTAACTTGGTAAATCTTGAAATTACTTGTGTAAATGATCAAGATGAATGTAATTATCATGTTATTACTATTTACTAGGGTAAATGCATTAGGTAAATCAAGCATATGAGGTGTAATGAATCAGTTCACTTGAGATAGGAATGAGTCACCATTTGTTGGATATGCCAATGGTGCTAGTTGTGGTACTAAGAATTTATCCTCTGCAACATGGGCCATCTTTGCTCCAAGTGGCGAGTTAGTGAGCTTCCAAGGGATTTGTATCGGTCGATCGACCAAAAATATCGTTGAGTATAGTGGGTTGAATGAACTACTCTCTAATGCCATTTCACTTGGCATTCGTTGCATCATCATCAGGCTGGACTCACAACTTGTCGTACTACAGCTTACTGGCATCTATACTGTCTGAAATCCAACAATTTATTATATGTTCCTTAGAGTTCGTATTTTGGAAATATATTTTGATTACATTCAATATCAACATATTTCTAGAAACTTTAACACTCTGGTTGATTCACTGGCGAATTATGTGTTAAATATACATTTGCAATATATTTAAATAGATTTTCAATTCACATCATACAATTGAATAGGATTGCACATGATCATAGAAAAACACTGAAAGTAAAATAGATTTATATCGATTTTTTTACAAAATTGTGTCCAAGACATGTTGTTCATCTGACCTCAAAATGCATATAGACATATCATAATCTAAGTAAACCTAGTGATGCTCATGATATCAGGTCTCTGCTTGGGATATCATGTGCAAAATCCTCATCCAACAGCTGGGCACACCAATGGTATGACACTGCAGACTCATAGGTAACTCATCGATCTTGACATCCGGTATCCTAAGAGTCAATCCCTCCACATGCTGCTACAACTTAACAAGAGTCTCAGCTAAATCCAAATCTTGTAGGACTTCTCTTCTGGCAGTCCTCTCTGCTAGTTCTCCTCCCTGTTGTGCACGAACCATTGGTCGAACGGTACCAACATATGAATACATTAAATATATTTAGTTTAGCCTTGGAAACATCAAAAAACACAAAAATATGTAAAAAACCCCAAAAAATAAAAAACAAGGTCAAAATTTTACCTATAGCACCTTATTGAGTGCCGACTTGTTAGGTAAATTGACTCGGGGTTAGAGACAAGGTTGACCAGGTTAAACAAGTGGGTAGTTTTGGGGCACATGGTATTGTGTACCCATGGTTTTCAGCCCATGGTATTGCATGTAATGAAGCCTATAAAAGGCTGGGAAGACTTCATTGTAAAGTAGGCCTGGACGTGAGCGGTGAAGGCTCACTTGGCCGGATTGGCAAGGTTTTGGCCAAGGATAATGAAATTTCATTAGGATGGGTTTTCCCCGAAGTTGGGGTTTTCCCTGGTTAAATATTATGTTTTTTATGTTTCATGTTTGTCGCTGGTTATTTTTGTTATTTCTCATAGTAAATATGGTTTTCTTTCATGTTTATTTTTATTCATTTGGTATCAGAGCCATATTTAGCTTTAGAGGGACGCTTTTGTAGTGAAGGGTTTTATTAGCCTTGTGAATGGATAAATCAATACAAATATTGTTTGCAGATATCAGGTAACATGATTGTGAGGTTTTATTGCGTGTGATTTTGTTATGTATCTAGTGGTCAAGGTACGGTGGAAGTGTTCACAAACGCTTTGGAGAGATGGCTGCATAATTTTCTCATAGATCGGTTCTAAGCTCAAATGTACATGGTTTCAGCTGAAGGTATCGGAGGGATTCAATGTGAATAGTCATTCCGAGGGGCAATTTTCATCTAAGATTCCATGCCAGTGAATGGATCTACTAGCTATAACAGATATGCGAATGGTCTATGAAATGAAAAGGATGAAATGTAGGAGAAATTCGATCTACTGATGGTCTACGAGATGTCTAGGTGTGGATCTAAGTGGAAAAACCATGGGGATTCTGCCAACATCCATACCTTGTCATTGCTATATATCTCAAGATTGATAGTGTGATTAGATCATTGAAATCCAAGAATCTGAAGAGGTGCGTCTTGGGTGATCATATTGTTGGCACACAGGGACGATGTGTGGATAGTCACCATGGACAGGGAAATTTCCTTGAACATTAAGCGTGAGCTTGATATTTGAGATATGGAGGAGTGTGATTGCAGCATCAAGCTCGATGAAAAAAATATATAGCTATGTATTATCTACGAGCTAACATGGAGCTCCTATGTATCTAGTAGTCGTTATGGAATATATCGCTGGAAATAGGGAAAAATGGGAGGAAACCAAAGCCGTAGCAGTGCACAAATAAGCTGTGTGGTAGTGTGGCAGCACAATCAGAAGGAGAGATAAGTGCAATAGATGGTTGTTGTGCACACAGGTTTCCTAACGAATAGAGTTAGGGTGAACTAGAAGTTCAAGTAAAATCCACAGCAACAACGAAATGGGGATCAGTACACCTATGGTGAGTTGCTAGAATCACTTGATTCGAAGCTAGGAGAAATTTTGTATGGACTTCTATGCTTTGAAAAAGACATGAGTTTTTGAAGCAACGAGAGGATGGAAGATAAAAAAAATGAATTATATATATATATATATGTGTGTGTGTGTGTGTGTGTGTGTGTGTGTGTGTGTATGTATGTATATATGTATGTATGTATATGTATATGTTATATATATATATATATATATATGTATGTATGTATATGTATATGTTATATATACATATACATATACATATATATATATATATATATATATATATATATATGTATATATATATGTATGTATGTATGTATATGTATATATTATATATACACATACATACATATATATATATATATATATATATATATATATATATATATATATATATATATGTATATATATATATATATATACATATATATATATATATATATATATATATATATATATATATATATATGTGTGTGTGTGTATATGTATGTGTATATATAACATATACATATACATACATATATATATATATATATATATATATATATATATATATATATATATATATATATATATATATATATATATATATATATATATATATCTATATATATATATATATATATATATATA